>BLBF01008086.1:0-34499 GCA_015471245.1 Laticauda colubrina
CTATGGAACAGCTGTCTTGCCCTACATAAGAGGTACCACAGATAAAATCAGTAAGATACTACACAGGCATCACATCAAGACTGCCTTCAAAACAAACAAAAAAATAGCAGCCATCCTTAGAAACCCCAAAGATAAAATTGACCTGGAAAACCAAGGCATATACGAAGTTCCCTGTGCATCATGCCTGGCCACATACATTGGACAGACCAATAGAAATATGTGTGTGTGTGTGTGTGTGTGTGTGTGTGTGTGTGTGTGTGTGTGTGTAAATAAACACACATTCCATTCCAATTCAATTCTATCCTAAATATTCATTGAAATCTTAACATTTTTAACATTTCTGTTCAATTAAACATTGTATTTCCTTGAGAACACTTATAAACTTTCCATAGTTAATTCTTTTCCCCCCCCATATTTCTCACTTATATTTTTATAAATCATTAATAATAATTAAAATGTTCTCATTTAATTCTCTCATTCACTTTAATTCATTTATTTATTGACAAACATTCAACTATATTACAGTAAATATTTTATCCATCATTTTAGTCATTTTTTCTGTATTTATTTCTGTTTGTAACATAACAATGCTATCTTACGTACCTTTGCAGAATCCCTTTTACAATTAAATTTTCACCCATTATCTCAAAACAAGCTTATGATTACAATTCTTATATCTTTTCCCTCTTTCTCTATTTCTGGTTTCTGTCTTTTACAACTTTTTTTCTTTACCTTCTTCCCCCTCTTCTTCTCCCTCCCCTTTTTACCCCTTCGTCTCTCTACTTCTAAAGGCTAGGTCACACCGGCCAACAGATGCAAAACATATGTAAAAAGGACACAGCGGATGAGAAAATGTTCCATCCGTTGTTATCTGCTTTCAAAAGTGCCCCAAATTTGCATAAACAGAGCGGACAACAACAGAAAGGAACGGACAGGGAGAAGACGTAGCGAGGATGTTAAGCAGATGCTCAACGGAAGCCTCGTGGATGGAAGTGGATGGAAGCGGATGGCACGTCCGCAGGGCTTCCGGGGGAGCACAGTGAAGCAGACGCAAAGCGGAAGGGGCGGATATGGAGCGGATGCAGAGAGGATGACACATATGCATCACGGACGCCTAGCGTATGCCTAGCAGATGCAAAGCATTCACTGCGCATGCGGGGAGGATGCATTGCATCAGCCCTGCGGATATAAAAGGATGCGGCTCGTAAGCAGGTCACCATTCAGAGGAAAGACCTATTGCCAGACACATCTCCAGCCAACAACCATGGGGAAGAAGAGGAAGCCTGTGCCTACTCCTGCCAGCCCTGGCAAGAAGAACAGGGCCACCATCCCACCCCCTGGCCCTGACTCTACTTCTGCTGGTGCTTCTGCTGCTGGTGCTGACTCTGCTGGTACTGGTGCTTCTGCTGCTGCTACTCCTGGTGCTGGTGCTTCTGCTGGTGCTTACTCTGCTGGTGCTGCTCCTGGTCCTGCTGGTGCTGCTGGTGCTGCTGGTGCTGCTGGTGCTGCTGGTGCTGCTGGTGCTGCTGGTCCTGCTAGTGCTGCTGGTGCTCCTGGTGCTCCTGGTGCTCCTGGTGCTGCTGGTGCTGAAGGTGGTGCTGCTGCTGCTGTTGCTGCTGGTGGTGGTGGTGGCGGTGTGGTGGACCAGCCCCTAGAACCTCAAAGCCCTACTGATGAGGGCCCAGAAGGCCCTGCCTGAGGGAGGAAGAGGCAATCGCACGATAGGGAGAGGAGACAGTACTCCATTGAAGAGGAACATGAGGATGAGGTGCTCGAATGGCTGAGGGAGAATGAGAACCTCTGGCGGAAGGGACACAGGCTCTATCGAGACACCAAGCAGAAGCAGGCGGATTTTAGAAAGAAGGCGGAGAGCCTGGGCTACACTTCGGAGGTCCTCCTCGGGTGGTGGAAGCACATGCACACCTGGTATGGGAAGCTGCACCTCAAGAAGTCTGGCCAGGCCACGGTCAAGCTCACCAACCGGGAGACCTTTGTGATGGCCAAGTGCAGCTTCTTGGACGGTGAGATCCAGCACCGAGGAGCAGCCCCTCTGTCTACCCTCACTCTCAGGCAGCCCACAGAGAGCCAGTCCTCTTCTGGCCAAGAGTCAGCTCCTGTGCCCAGGCAGGTATCTGTGGGGCACCCCACGACGGAGACCCCCCCGACAGCTGCATTCGCTGTGGTGGAACATGTGGAGGACCCCCTGATGCAGCTGGAGCAAGAATAGGCCACTGCCACCAGAGACCAACCCACCCTAACCCCCAGCTCCACTTCCACAGAAAGCAGGCAGAAAGCCGGACCAGAGGGACAGAGCCACAATGTCCTGCTGGAGATCAGGGACACCATCAAAAGCAGCGTAGATCTCCTCTCTCAGCTGCTACACTCCGACATACCATCCTCTAACAGAAAGCCCTTCCTCACCTACGTCAACCAGACCCTCATGGACATGTCCGAATCCCAGTACCAGGTGATAAAGGAGAGGATCGCAGGTCTTCTGCACCACCCTCCAGGCCCAGCTGAACCTGCTCTGACCCAGTCCAGGTCTGCTCCTCCACCCCAGGTGATGTCACAGCCCTTCAAAGGCTTTCCACAGCCCCTCACCTACAAAGGCTATGGCTACCAGGAGTTCCAGCAGCACAGGCATACCTTCCCAATCCAGGCATAGGTTCATCGCACGCCACAGGTGCAACCGATGCCACCAATGCCACCAATGCCACAGGTGCCAATGATGCCAATGATGCCAATGATGCCAACGATGCCACTGATGCCACCGACGCCACAGAGGCCACCGACGCCACAGAGGCCACCGACGCCACAGATGACACCGACACCTCACCTCACTAAGCTGCAGATCAGACAGCCCCACTACACTCCTCCTTCCTCCACCCCAGAGCCAAGCCCGGCCTCAGAACATCTGTCATCGGTCTTGGGACTGACACCACATGTCATGGAAGAAGGGGCTCTCAACATCACAGGACTGAGCCAGCTCTCTGAGAGCTTCCTCCACACACCATGCCCTGTTGTCCTCTCAGGCCAGGCACTCAATGGTGCCTCAGACCAGCACTCCAGCTGCTGCCACTTCCACAGCAAATGGACCCTTCACCCCTGAGACTATGGGCAGGCCTCAGAGTGACTGAGAAGAGTGCCAGAGACTGGGTTGCTACTTGTTGACTTTATCTTTGCTTGGGACACTTTACTTGGGTCATTTTGCTTTTACAGTTTGTTATTAATAAAGGTTATTTTTGCTTCACACACTTGGTTCAGTTCTTTTAGAAAATAAAATATCGGTGGAAACTTTTAGAAATGGTTTAAGCCTTTGCATGCTTATGGGATGGGTAAGGATAGCAGTGGGATGGGCAGGGATACCTGTGGGATGAGTAATAGCTGTGGGAGCGGCAGGGATACCTGTGGGATGGGTAATAGCTGTGGGATAGATAAGCCTCCAGTGCAAGCATAGTGGGACTGTATGGTCCACCCTCCCAGGTGCCACACCTATGGCCCTTTATTATCAATAACAATGTAATCATTGATCAACACATTTCAACATAAACAAAACTCTTTATTAAAGGCCGTGTTCATTGTAGGGCCACTCAACATACATGGCCCAATCTCATCCGTGTGATGAGACAGGCTGAAGGAAGCATCCATTAAGCATCTACCATCCTGTCTTGCCACTCCACTGCTCCAGCTGGGGAGTTGCACCAGTGTCTTAGGAGGTTGTGCTGCTTCTTCCCTTCATGTGAACCTCTGTTGGGGCCTTTTACATCCACAGTGTCTATCAGGTTTCGCCCTTGCCTCCATTCACCAGTCTCCATGTCCCCATTGCCTTGTTGACGGTCCACAAGCCTATTCTGCAACACTGGGTAGCGGGTGCGCATGAGATTGTGCAGGATGCAGCAAGCTTCCACGATCCTCCTCATGGTCTCTGGGCGATGCTACATGGTGGTGAGAAGTACCTGGAACCTGTTGGCCAGGATGCCAAAGGTGTTCTCCACCACCCGCCTTGCCCAGGACAGCCTGTAGCTGAAGATCCTCTCTTCACAGGTGAGGCATCTGGAAGTGTAGGGCTTCATGAGGTAGGTTCTGAGGGAGAAGGCATCATCCCCCATGATGAAGTAGGGCACATCTTGTGTGTCGTTGGGCAGGGGGTTTGGATCTGGGAAGCCCATGATGAGGTTGCCTTCCAGCTCCTCCTTGAGGTGACTGGCATTGTATACCTGGGCATCTGAAGCTGACCTGTTGTCTGAAGCATCGATGTACATGAACTTGTAGTCAGCATCAACCATGGCGAAGAGGATGATGCTGAAGAAGCCCTTGTAGTTGTGATAAGTGGACCCTGAGTTGGTTGGAGGTTTGCAGGCCACGTGCTTCCCATTTATGGCTCCAACGGTGTGGGGGAAGTTCCATTTCTGATACCACTGCTCTGCAACTTTCTTCCATCCTTCTTCAATGGAGGGGCACTGTAGGAGCTCCTCCAGGTATTCTTCGATGATGGCCTGCACCACTTCTCTGACCACAATGCTGATGGTGTTGTGTGGCACCCTCCAGGTGTACTGCATGTTCCTGTACGTGGTCCTGGAGGCCAGGTGGTGCAGAGTCAGTGCCAGCCTCCCTGCCAGCATTGCTGCCAGCCTGCCTTCCAGCCTCCCTGCCAGCCAGTCTGCCTGCCAGCCTTGGTGCCTGCTTTCCTGCCAGGCTTCCTGCCAGGCTTCCTGCAAGGCTTCCTGCCAGCCTTGGTGCCAGCCTTGGTGCCAGCCTTCCTGCCAGCCTTGGTGCCTGCCAGCCTTCCTGCCAGCCTTCCTGCCAGCCAGCAACCCCACAACCATGGGGAAGAAACGAAAGGCTCAGCAACCTGCCGCCATCCCTGGCAAGAGGGACAGGGCCACCCTCCCACCCCATGTCCCTGACTCTGCTTCTGCTGGGACTTCTGCTGCTTGGGCTCGCTCTTCTGTTGCTGTAGCTTCTGCTGTAGCTGCTCCTGGCGGTGGTGCTTCTGCTGCTGCGTACTCTGCTGAAGCTGCTCCTGGTCCTGCTGGTCCTGCTGGTCCTGCTCGTTCTGCTCGTGCTCCTGGTCTTGCTGACCCTGCTGCTGGTGCTTACTCTGCTGCTGCTCATCCTGGTCTTGCTGCTGCTGCAGCTGCTGCAGCTGCTGCTGCTGCTGCTGCTGCTGCTGCTGTTTGTTATGATCCTGCTGGTGAGTATGCAGATGCCGATGATGATGAGGCTGATTTTGATCCTGCTGGTGATGATGCCGATGATGATGATCCTGCTGCTGCTGCTGCGGGTGTGGAGGAGCAGCCCCTACCACCTGGGAGCCCCTCTGATGAGGGCCCATCTGGTCCTGCCAAAGGGAGGAAGAGGCGTATTCAACAACGGGAGAGGAGGCAGTATTACATCGAGGAAGCGCACGAGGATGAGGTGCTGGACTGGCTGAGAGAGAATGACTATCTGTGGCAGAAGGGATACCAGCTGTACAGGGACATCAAGCGGAAGCAGGCTGCTTGGAGAGAGAGGGCGGAGAGTCTGGGCTACACATCGGATGTGCTCCTCGGCTGGTGGAAGCACATGCACACCTGGTACGGGAAGCTGCACCGCAAAAAATCTGGCCAGGCCAGGGTTAAGCTGACAGATAGAGAGAGCTATGTCATGGCCAAGTGCAACTTCCTGGAGGGTGAGGTCCGCCACCGAGGATCACCAGGAGCCCAAATCTCTACCCTCTCTCTCTGGCAGCCTGCTGGGAGCCAGTCCTCTGGCGGCCAAAAGTCAGTCCCTGTCTCCACGCAGGTATCTGTGGGGCGTGCCACGGCGGAGAACCCCCCGGCATGTGTTGAAAGTGTGGTGGAGAGTGAGGAGGAGTCCCTGGTGTGGTGGGAGAAAGGAGACATTGAGTCCACCACTGCCGAAGCCTCATCCACCCACACCTCCGCCTCCACAGCAAGGCAGAGAGCCGGAACGCAGGAGGAACAGAGCCACAAGGTCCTGGTGGAGATCAGGGACACCATCCGCACCAGCATAGGTCTCCTCTCTCAGCTGGTCCCCATCGAATCCTCCTACTCCAACCGCAAGCCCTTCCTCAATTATGTGAACTGACCCTCAAGGAGATACCGGATCCTCAGTACCAGGTGGTGAAGGAGAGGATCACCGAGCTGCTTCACAACCCTCCACACTCAGAGGCACCTGCTCCCACCCAGTCCAGGTCTGCTCCTCCACCCCAGGTGATGTCCCTCCCATACCAAGGCTTCCCATAGCCCCTCACCTACCAGGGCTACAGCTACCCGGAAGTCCAGCAGCACAGACAGCAGCCCCTACACTTGCAGGCACAGAGTTATTGGCCGACAACATTGCCACTGCTTCCAATGATGCCGGCGATGCCACCCACGAAAATGCCACCCACGACAGCGATGCCAGCCACGCCAATGATGCCACCCACGACAGTCCTCACCCCGCTGCAGAGCAGGCAGCCCCACTACACTGCTCCTTCCTCCATCCCACAGCCAAGCCCGGCCTCAGTACATCTGTCCTCAGGACTGGGGCTGACACCCCATGGCATGGAGGAAGGACCTCTCAGCATTGCGGGGTTGAGCCAGCTGTCCGACAACTTCCTCAACACACCATCCCCTATTGTCCTCTCAGGGCTAGGCACTCCAATAACACGTCAGACCAGCACTGCAGCAGCACCCACCTCCACAGCACCTGCTCCCTAACACCTTGGACTGGGCACACACCTCCGAGTGACCAAGAGGAGTGCCAGAGACTGGCTGCCTGGATATTTGTGGACTTTATTTGGACACTTAACTTGGGTCATGTTTATATTAAAGCTTGTTGTTCAATAAAGTTATCCTTGTTTCACACACTTGCTTCATTTATTTTATTGAATAAAGTCTTAGTGGAAACTTTTAGAAACGGTTTAGCCTTTGCATGCTTGTGGGATGGTTTAAGATAGCAGTGGGGTGGGCAGGGATACCTTTGGGATGGTTTAAGATAGCAGTGGGGTGGGCAGGGATACCTTTAGGATGGGTTAAGATAGCTGTGGGGTGGACAGGGATACCTTTGGGATGGGTTAAGATAGCTGTGGAATGGGAAGGATACATTTGGGATGGGTTAAGATACCTGTGGGATGGGCAGAAACACCTTTGGGATGGGTAATAGCTGTGGGATAGATAAACCTCCAGTGCAAGCATAGTGGGACTGTATGGTCCACCCTCCCAGGTGCCACACCTACGGCCCTTTATTATCAATAATAATGTAATAATTATCCACACATGTCAACATAAACACAACTCTTTATTAAACGCCCTGTTCATTGTAGGCCCACCAAACATACATGGCCCAATCTCCACCAAACATACATGGCCCAATCTCATCTGTGTGATGAGACAGGCTGAAGGAAGCATCCATTAAGCATCTACCATCCTGTCTTGCCACTCCACCGCTCCAGCTGGGGAGTTGCACCAGTGTTTCAGGAGGTTGTGCTGTTTCTTCGACTCACGTGAGGCTCTGTTGGGGCCTTGCACATCCTCAGTATCTATCAGGTTTCACCCTTGCCTCCATTCCCCAGGCTCCATGTCCCCATTGCCTTGTTGGAGGTCCACGAGCCTGTTCTGCAAGACTGGGTAGCGGGTGCGCATGAGATTGTGCAGGATGCAGCAAGCTTCCACGATCCTCCTCATGGTCTCTGGGCGATGCTGCATGTTGGTGAGAAGTACCTGGAACCTATTGGCCAGGATGCCAAAGGCCTTCTCCACCACCCGCCTTGCCCTGGACAGCCTGTAGTTGAAGATCCTCTCTTCACGGGTGAGGTATCTGGAACTGTAGGGCTTCATGAGGTAGGTTGTGAGGGAGAAGGCGTCATCCCCCACGATGAAGTAGGGCACATCTTGCGTGTCGTTGGGCAGAGGGTCTGGATCTGGGAAGCCCACCATGAGGTTGCTTTCCAGCCCCTTCTTGAGGTGATTGTTGTTGTATACCTGGCCATCTGAAGATGAGCCGCTGCCTGAAACTGCAATATACATGAACTTCTAGTCAGCATCGACCATGGCGAAGAGGATGATGCTGAAGAAGCCCTTGGAGTTGTGATAAGAGGACCCTGAATTGGCTGGAGCTTTGCAGGCCATGTGCTTGCCATCTATGGCTCCAACGGTGTGGGGGAAGTTCCACTTCTGATACCACTGCTCTACAACTTTCTTCCATCCTTCTTCAGTGGAGGGGTACTGGAGGAGCTCCTCCTTGTATTCTTCGATGATGGCCTGCACCACTTCTCTGACCACAAAGCTGATGGTGCTGGGTGGCACCCTCCAGCTGTGCTGCATGATCCTGTAGATGGTCCCTGAGGCCAGGTGGCGCAGAGTGAGTGCCACCTTGAGCCCAGGTTCCAGGCTGGGAGGGAAGCTGCTGTTTGTCTTGGTCAACCTGGGTGTCAGGCGCTGCACAACTTCGTCAAACATGGCTGGAGGCATCCTCATGAAGTTCTGGAACGCCCGAGGGTCTTCGCTCCTGAGCTCCACCATCAGCTTGTCGTAAAGTACGTACTGTGTTCTTCTGGCAAACCATCTTTGGATCCAGACTTTTTTTGGGTGCCTCCTTTTCTTCCCGTAGTACTGTTCACAGAAACTGTAGATGGTTTTGCAGTGTTGCAGAAAGATGGTGGCTGCCGAAAGAATTTGGTCGCAATCCACGGTGGACATGACTGGATGGTGTGGAAGGGCAAGAGTCAGATGAAGGCTGCAGAGGTCTGCACAGCTTGGCTGCTGTTCTGAAAGTGCGATGCAGGCAAGTTGCTCCCCCTTTTTATGGGCAGTATAGGTGTCCCTTTGCATCCTCTAGGCATCCTCTAGGCATCCTCTAGGCATCCTCTAGGCATCCTCTAGACATCCTTGATATCCGAGATAGGTCCCCTCCGCGAATGTTTTTTCCGCTTTAAATACTTTGTTTCCGTTCTGCATCCGTTCTGCATCCGTTCTGCATCCGCTACACATCCATTCCGCGTCCGTTCTGCTTCCTCCCTGTGTCCAGGCAGATGGAGTTGTGCGGATGTGCAGCGGATGCCTAGCAGATATAGCGGATGCGTAACGGATGCAGAACAGATGTGTAGCGGATGTGTAGCAGATGCAGAATGGATGAACTGGATACATTTTCCGCGCAAAAGTTTTAAGCAGCCTAAAACTTTTTGAGTGGATGAAACGTCAATAAACGGATGCTGGACGGATAGAGAGGAAGCAAAACGGAGGCAGTGAGTACATCGCGTTTTCCAACAGATGGCAAGTGTTTCTCTCCGTTTTACTTCCTCTTTTCATCCGTTGCTGCAGTGTGACAGGGGCTTAAAATTTCACTGTAAGTTCCTTTTAGTTACAGTTCCATTCCTTAGTTCCAGGCAGTTTCCTCCATTTTTCCAGATCCTGCCCTTTTATTCTTTTTTTTCTCCTTTCCTGCTTTTAAAAACTTTTAAATATCCAGAAATCTTTATTATCCCTTTGGCCTTTATTATCAGCTTAGATGTCTATTAATGTCAAAGTGGATTTTTTTTCCAATTTCTTGCTTAAGTCTCTTGGCTGTCAGTATAAGAAAGGAAGAAAAAAAAAACCTAGTCCTTTTCCTTCTCTCTCTCCTTCGCAGCTTCAAAATGTTCTTTGGGAACAATGTTATTTTATTTAAATTCCAGGGTACCTTATGTTGTTGCTTTTTCAGTTTAACCCGGTCGACCAAAACTTTCTCTTTTTGGACGTCCATCGTAGGAACAGAAGGTCTGTCTTAGTGGGGTGAAAGATTGAAATAGATAACTCTGGCTAGGTCTTTGTTGCTTAAAAATACCTTGCCCTGCATTTTCATGGGACACTGACCCAACCAAGATAGAATAAATCCTAATTCCAATGCTTATTTCATACTGTGAACAATAGAACCTCTATTCAGTCTTGATGCAATTTCATCAAATTCAGTCCAAATTTGAATTCAAGCACCATTCAACAAATTTGCCTTCTTCTTTGCTATCTGAGAATAAGGAACAAGAAAATCATCTTTTCTAGCACTTGAGGGCTTCTCTTACCATTTTCATGCAGCTTCTCCATTTCAACACTAAGCCATGGTTCCTAGGCTTAGCCCAATGAAATGGATCAGAACCCATTGGAAAACACAGGGAAGACACCACTCTTTCTCTTACCTGGTTATGCAATTTTAGCTATGACAGATGATCTTGGTTGACACAAAGTCTCTGTTTTTTAAAGGAGATTCCAAACTTGATATGAATATTTGTGAAAATGATCTCAAAATAGTAGTTGATTGCAAACCAGATGTGAGTTGGCAGTAAGATGCATGTGGAAAGAAGGCAAATGCATTCATAAGAATCTCAAGGAAGTCTTAATTCTAGTTTGGGGGGATCCCAACTCAAGTACTCGACTGGTGGGATTCAATTTTTTTTTAGTACTGGTTCTGTGGGTGTGGCTTGGTGGCTGTGGCATGGAATGGCTTGGTGGGCATGGCAGGGGAAGGATACTGTAAAATCTCCATTTTCTCCCCATGCCACTAACCTGCTTTCCAGCTCCATTGTCCTATGCAGGGCAACAAAAAAAGACCCAGTCAATCAGCTGGGACTCAGGAGGTAGATAATAGATGGAGGTGGGGCCTGTCAGAGGTGGTATTCCAAAGTACTCAAAATTGCCACTACCAGTTCTCCAGAACTGGTCAAAACCTGCTGAGTAGCTTTGGTTCCAGGTCTCCTTGGAGGCACCATACTTGGAGAAGACATTGCACAACACCTAGATCAGCTTTAGGGAAGGGTTATGAAGGAAAGAATGATCTCAAAGGAGGCTGCTGTTAGCCTTGAGGAAAGGCAAGAGCCATGTTGATCTAGTAAAGTGGAAAATCAGAAGGAATCTGGGAACACCCTTTTCAACGAATAAAATCTCTTAGCTGGAACCTACAACACTCTTTCAATTGTTAAAAGATGATACACAAAAGCTTAAATTCTGTATCCTGCTATTGCAGATTGTGAGGCACCACAAGATCATAAACTCAGCAAGGAGATTACAGCTGAAGGAGAGGAAAAACATCCCAAAAAGAAAAGTAGCTTTAGAGTTGAGAAAGTAAAACAGAGAAGTATTCAGAGAATTTGAATGGGCTCCTTCAATTCTAAAATTAGTGATCATAAACTCATAAATACAGGAATGTATTTTAAAATATATGCATTCTTTTTAAAATTAGCACAATTTAACATTGAACTATATCTCTCACAGTGCCTGAAAATCATCACTGGACTGATTAGATTGGCCAGACTTGTTGGCTTCCTGTAACTTGAGTAGATTGATATAGTTCTATTCACATATTTGAGAGCTCTGTGCTCTTTCAATGGATATAGTCCGATGAGTGTTGTGATCCAGACTTTCCCTTCAATGGGTCCTGGCAAACGCATAAGTGTAAAATGGAAGGAAGAATTCTATTCAAAACAGCACCATATTCTCTGTCATGAAGAAAGACGTTGACTTGCCTCCACTTAGAGAGGGCATCCCTGAGGGCTACTGTGAGTTGTACTGTCGATAATCGTTGTGACATAACAACACAAATTCCATTCTTGACAAAAAAAAAGGAATAAAACTCCTCTTGAAATTCTCTCCGTTCTCCGTGTCAGAAGTAAAAATACCAACCAAGGTCCATCTGAAGTGGAGGAGCACTTGAACAATTTCTGGGGAGAGGAACCCTTTTTTTGGGAAAAGCCAGTGGTAAAAGGGCAATTGACTTTTATCGTGCAGCAACTCTGAAAATAAATCAAAACTGATCTGAAAAAGCAACAAAGAATGCTGTGTTATGTTTGGAATCAGATCCCATTCCAAATATTAGCTTTACAGAAATCCAATTTTGTTTTCACAAACCTATCTGAGTAGTTTATTGTCATTCCATCATTTTGTCCATATTCGTGTCAGATGTACCGACAAACTGTAGCCTGAGGGTATATCTGGATTGGAAGGATTTGTAGGCGAAAAATTAAACAATCCTGTATATAATAAGAGATAAAAGAAAATAGCACTAGTGCTTAGATTTATATAACACTTCACAGAGCTTTACAGCCCTCACTAAGCAGTTTACAAAGTCACCATATTGCCTCCAACAACCTGGGTCCTCATTTCACTGATGTTGGAAGGATGGAAGGCTGAGTCAACCTTAAACTCCTGAGAATTGAACTGTCATACAGCTGGCAGTTGGCAGTCAGCAAAATTAGCCTTCAGTGCTCTATTCTAACCACTGTACCACCATGACTCTTATAAAATAAGCTAAAAAGAATAAGAATAAGGAATGCAAATCAAATTTTTGTATCACCCCTATGGCAATTAGATCTGCAAATCTCAACTTAAATGTGTTATTCAAATAAAAAGCCATATTATATGTATTTTTTGAATTTTCAACAAACAGGAAATATGCTGTTTTAATATAAGGATCCCAATAGGTGGTTCATCTAAACTGCAGTTGAAGATACTGAACTCTTTCTTATACAATTGATCTTCAAATAATAAATGTGTTTTATCTGCCTCTGGAGTTTCGTAAATACAAGTCTGTTTACTATAAGAGTTTTGATTAAATCTTTCATATTTAAACCTTCTCTCCAGCTTCTCAGACCTTGCTTGAGTAAATACCATATTAAGATGTTTTGGCATGGCTGTTTTGAAAAAATTGACAATTTGGAAATACATTTATAGCAGCTCATTCACTTTAATGTGTCATTGTTATTTAAGATGTCTGTCTCTTTCTCTGCTTCAATATCTGATTCTTTTGTGCAGAGAGGTTTTTAATTTGTTCTCCAGCTGCACAGGAAAGCCACAATTCTTAATATTATTTTTCAACTATACCAGTCAAGAAGTCATCAATGGAAATTTTGTCTCTTCTAAAAGATGGAATTTTGGGAGTCTGTCGGTTTCCATAGTTTTAATGTAACACCGATAATTGGGCATTGGATTTTGAGGTACTACACTTTGAGACAGAATTTTGAGGTACTATACTGCAAGCTTTCCTCAATCTAGATATAGTTCCTTTGAAGACCAAATTTGGAGTGCTCTTGGACCGCCAAAATTCTGCTTGATCTTCAGCAAGAAATTATTTCTTCATCTCTCCACTCTCAACTGTACTCAAGAGGATCTGACCACATATTTTAACCACAACATCTATTAGAGAATAGACCTATAATTGCTAGGGTCCTTCTCTTCCATTTTTAATATATGGAAAAGTACTATTGCCATCTTCAACCCACCTGGATATGATAAGAATTATTGATATGGCTAAATGAACCTACCAATAGAGGAAAGCACCACTGGGGATATTTTTTTTTAAAGTTTAGCTGCTAAAAAACCCTCCTGTGGGGCTGTATTTTTCTTCAAACTTTTCACAATGAACTTCATCATGAATATTTTAGGGCCAAATTTGTTGACATACTGGTTCATATGCTTGTATTTTTTTAAAAAATAAAGTGGTTAATTAATCATAGTGGTTCTTTCAAGTTCATAAAACACATGTGTTTATCAACTATGGGTAAGACAATCCATCTGGTGGATTCTTCTAATGAATCTGGGATTGGCTTACTATTGAACATGCTTGTATTGTTATGAAGATTATGTACAAAATATGAGCTTGCCATCTCTGCTTCATCTTCCTTTTGTCCAAAAGAGCCTTTGATTAAACATAGAGCTTCTTCTCACCTTCTCAAGTGTGAGATCCAAAGCAATGGTGATGATGTTGTGAGAGGATATCACTGTTTTGATCCTTGCCTCCTAAACATTGTGGATCCCAATCCCTAACCATGACACCTACAATGGCCATGGTAAGAAGCAGTTCCTCAGTTCTGAAGTGAAAGTATCACATAACAATCCATCACCCCACTCAATTTACCTTCAGAAAAGTACACATACAAACCTGAGGGATTTTGTACATGCCTCCTCATGTTGACATCTGAATGGAGATGTCTTCAGGAGCTCCATCAACAAGAGTCAAAATGTTTCCCTTTCTTCCACAGCTATAGTTGGGATCATTGGCTTCTCCAGTAGAGAGCATGTCAAGCAAGACTTCTGAAGTACCAAGTATGTTCAAATAGTTGTCGTGGATGTTGTAGCCAAATGTGAGATTTTGCAGAAGCTGGGGAGTCTTGTTGACCACTTGAATATTAAAAATGTACCGTAGTATTCTTAACTTATCAAAAGGGTAACTAATGTAAAAAATGTTCATGTTATTATCATCAATGGAAACAACAAAATCCTTTTTTCAATTTTGTTCTCCTTGTCTCCATAAGCCTTTAGTCTTAAGCCAATATCAGAGGCAAATGATAGTTACCCAGAACTATTTCATTTCAATCAGTATTTAGGGGAGATGGGATGAGATGGAATGGTTTCCCATTAGGATTAAAAATCACAAATAAATAATTATTTGCAGCAGTGCAAATTCTCATCTGCCAAAGTAACCAGAATTCAAAACCATTCCATCCTTAAAGTAGATACATTGAGCCCTTATGATCCAGTGATTAAACTGCAGTATTGCAAATCAAACTCTGCCCACAACCAAGAGTTCCATGTTGGCATGATTCAGACTTGCATCTTTCTGAGGTTGGTAAATTGAGGACTCAAATTGTTGAGGGCAATATGCAGTAAATGCTTCTACTTGTAAACTACTTAGAGGGAACTGTTAAAACTCTATGAAAAAGTATACAACCTAAATGCTATTGCTATTGCTATTGCTGAAATGGCAAGAGGCCATTTCACAAGTAACCCAGAAAAGCAATTCTAATATAAAGTCAGATTCTGTTCCTTATAGGATCAGCCATTGAACAAGCAAATTATAAATATGGAGGCAGAGAATAGATGGGAGGGTGGCCAGTGGTATTTGGCAGTTCTCCAAACTACTCAAAGTTTCTGCTACTGGTTCTCCAGAACTGGTCAGGATCTGCTGAATACCCAAGTCTGATTTAAGTGCTGTCTGTCTTCTAATGGCAAGGAAGCAGTCAGTAGCCTTGAACCCTGTCTAATGTTAAGAGTAGGACTTGCTTGTGGTTTAATTTTCTATTAGATCTCCATGAATCCTAAATTGGAGCTGATTTTAAAATTGCTTGTGACTGAAGTGAAATTTTATTTCCCATTATTTCTAGAAATGATATTTTTTGGATGAAAGTTGACAAAGAACAGCAAAATGACAGCTAACATGGACTGTACCACTTGCTTAATAGGTAGAAAGTTATTGGGCGGATTGAACTTTTTTGAAAAAAAATTCCTTGAGGTTCTCTCTATTTTCTTCCATATTTGTGTAAGCACTGAGAAACTTCATATTTTGGAGATAGGGTTTTTTTGTTTTTTGTTTTTGCTTTCCAAAATATACAGAGGGCTATGAGCTGTGATGGTGGTAATTTTCTCTGCATGGTCCTGGTTTTTTGTTATACCATGCTAAAATGATTTAGGAAGACTTTCTGGTCCCTCTTTTTCTGTGAGAACACTTGATAATTGAGGCCCCTTTGGCCTATGCATCTCTGAGACTGTGTGTGAATTCCCCCCACCCTCAAAGTTGGGAGGACGCCAGAACCCAGCGAAGACGTGACGTACAAATATAATGCATGCTTTGCTTCCAGCAAGCTGCTGTGTGGAAACACCCTTTTAAATCCTGTTTCCCCAGCTGCAGCTAATGAAGTGAATCAGGGCCTTTTTCTCTCTCATAACCCACATTGCTCCCTTATCCATTCCCCCCTGCATGCCCTAGGATGAAGAGGGGGTGGCCCTCTGAATGCCCAGCTGGACTGTGTTCTTTCCCAGTTTCCTCCACAACTACCGGAGCCCACTCCCTGACAGCTGTTCAACCTCCTCGGAATCAGATTCCATAAGGGGCATGACACCGGTGCTTTATCAGTAGAAATCCAAAATAGGGAAAAAAATCGATGAAACCTTGACACCCCCCTGTGACCCTGTGAATTGAATGTGCCGTTTTTCCATACAGAATCTCAATTAGAACTAATTTCATCCACCTTTCTGATCATTTCCACAATGAGGTCAACATTTACTCTCATATGACCCATACATGTGTTTTTTGCCCACTTGCTCTCCTCCCCCCTAAAGCTGATAGCAAGATGTCAGCAAGGCACCAAGCTGAAGATGGCACAGTTGATAGCTTAATTCAACCACAAGTACCGGCCTAGAATTTTAAAAGTGTATTATTTTAGGCAACACATCTTTTTTCAGTTAAACCAATGCCTTTGGAAACTAGGGAAGACTGATTTATTCGGTCACCTTACCCCAAATCTCAAGGAAAACTGACCTTGGCACTGATGGAAATCTTTGACAGAATATCAACACAAATTCTTCAATATCTTCATAAACGACTTAGATAAAGGAATAGAAGGGGCACTTACCAAATTTGCAGATAATACTAACCTGGCAGGAATAGCTAACACCCAAAAAGATAGGCTCAAGAAAAACCAAAAGTACACATATAGACTGGGTGAAACCAGGCTCAATAGCAGTAACTGTGACAGGGATCTTGGGATCTTAGTGGACAACCAGCTAAATATGAGCCAACAGTGTTAGATATTGCAAGTGAAGCAGAGGCTTCTCACAGATCCAGCAAAAAGGTGGGAAAATAGATAGCTGGGGTTGACCCTGCCCCTTCACAGCTCCCTGTAAAAGAGGGAGCTATCAGACAGGCCTTTGCTGGGTTTTTTCTGTTCTGTTACAATAAAGAGCTGTTGTTACTTAAAGATATGGCTCCAGTCTCTTTAGTCTCCCACTCTTCTACAGTGTGCAGCAGCAGACAAAAAAGCTAATGCAATCCTAAATTGCATTAACAAAGAGATACAATCGAGATCAAGTGAGGTACTAATACCACTCTATAAAGCCTTAGTAAGACCACACCCAGAGTACTGCATCCAGTTTTGTTCACCACACCATAAAAAAGATGTTGAAACTCTAGAAAAAGTGCAGAGAAGAACAACCAAAATGATTAGGGACTGGAGATTAAAATATATAAAGAACAGTTAAAGCAGGGGTCTCCAAAGTTGGCAACTTTAGGACTTGTGGACTTCAACTCCCAGAATTCCTCAGCCATCAGGCTGTCTGCTGTTTTATTGAGCAACCAGCTAAATACGAGCCAGCAGTGTGCAGCAGCCACCAAAAAAGCTAATGCAATCCTAAGTTGCATTAACAGAGGTATACAATCGAGATCAAATGAGGTATCAAGTGAGATGTTGAGACTCTAGAAAGAGCACAGAGAATTATACTATATAAAATCATACATTGCAATGTCCTACCTGTCAATGAATACTTCAGCTTCAACCATAGCAACACAAGAGCACACAATAGATACAAACTCAAGGTTAATTCGCACCAAACTTGATTGCAGGAAATACGACTTCAGCAACAGAGTGGTCAATGTCTGGAATACTCTACCTGACTCTGTGGTTTCTTCCCCAAACCCCAAAAACTTTAACCTTAGACTGTCTACTATGAACCTCACGCCTTTCCTAAGAGGTCTGTAGGGGGCATGCATAAATGCACCAACATGCCTACCGTCCCTGTCCTATTGTTTCGTTATATTTTTCTTGTACATATCCATTTCATGTATTCATAACTATATTTATACTTATACGTATTATCTTGTAAGCGATTGACAAATCAAATAAATGAAATCAAAAGGAAATAAAAGGGCAGTGACTTCCGACTTGCTTTAGCACAGTAAAAGATAGTTACATTACAACCACAACTTTTGGCTTTTACAGTATGAACTTTTACATTTCTGAAACAATAAGCCTGTCTAGTGAACAAAAACAAAAACAAAATTTCATTTCATGTTTTTTTCATCACAAGCACAAAATCCGGAAATTATTTCAGAATATAAGCAAGGTTAGATATAGTCTCTTCTTTGGATGAAAGAATCGATTGGTAGGCACCAACATGCCTACAGTCCCTGTCCAATTGCCTCTTTATTTTTCTTATATGTATCCATTTGATGTATTCATAACTATGTTTATACTTATACCTGTTATCTTGTAAGCGATTGACAAATCAAATAAATATAAATATGACATCTTTGCTTCTCTGACGGTTCTCCTTTACCTCTTTGGGTTCCTTCTCAAAAGAAACTAAGTTTAATGGATCTTTGTCAGGACCCCCATACCTGCCAGGGCTGCAGCATTGGAGCCCCCAATCAATCTTCACCCCCCTTTCTTCTCTTCCCGCATCTGGAAGAAGAGGCAGCATTTAAGGAATGGGCCAGAACCTTAATGGCACTGTAAATATAACAGATAACAGATAATCAGAGTTAGAAGGGATCTTGTAGGTCATCTAGCCCAACCCCTCACCCAAGTGGGAGACCCTACACCATTTCTGACAAATGGCAGTCCAATCTCTGCTTGAAAGTCTCAAGTGATGGCGCTCCCACAACTTCCGAGGACAAGCTGTTCCATTGGTTGATTGTTCTCACTGTCAGAAAGTTTCTCCTTATTTCTGGGTTAAATCTCACCTTGTTCAGTTTCCATCCATTATTCCTTGTCTGGCCTTCAGGCACTTTAGAAAATAGCTTGACCCCTTCCTCCCTGTGGCAGCCCCTCAAATATTGGAAGACTGCTATCATGTCTCCTCTGGTACTTCTGTTCACTAGACTAGCCAAGCCCAGTTCCTGCAAACGTTCGTTGTATATTTTAGCCTCCAGTCCCCTAATCATCCTGGTTGCTCTTCTCTGTACTTTTTCCAGAGTCTCAACAACTTTTTTATCATGTGGTGACCAAAACTGGATGCAGTACTCTAGGTGTGGTCTTACTAAGGCTTTATAGAGTGGTATTAGTACTTCCCTTGATCTTGATTGTATCCCTCTGTTAATACAAATTAGGATTGCATTAGCTTTTTTGTCTGCTGCTGCACACTGCTCGCTCCTATTTCTCTGGTTGTCCACTAAGACTCTAAGATTCCTCTCATAGTTACTGCTATTAAATTTGGTTTCACCCAGTCTATATGTGTACTTTTGATTTTTCTTGCATAAGTGTAGGACTTTATTTTTCTCTACATTGAATTTCATTTTGTTAGATGTGGCTCAGTGTTCTAGTCTGTCAAGATCCATCTGGATCTTGAGCCTATATTCTTGGGTGTTAGCTATTCCTGCCAGCTTAGTATCATCTGCACATTTGGTAAGTTCCCCTTTTGTTTCCTCATCTAAGTCGTTAATATTAAAGAGTACTGGGCTGAAGACGAAACCTTGTGGCACCCCACTGCTTGCTTCCCTCCATGTAGACTTGGACCGATTAAGGACTACTCGTTGACCACAATTTGCCAGCCAGTTGTGAGTCCATCTAGTGGTGCTGCTGTCTATTCCACCTTTTTCTAGCTTCCTAAGAAGTAGGTTGTGGTCTACTTTGTTGAATGCTGTGTTGAAATCTAAATATACACTGCTCAAAAAAATAAAGGGAACACAAAAATGAGACATCCTAGATCTCAATGAGTGAAATATTCTTATTAAATACTTTGTTCATTAAATAGTTGAATGTGCTGACAACTAAATCACACAAAAATTATCAATGGAAATCAAATTTAGCAACCCACAGAAGTCTAGATTTGGAGTTACACTCAAAATTAAAGTGGAAAAAAGCACTACAGGCTGATCCAACTTTGATGTAATGTCCTTAAAACAAATCAAAATGAGGCTCAGTAGTGTGGATGGCCTCCAAGTGCCTGTATGACTTCCCTACAATGCCTGGGCATGCTCCTGTTGAGGTGGCAGATGGTCTCCTGAGGGATCTCCTCCCACACCTGGACTAAAGCATTCCACAAATCCTGGACGGTCTGTGGTGCAATGTGGCATTGTGATTAGAGTGAGACATGATGTCCCACAAGTGCTCAATTGGATTCAGGTCTGGGGAACGGGTGGGCGAGTCCCTGGCATCAATGACTTCATCTTGTAGGAACTGCTGACACGCTCCAGCCACATGAGGTCTAGCTTTGTCGTGCATTAGGAGGAACCCAGGGACAACTGCACCAGCATATGGTGTCAGCCTTCAAGATCTTATGCTATTGCTTTGCATCTTTCGACTGCCATAAGTAACGGGGGGGGGAGGGGAGGTAGGAATAAGTTGAGGAAGTGAGCTGCAGGTGTTACATTCATCTGTTATATAAATGGGAGGGGGGAGCATAAAATAGAGTTAGGATTCTATTTCTCGCTTAGCTTTCTTTTCTCTGCGCAACTGCAACCCGTTATCAAAATATGCCAAGGTCAATGGACAGAGGCCTCATCATCACCTGAAGATACCCACATGATCATATCCACAACTTCTAATTGGAAGTGTCATTTGAACTATTGGGGGTGGGAACATTTCCATCACTTTCTATATGTGAATTGCGCGCCTAATTTCTCAGATTCAGAATTCTTTGGTTGCGACCACTTCACTTTCAGTAAAAGATAACTTTTCTCTAAACTAAAGAGTCTAAATATTTCTTTCCTGGATTTTGAATGGAGCTCCGCCTGACATTATTCTGAATCTCATCCACCTGCCCACCTGGAAAGAATACCCAATTTTCTTCTGAGGGGGCCTGGACATCATGTCATCTTCAAATAGTGACCAGGAGGATCTGGGAGCCATTGGAGGGCAAGATTCTTTGCTGGTGCAGGAAGTCCAATCACTAGCAGAGCTCAGTCTGGAAGAGGATCCAGCTGTGAAGCCCAGATGGTCGGTGGGGGTTGGTTGGAAAGATCCGGAGAAGGACCCCCTCCCGGGGTGGAAAAGAGGAGCAGTGGCAAGAGAAGGAAAAGAGGGAACTCTCACTGAATCAAGCCAGGAAACTCCTTGATGAAGCCTTTGAACAACTCCAAGCTGCACAAAGGTATGAAGGGGGAGGGGAAGTAGCCCCAGCCAGAAGAAGCAGAGCAGCTCCCTCTCCCATAAATCAACCTGATCCAGCAGCAGCCCCGGGGCCTTCAGTGGGAGGTGTGATTCCTAGAAGGCGTAGAGCTCCTAGACTGCCTCCGTTAGAAGTAAAATACGGAGGGGATCCCAAAGCGTTGGGATTTTTCCTAGCTCAAGTATGGAGCCATATGGAAAAGTATGGGGAGGATTTTCCCTCAGAAGAAGCCAAAGTGAGGTGTGTTACCAGGGCTCTGGAGGGAATAGCGGCAGAGTGGATGGTGACTTTGCATAATGATAATGCTCCTCAGTTGCTGAATTATAACCTATTTATAGCTGCACTGCGGGCTAGGTTTGAGGACCCACTGGCAGAGCGCAAGGCCCAAATTAGGATGAAAACTATAAAACGGGCGGAGGTCTGTGGCTGCTTACACCCAAGAATTTAGACAGTTAGCAGGCCATTTCCGAGGCTGGCCCCAAGAAGCTCTGATAGAACTGTTTAAAGATGGTTTAAATGAAGGTGTGTACCAGAGATGGACTGCTAGAAGAGACCCCAATGACTTGCAGATGTGGTACTTGCTGGCAGAAGAAGTGGAGATTGATTTAATCCGAAGTAAATGGCGGGGAGGTTATGGGTGGAGCAAGTTTTCCCCCACACGCCCTCAAGAGGCTCCAAAACCTCAGAAGGAAAAGTGGCGGCAAGACCCAACCCCTCAGCCTGCTTTCGATGCGGGAAGGAAGGTCACCGGGCTGTGAACTGCAGAGTCAAGCTGGAGCCAAAGGGTGCACCAAAGGAAGGAAAGAAACCTGAAAAGTCCCCAGTGAAGCCTCGCAAAACGGCACTAAAGTCGAAAGAGAGAGCAGAGGTCGCCCCTCCCGCAGGAGAGGAATCAGAAGCCCCAGTGACCCCTGAGGATGAAGATTCTGACTCAGAAGATGACTTCCTGGTAAGTCCAAGCGTGAAGTTCTGGTGAAGTCGAGGATACCCTATTCAGGGGTTGAAGGGGAAATGCTAGCCCTGTTAGATTCTGGGTGCACAAGGTGTATAATCAACACGGAGGTAGTGAAGAAAATGGGCCTAAAGTTAAAACCTTTGAAGATGCCCATTTCCTTTTACCAACTAGATGGATCAGTGGCTGGAGGTTGCCCCGCCCGTTTTGTCACGGAACCTATAGAAATGGTCATGGGAGAGCATGATGAGACCCTGTGTTTTATTGTGGTCCCTGGGATGGAGCAACCATTAATACTGGGATTGCCCTGGCTCCGGAAATGGAACCCCCAGGTTAACTGGAGAGAGGGGTTGTTGCGCATACGCACAAAGCAGCGACCGAGAGGAGGGGCCAGATCCCAGCCGAAGCCTGAGGACCTACTTGAAATAGCTTCCACGGGTACTGAGCCCATGAAAGATGAGGAGAAAATTCCCACAGAGTATTGGGATTTAAAAGAAGTGTTCAGTGAGAAGGCCTCGGATGAGCTTCCGCCTCACCGGCCAACAGACTGTGCTATTGAGATTTTGCCTGGGGTGAAGCTCCCGAAACCAAAGTTGTACTCAATGACCCCACGGGAATTGGAAGAGCTAAGACTGTTTATTGATAAGAATTTGGAACGTGGTTTCATTCAACCTACCAGACCCCGGGTAGTGGCCCCAGTGTTGTTCTGTGAAAAGAAAGATGGTTCCAAATGCTTGGTGGTGGATTACAGAAATTTGAATGCTATTTCTGTGGAAAACGTGTACCCCCTTCCTTTGATGAAGGACATGTTGGCCCATTTAGTGAAGGGGAAGATTTTCATGAAGTTGGATTTGAGAGAAGCATACTACCGGATTCAAATTAAGGAAGGGGATGATTGGAAGACAACTTTTAACTGCCCGATGGGTTGCTTCCAATTCAACGTTCTTCCTTTTGGTTTACAAGGCGCCCCAGCTGTATTCATGCAAATGATCAATCAAGTGTTACATGAACATTTATATAGAGGGGTTCTGGTTTATCTTGATGATATACTTATCTACACGGAAACTCTGGATGAACATGTGAAGTTAGTGCGGTCGGTTTTATAGAAACTGTGTGCCGCTAAGTTGTACACTAAATTGTCAAAGTGTGAATTCCACCAAGACAAAATTGACTATTTGGGATATCGCATTTCATCTGAAGGCATAGAGATGGATCCAGAGAAGGTGCGTGCTGTTCTGGAGTGGGCTCCACCACGCACCAGAAAACAACTTCAAAGCTTTTGGGATTTGCAAATTTTTACCGGCAATTCACCCCGACGTTTGCTAAGATAGCAGTGCCCATCACAAATCTCTTGAAAACAAAAGGGGTGGTGAAGCCAAGGCCAGGAAAGCCGCTGGAGTGGTCCATGGAGTGCCAAGCCGCTTTTGAAAAGCTAAAACGACTGTTTGCTGCAGAACCAGTGCTGAAACACCCGGATATGGACACTCCTTTCGTGGTTCAAGCCAATGCAAGTGATGTGGCTATTGGAGCAGTATTACTTCAAATCAACGAGAAAGGGACCTTACAGCCTTGTGCGTATACCTCCCGTAAGCTGTCTGAAACAGAGAGAAGATGGGCCGTCTGGGAGAAAGAAGCTTTTGCAGTTCGTTGGGCCTTGCTGACCTGGAGACATTTCCTGGAAGGAGCAAAACACCGGTTTGAGGTATGGACTGATCATAAGAATCTGGAAGCCTTAAAAACGGCCCGAAAGCTGTCCCCTAAACAAGTTCGCTGGGCCCAATACTTCAAGCAATTCAATTTCTCATTGAAGTACATTCCAGGCGGGAAGAACCTCATGGTGGATGCTCTCTCTAGACTACCCCAATATAATAGTCTGCGCCAGGAGGTGATAAGCCCGATTGTCTCAGCCAAACATCTAGCCGCCCCAGTGATCACCAGAGCTCAAAGGAAGAACCAAGAAGTGGTTTTATCGAATGACCTAACCGAACAATTAAAAGAAGCTTTAAAACTGGACGAATGGTTCTTGGCTCATTCAAGTGACTATACAATTAGAGATGGTTTGGCTTGGGTGGGGGCCAAGTTGTATGTGCCACAGGTACTGAGGAGCCAAATACTACAACAGGCTCATGATTCTAAAGCAGCTGGCCACTTCGGATTTGTGAAGACCTTACATCTGGTTAAGCAGCAATTCTGGTGGTCTACTTTAAAGAAGGACATTGAAGCTTATGTAGCTAGCTGTCCAGTTTGTGCTTCGGCAAAGAGACCTCCTGGTAAGCCAGTAGGATTGTTACAAAATGTAGCTAGACCAACGGCTCCCTGGAAGGAAATCTCTATGGACTTTATAGTAGAATTACCCGAAAGTGGTGGAAACACGGTCATCTGGGTAGTGACTGATTTGTTTTCCAAACAAGTACATTGCATACCTTGTTCCAAGATTCCCTCTGCTAAGACGCTGGCTAAACTGTTTATATCACATATCTATAGGTTATATGGCGGCCCGGAACACATAATCTCTGACAGAGGGGTCCAATTTACCTCAAAACTTTGGAAAGAGTTCCTGAAGTTAATAGGCTCCACCCAGGGATTAAGCTCTGCCCACCACCCCCAAACCAATGGGGCCTGTGAGAGGACTAACGCAATGTTAGAACAATATGTCAGATGTTACATAAATTATCAACAAGATAACTGGTCCGAATTACTACCATTTGCTGAAGTGGAATATAACAACTCCGTACACAGTAGTACTGGATTTACTCCATTTAAAGTGGCTTCGGGACAAGATTTCGTTCCCATACCTGAACTTCCTCGTGAAAAACCTAACATCCATTCATTGGATGAATGGATAACTGAACTCCAACTTAACTGGCCAGTAACACGCAAAGCATTAGATGAGGCCCATCAAGCTCATAAGAAATTTGCAGACAAGAAAAGAAAGAATATAAAGTGGGCGACAAGGTTTTCCTGTCCACCAGATACCTGCAGACCACTCAAAAGTCAAAGAAGCTTGGTCCTAAGTACGTTGGTCCATTCACAATTGAATGGATTATAAATCCTGTAACAGTCCAGCTAAACTTACCCAAAACTCTTCGACGAATTCATCCGGTTTTCCATGTTAGTTTGCTAAAACCTGAACGTACTTCTGACTTAAGACCCATCCAGGCTGACCCTCCCATACCAATACTGATTGAAGGCGAACAACATTTTGAAGTTAAAGAAATTCTGGACTCTCGCAAATGGAGAGGTCGACTCCAGTATCTTGTAGCCTGGAAACATTTCCCTTCTTCACAAGCTGAATGGGTTAACGAAACCGACATTCAAGCCCCTAAGTTGATCAAAGCATTTCGTTCCAAGTATCCTGATAAGCCTTAGGAGTGTATTGTTTTTTAATTGTTCAATGATTAATAATTGTCTTTATATTTTCTCCTCTCTCTCTTCCAGGACTGATGATTTTCCTTTTTCTAGGAGGGCCAAATGTCAGCCTTCAAGATCTTCTTCTATTGCTTTGCATCTTTCGACTGCCATAAGTAACGGGGGGGGAGGGGGGGAGGTAGGAATAAGTTGGGGAAGTGAGCTGGAGGTGTTACATTCATCTGTTGTATAAATGGGAGGGGGGAGCATAAAATAGAGTTAGGATTCTATTTCTCGCTTAGCTTTCTTTTCTCTGCGCAACTACAACCCATTATCAAAATATGCCAAGGTCAACGGACAGAGGCCTCATCATCACCTGAAGATGCCCACATGATCATATCCACAACTTCTAATTGGAAGTGTCATTTGAACTATTGGGGGTGGGAACATTTCCATCACTTTCTATATGTGAAAAGCGCGCCTAATTTCTCAGATTCAGAATTCTTTGGTTGGACCACTTCACTTTCAGTAAAAGATAACTTTTCTCTAAACTAAAGAGTCTAAGTATTTCTTTCCTGGATTTTGAATGGAGCTCCGCCTGACATATGGTCTCACAAGGGGTCTGAGGATCTCATCTCGGTACCTAATAGCAGTCAGGCTACCTCTGGCACACACATAGAGGGCTAAAGAAATGCCACCACACACCATTACTGATCCACTGCCAAACCGGTCATGCTGGAGGATGTTGCAGGAAGCAGAACATTCTCCACGGTGTCCCCATACCCTGTCACTTCTGTCACATGTGCTCAGTGTGAACCTACTTTCATCTGTGAAGAGCACAGGGCATCAGTGGGGAATTTGCCACTCTTGGTGTTCTCTGGCAAATGCCAAACGTCCTGCATGGTGTTGGGCTGAAAGCACAACCTCCACCTGTGGACGTTGGGCCCTCATACCATCATCATGGAGTCTGTTTCTGACCGTTTGAGCAGCCACATGCACATTTGTGGCCCACTGGAGGTCATTTTACAGGGCTGTGGCAGTGCTTTTTCTGTCCCTCCTTGCACAAAGGCGGAGGTAGTGGTCCTGATGCTGGATTGTTGCCCTCCTACGGCATCCTCTACATCTCCTGATGTACTGCCCTGTGTCCTGGTAGCGCCTACATTCTCTGGACACTTCACTGACAGAAACAGAAAACCTTCTTGCCACAGCTCGCATTGATGAGCCATCCTGGATGAGCTGCACTACCTGAGCCACTTGTGTGGGTTATAGACTCCGTCTCATGCTACCACTTGAGTGAAAGTACTGCCAGCATTCAAAAGTGACCAGGCCATCAGCCAGAAAGCACAGGAATTGGGAAGTGGTCTGTGGTCACCACCTGCACAACCACTCCTTTAATTGGGGATGTTTTGTGAACTTCCTCTGCTTTCCACCTGTTGTCTATCCCATTTGCACAACAGCATGTGAAATTGATTGTCAATCAGTGTTGCTACCTAAGTGGACAGTTTGATTTCACTGAAGTGTGATTGACTTGGACTTACATTGTATTGTTTCAGTGTTCCCTTTATTTTTTTGAGCAGTGTATTATGTCCACAGTATTTTGCTGGTCTACTAATTTAGTCACCATGTTGAAGAATGAAATAAGATTGGTTTGGCATGATTTGTTTTTAACAAACCCGTGCTGACTGCTAGTTATTACTTCACTTGTTCTAGATGTTGGCATATCTGTTTTTTTTAAATTATATTTTACAGTATCTTCCCAGGTATTGATGCTTGGCTGATTGGCGTATAGTTTCCTGGGTCTGTTTTTTTTCCTTGGTTATTTGGTTATTATTGATTATTTGTGATCTGGATCCTGTTCCTTTTCTTTTGAGTCCCCAGTGGTGCTTTCTGGATGCACCTTCCCAATCCTTTAGCAGAAAAGACATGCTTTGAAAAAGAACAGCCAAAAACTGATCTTGAAACTGAGTTTCCACAAAGAGAATTGATTCGTATGCATTCTCTTTTGCTCTTTTCTTTGCTTCTAAAGAAAAGAACCAAACACTATGGATATATTTGAAAACTTTGTACTTTTTCATGGAATACATTCCCAAAGTTGTCGTGATCCAGACTTTCCCTTAAATTGATCCTGTCAAAATATTAAGTGTAAAATAGAAAGGAAGAATTATGTTTCCACTTAGAGATTGTGTCCCTAAATGTTGCTGTAGGTCTAGATGCTGAGGATCGTTTTGATATAACAACACAAATTCCATTCCTGGCAACCAAAGGAGTAAAAGTCCTCATGAAATCCTCTCCATTCTCCGTGTCTGAAGCAAAAACACCAATCAAGGTCCATCTGAAATGGAGGAGCACTTGGACAATAGTGAAAGCCTTCTTTGGGCAACATTTGGTGGAAAAAAGGGAACTGAATCTTATCACTCCGAGCCTCTGAAATAATTTTATAACAGATCTGAAAAAGCAATGAAAATGCTGTTATATTTGGGGTCAAATCAAGTCCAAAATATTAGCTTTTGATAAACCTATCTTGGTTCTCATGCAAATATATTGTTTGTTTTTGATTATCCTTTAGCCCATATCAAGGTACCAAATATAAAACAAGTTTTTATACAAAAATCAAACAAAGAAACATATTAAGAAAGAAATTGGAATAAAGAATGCAAATGATATTTCTTTTTCTCCAATTTATCACATTCAGACCACCCTATGAATATCTCAACTGAACAGTTTTGTTGAAATAAAGAATTGAATTATATGCAATTTTTGAATTGTTGTTATGCAGGGAATGAGTTGTTTTACAATAGGGATGCCAATAGAAGATTTGCATAATTTTCTGGGCAGGACCTGACAGGAAGAACCACAAGTGCCCCCAGTGATATACAATATCGGTGACTTTTCACTTAAGTGCCTTTCTTTATCCAGCTATCCCTTTGCACAAAGAAGTTAAAGATCCCCAGAGGAAGAGTTGCTTCTCTTTGTAATTTTCACAGTTCTGGTCTTTCAGATCTCTTCTGCTAGCATTTGCTTTTGATGTAAACATTGGACTGAAGAAACGTGGAAGAGATCTTGCATCAAAAAGGGATAAATGACTCAGGTCACATTCTGTGCAGCACAAGTTAAGGGACAAGCAGGGACTGTGCTTTTGAACATCTCTTTCTCTTCTTTCCATGTGAAACTCAGTTTGTCTCTGTCTCAATCAGGAAAGCCACTGGCACTCGCATTTTGTGAGAGTGCTTTGGATTCTTCTACCTTTTCTTGTTCTTCTACTTGAGAAACGCAAAGGGGATTCATTCAGCCCTATGAATAATGGACCTCCTGATTCTGCTTCTAATACTGCTGGTGCCCCAGTCAGCCTCTGGGAAGCTGAGAACGAAATGCCCACTGACTTTGGAGGATGAGAAAAGACCATGGAGCTCTTACAGGCCAGGAGCCCATCTCATTACTATGATCACCACTGCAACAAAAATGTTTCACACAGCAGCATTGCCTTTCAATAAGGCTCCTTCTCGTCAGTCTCGCACGTAAGTTGTCCATTGTAATGGAGTTGCATTCCCTCCATTTGCAGTTCTAACACTCACTTTCTTTTCTTCTTATTTAACTTATGCTTGTGTTACAGGTCAAGCAAGTCTAATTTCTTGAATCGTTTTGATTTTCATGGCATCTTTCTTTTCTTTTATTCAATGGGGAAATCTCAAATCCAAATATATGGGGGGGGGGGAACCCTGAAAAAAAGTCCAGGTTATATACCTTTCCCAATCCAATCCTGAATTCATCAATTGAATAAAGATTTTGTTTTAAGTTATGATTATTGTAGTTTCCTATGCCTCATCTTATTTCCATATTTTTATAATTGTTCATTCATGTTTAATAGCTGATTCTTATAGGAAGAGAGAATGACTTGATTTTAGAATTGCTTTTGTGGGTCACTTACGAACCATCTCTTCTTATTGTGATGGTCCTACTTAAATGATTGAGTGATTTTGAATCCTGGTTCTTGGGTAGATGAAAATTACTGTTGCTACAAATGATAGTGTGTTTGTGATTCTTAAACTCAGAAGAACCTACTGTATCTCAATCCCATCTTTCCAACATTCATTAAAATTAAAGTGTGATGGGTAACAGTCTTTTGCATCGGATTTTGAATCATCATTACCATAAGACTCAGAAGGGTGGAAGAGACAAAAAGAGTTGCATTGTGTAAGTATTTTCTTAGTGTTGTTAATGATGATGTAGATAACACGAGCACTATTTTTTTACATTAGTTTACCCTTTGATGTGGAAAGAATAGTACGCTACATTTTTAATATTCAAGTGGCCAACAAGACACCCTGGCTTCCACAAAATCTCACACTTGGCTACAACATCCATGACAACTATTTGAACACACTTGGCACTTCAGAGGCCTTGCTGGACATCCTGTCTACTGGAGAAGCCAATGTTCCTAATTACAGCTGTGGAAGGAAGGACAACATTTTGGCTCTTGTTGATGGAGCTGCCGATGACATCTCCATCCAGATGTCAACATTAGGAGGCACCTTCAAAATCCCTCAGGTTTATATGCATTTTTTTCTTTTGGTAAATTGACTAGAGTGATGGTTGGGGTGACGGATAGATCCAACCGTATACTTGATTGGAAGAGCTGCTTTTCACCAGGGCGATTGTAGACATCATGCTTAATGATTGAGATCAAAGCAGTAATATCCCCTTTATGAGATCCTCCTCATTGCTTTGGGTCTTCTGCTGCATTCCTAGGAAGGTGAGGAGATGCTCTGTGTCCAATCTAATAGTCTTCTGTACAAATGAAAGATGAAACAGAGATGGGAAGATCAACTTTTGTACCTAATCTTTAGAAAAATGATATTTTCAATGGCAAAGAAATCCCAGATTCATGGAAAAAATCCAAATGACCTCTTAGGGACCACTCTATCAATAAGTCATTTTATTGAAGATATATTACAAGAATACAAGCAACATGTCAATTCTTCTGAACCCAAAAATTTTCATGATGTTCCTCATAAAAGGCTGGAAGAGCAATAGAGCTCCTGGAGAAGACTTTTTACCTGCTGAATTATTTAAAAAAAATATCCCTGCTGGTGAAAGTGACTATTGGCTGGTATTAATATTAGTTTCATGTATTAAAAAGGGAATAAAGAGGACCCTCGCAATAACAGGCCTATTCATCCTAGAGCTATAAAATGCACGCTAGGTTCTTCTTGATTTGAGAGTTTAGTAAATGACAAGTGCACCCATGTAGAGTAACAGGCAAACTTTGGCCAAGTAGGTCTTCTATTGACAATAGATTTGTCTCAAATCATTTATTTACAAAACATATCAGTCATTGGAAATAGCAGTTCTCTTCCTTTCTGGATTTTAGTGCAGCATTAGACAGAGGAAAGGGAGAAATATTATGGAGAAATTGATTGCCCTTAAGAAAGAATTTTGACTATGATCTACATGTACATGTTTGAGATGGATATTTGGGGTTAACGGAGCTGTAAGAAGTGGGAACAATACTTAGTAAGGGATAACACAATGGTGCATACCTGAAATATTTTTATTCAATATAAATTTTTCTGAGATTTTTTTTCCTTGTTACCGTGAGGAATTTTGGTTAATAATCCATAAAGACATTTTGTCCATATAGAATAACAGAGGTGGAAGGGACCTCAGAGGTCTTCCAGTCCAACCCCCTGCCTAGGTAGGAAACGCTACACCACTTCAAGAAAAATGGTTATTCGCCATCTTCTTTAAATCTTCCAGTATTGGAGCATTCAAGACTTCTGGAGGCAAGTTGTTCCACTGATTAATTGTTCTAACTGTCAGGAAATTTCTCCTTAGTTCTAAGTTGCTTCTCTTCTTGATTAGTTTCCACCCATGTCTTCTTGTTCTGCCTTTAGGTACTTTGGATTCCATCTTCTTTGTGGCAGCCCCTGAGATATTGGAATACTGCTATCAGGTGTCCCCTGGTGCTTCTTTTCATGAGACTAGACATACCCAGTTCCTGAAATCATTCTTCATATGTTTTGTTAAGGTCTAGAATGTAAGAGCCAACCATCAGTAAAGCTGACGATATATTGCTGATGCAATAGGAATGAATCAGCATAGCATGAGTATTTCCCTTTGGGACTGGGGATGGGTTTTATCCCTTTAAGAGGTATTTTATAAAGGCAGTCATTACAGGGCGTGTTCTCTCTCCTTGTGTCTGGTATTCATTGCAGAGTTCTCTGTGTAGAGTTAAGAAAAGGAAAGATTGCTTGTAAGGTATTTTGCCTACCATATATATGTCTGTATATAACTGCTGTATATAAACCACTGTTAAATGTCTCTGTGTGCTCTGTTTTGCTCCTGGGTTGTCTCATAATAATTGTCATGCTGAAAACGCTCTGACATGTTTTAGCCTCCAGTCCCCTAATCATCTTGACTGTGCTTCTCTGCACTCTTTCTAGAATCTTAACATCTTTTTTACATTATGGCAACCAAAACTGGATGCAGTATTCCAAGTGTGGCCTTACCAAAGCATTATAAAGTGGCATTAACATTTCATGTGGTCTTGATTCTATCCCTCTGTTTATGGAGCCTAGAAATTTGTTGGCTTTTTTCGCAGCTGATGCACACTGATGGCTCATATTTAAACAGTTGTCCACTAGGACTCCAAGATCCCTCACACAATTACTACTATTAAAGGTACCACATATACTGTATCTGTGCATTTGATTTTTCTTGCCTAAATGTAGAACCTTACTTTTTTCACCATTGAATTTGGGGTACTGCATACTTCCCTCCATGTTGATGCAATTCCATTGAGGACTACACATTTTGTGTGATTGGTCAGCCATTTATGAATCCACCTGATGGTGATGCTGTCTAACCCACATTTTTCTACTTTATCTAGCAGTAGGTTATGGTCTGCTTTATGAAATGCCTTACTGAAGTCCCAGTAAATTATATAGTAGGGCTGACACAGAAATATGATTTGCATTCTTTATTTTTATTGTTTTTTAAACTTATTTTCTTTCATATTATTGTTATATACAAACTTGTTAATGTTGTATATTTTTAAAATTCTCTATCTTCAGAGCTTAATTAACAGTGAATGATTGAAATATGTTTATAAGAATCAAATTGGATTTTTTTAAAGGTTGGAAGTGATCTGACTCCAATATCCTTCATTGCTTTTTCAGATGAATTTTGAATTATTTTCAGAATCGCTGCATGATAAAAGTTATTTGCCATTTTACCACTCCCTCTTCCCCAAAAAAGGCTTCTTCTACCCAGAAATTGTCCAAGTACTTCTGCATTTCAGATGGACCTTGATTGGTCTCTTTGCTTCAGACACAGAGAATGGAGAGAATTTCATGAGGATTTTGACTCCTATGCTTGTCAGGAATGGCATCTGTGCTGTTATATCAAAACGATTCTCAAGGACTGGAAATACAGCACCCCTCCAGGCAGCCCTCTCAAAGTGGAGACAAGTCAATGTCTTTGTTCATTACATAGAATATGAGGCCATTTGGGACAGACTTCTTATTTTCCATTTAATATTTATGCGTCTACCACGACCCATTGAAGGGAAAGTCTGGATCACAACAGTCATTGGGTTAAATCCATTGAAAAAGAGACTTCTCAAATATGTCAAAACTGCCTTTACTCTTGGTTTTGAGACAAAGCAATTGGCAATGAAGGATTTCTATGAACCCAAATTCTTTATGTACCCACAGTCATTTCACTGTTCTTTTTCAAAAAAGGGTGTTTCTGTCAAAGGCCGGAGAAGATGTACTGAGAAAATACCACTGGAGACCAGACAGAAAAGAAACATGATTAGGAACCATAACTTCCATCATTTTTACAGTGTCATAAAAACTCTGGCCTATGCCTTGAATGCAGCATATTCCTCGAGATCCAGGAGGAGAAGGAAGGAAGATGAAAAGACATTGGGGGCTCCAAGTCTGGAGCCATGGCAGGTACGAGGTGCTGACAAGTAGCCATCCAATTTAATGTATTTTGAGAAGGAATGCAAAGGAGAAGGAGGGGTGCCTTCTCAACCTTCTTGTGCAACAAGAGGCCAAAAGATTGGCCAAAACAATAATTGATATTGTTTTGGAATATTGTAATATTCCAAAGAATGGGAATTATGCTGGAGAAAGTTTGAACATGGTTAAATCTAAATAAGATATAAGTATTATTAAATAAATTCGTATGTGTGTGCTTTCATGACTAGCATCTTAGAATTTTAACTTCATAAATCTGAAGCAGTCTCTTAGACCATCTAGCTCAACACCCTCCTTCTTCAGGAATACTGTTTTTAAAATTCCTTTTCTAGTTCCACCACTTCCTGGAGAAGAATGAGTTTTGCAATATTTCTGACATAAAACTGTACTTGAACCAAAATGGTGATTTAACAGCTGATCTGAAGATCTCAAGCTGGATATTTTTCCCCAAGAAGAAACCCATCATAGGGAAACTGGTGACTTTTGAAAAACAGAAACTTATCATTGTCCAAGACCATCTATTACAGCTAAAGTTTCACAATAAGGTAGAAGAAATATTGATGTTTCCCCTGCCCCCTATTTTCCAAATGTCTCATCCATTTTAATTTGGGTAAAGTCTACGGACCTTGGTTTAATGTTGAAATGGAGAAGTTCTGGGAAAATGGTAAGAGAGGCCCTCAGTACTAGCCTGATAGCCTTGCTTGCTTCTTGTCCTCAAATAGCAAAGAAGACGGCAATTCTCTGGACCAGTCTCTGAATTCATGTTTGGACTGAATCCAGTGAAATGGAATCAAGACTGGATGGAAGTTCTTTTTTCTCTCAATGGTGTAGGAAGAAAAACCCATTTGGTTCAGTTCCAATCCAGGAGAAAAGCACGGGAAATAAAATGGAGGCTGAATGGAAAGAAGGGTTCCATTTATTGACAAGCAGACCAGCATGTGGTTCTTTGACAGCTGACAAATTGGCTAGATGACTGCAAGGATTTTTATACAGTTACTGAAATGTTGCAGGAGTTGTGCAATGTAGTGAGCCTGGTATCTTTTGCTATTCTAATGGCGGGGGTTAATCCTTTTGTATACTAAAGATCATGTCCTATTCTTAAAATTTGGGTGGAGGAGGGGGATGTAAATTTTAATTCCATCACTGGATGTGAAGGTGTTTTGTTTGTGAATAGACGTTCCAGTCTTTCTCAATGGACACAAAATAACCATCTCTAAAGAGTTCAGGCATCTGCTGGGGGCTATTATGAAAGACTGGAGCTGCTTTCTGCCTTTAAGAACATGTTTCTCAATTTCTCCTTTGGGGAAATAGAATACTCTGCCTCTTTTAATATTTCCCAAAATATTTCATTCTTTAGAATGGGAGGGTAGGGATGGAGATAGGTGGGTT
>BLBF01008088.1:0-15973 GCA_015471245.1 Laticauda colubrina
TACTTTTATATGGTTTTCATAACCACACCCACAGTTGCTATTTTACAGTTAAAGCTGCATACACTAACTATGATTCATAGTTAGTATTTTCACCTAAAATAGTTAGGGTGAACAATGTTATCCCTAACAAGTGTCTTCGCTCCTGAGCTCCACCATCAGCTTGTTGTACAGTCCATCCTCTGCTCTTCTGGTGAACCATCTTTGGACCCAGACTTTTTTTGGGTGCCTCCTTTTCTTCCCGTAGTAGAGTTCATAGAACCTGTAGATGGTTTCGGACTGTTCCAGAAGGATGGTGGCTGCCGAAAGGACTTTGTCACAATCCACGGTGGACATGACTGGATGCTGTGGAAGAGGAAGAGTCAGATGAAGGCTGCAGAGGTCTGCATAGCTTGGCTGCTGTTCTGAAAGTGAGATACAGGCGAGTTGCTCCCCCTTTTTATCGGCAGTATAGGTGTCCCTTTGCATCCTCTAGGCATCCTCTAGGCATCCTGCAGACATCCTTAATATCTGAGATAGGTCCCCTCTGTGAACGTTTTTTCTGTTTTAAACACTTTGTTTCCATGCTGCATTGCAACAAAGGTAATTGGATGGCTGGAGGGTCAAATGAGAGGTGGTATGCAGAAAGTTCTGACCAGTTCTGGAGAACTGGTAGCAGAAATTTTGAGTTGTTCAGAGAACTGGCAAATACCACCTCTCACTGTCCCCACCTCCATCTATTCTCTGCTTCCCGATTCCCAACTAATTGGCTTGGTCTTCTTTTGTTGCCCTGCACAGGAGAACAGAGCTGGAAAGCAGGTTAGTGGGGTGTGGAGCAGAGATGTTATTCAGCAGGTTCTAACCAGTTCTTGAGAACTGGTAGAGGACATTTTGAGTAGTTTGGAGAACCGGCAAATACCACCTCTGATGGCCCTTCCCCCATCTATTCTCTGCATCCTGAGTCCCAACTGATTGGCTGGCTCTTCTTTTGTTGCCCTGCACAGAAAGCAGGCTGGCTCTTCTTTTGTTGCCCTGCACAGAAAGCAGCCTGGAAAGCAGTTTAGTGGGATGGGGAGGGAATGGGATTTTGCAGTCCCCTTTACAGTCTCCTTTTTTGCAGTCCCCTTTACAGATTTTACAGTCCCAGTCTCTGTCATGCCCACCATGCCATGCCCACAGAACTAGTAGTAAAATATTTTGAATGCCACCACTGGTTGAAACATATGAGGAATGGCAGGGACTTGGCTAACAGAGAGAAGGTTTAGGGTCTTCCAATACTTTTTTAATGAATTTTTATTGGTTTTTAAAACAAACATAAACAAACAAAACATAAAAACATCAGGCCATCTTCCAAATATATATATATAGTGTGTTGGTTGGTTTACACATTTTTTTGTGCTTCCATTTGGTAGTCTTCAATTACAATTATATTATATATGATCTCGTATTTTCAATCCAATATTAAATGCATTAATATCATTATTAAACAATCATTTGACTATACTTATTATTCATTCATTCTTTAAGAAATAATCATATTTTACTCAATTTATTTTGTGACAATTCATATTATCATCCCAAATCTATCCTAAAATCATTTTTTAGATATAATAAGAAAAAAAATACATCTTGATATGTTTAGTATTTTCAAAAAGTCAACAAATTTCATTACTATATTTTATTATCTATTTCTCTAGGTCAATCCCATATCCAAAATTCTTCCCCCAAGCAATCATAGCTTCTTTAACTTGTTCTTTTTCTAGTTTAATTTCTAATAAATATCCATACAATTTTTAAATCATCTTTTCATCAGTACCTGTCAAAATCTTATCGAAATAAGTCAGTTTATCATAAAAACCTTCTGTTTTGGAATCTTTATCATACCTTGATTGTATTTGCGCGTATGAAAACCAATTCATCTTTATACCTTGTTCCTCTAGTTTTTGTATAGATTTAAGTTCACCCTTTTCATTCAGTATTTCACCATATCTGTTTGTTCCTTTTTGTATATTATAGGATCGGAGAATGCTTCAATAGTTGATAGCCAGACTGGAATTTTCAAATAACATAGTCTTTTAATCTTCTTCCAGTTTAACCACAGAGACTCCCATATATAATGTCTTCTAAAATACCCCTGTATTTTAGTTCCTTTGTACCATAAAAAGGCATGCCACCCCAACAACAGATCATGTCCTTATAATGTCAACAATCTGGTATTTCTTAATGTTATCCATTCCTTAACTCACATCACATTTGTAGCTTGGTACTACAATTTCCAATTAGGCAAACCAATCTATCACTTTTTCTAGCATCTTGCAAAAGTTTTAACTTTATTCTCACTTTCTTACCTTGCCATATATATTTCAACACAATTTTATTCCAATCTTCAAAGTAATCTTTTCCAAGCCTCATTGGAATTGTCTGAAACAAATATAAAACTCTGGGAAATATATTCATCTTGATTGTTGATATTCTCCCTATTAATGACAATTGTAAGTTTTCCCATTTCGCCAAATCTTATGCTATCTGCTGTTTGAGTTTGACATAATTATTCTCTTTTAATATACTGAATCTTGCTGTCAAGTGTATCCCCAAGTACTTGATCTTGTTCATGACCCAAATTTTCAATAAGTATGTCAGTTCTTCCCTTTGTCTAGATAGCATGTTCTTTGTCAAGATCTTTGTCTTATCTTTATTTATTTTCAAACCAACCACCTTACCATTTTCTATCAGTTTTGGTGCTGTTTCTAGTGGATCTTCTAAGATAAAAACCAGGTCATCTGCAAATGCTTGCAACTTAAATTCTTCCTTTTTAATTTTCATCCCTTTTATGTTCTTTTCATCTCTAATATTTCTATTTAGCACTTCCAAAGTTAACACAAACAACAAAGGTGACAGTGGGCACCCTTGCCTTGTTCCTTTTCTTATGTCAATACAGTCTGTCAGGCCTCCCTCTGTCATTACCTTTGCCATTTGCTCATGTTATATAGCTTCTATTGCTTGGATAAATTTTCTAGCAAAGCCCATCTGTTCCGACAGTAATAACATGAATCTCCAATTCACATTATCAAATGCCTTCTGTGCATATAGAAATATCAAAGCCATTTGTTTTTCAGGATGTGCCTCATAGTATTCCAAAGTGTCCAAGATTACTCTCATATTGTCTTTAATTTGTCTCTTTGGCAGAAATCCATTTTGATCAGGGTGAATAAAATTATTCAAGTATTTTTTAAGTCTTTCTGCCAATATTGAAGCAAAGATTTTATAGTCTGTGTTTAGTAGGGAAATAGGTCTAAAGTTCTTGATTTGTAATGGGTCAGTATCCTCTTTTGGAAGAAGTGTGATATAAGCTTCTGACCATGATTTTGGTATCCTCTTCTTTAACATAACTTCATTCATAACTTCTAGCAATGGAAAGTTCAGTGATTCTTGTAATGTTTTGTAAAATTCTGCTGGAAGTCCATCTGGGCCTGGTGCTTTTCCATTATTTTGCTTCTTAAGTGCTTCAGTTAACTCCATCATCCATCATCATTATATTGCTTTCTAACATTGTTTCAATCTCTTTGGACATCTGGGGTAAATTAGCATTCTGTAAGTACTGTTTAATTCATTCCTCATCAATATTCTCTTGTGTGCATAGTTTCCCATAATAATCTCGAATGATTTCCTTCTTCTTTTTACTACCATAGCAAACTTGACTTTGGTTATTAATTGCAAAATTTTCCTTAATTCTTTCTCCTTTCTCAGTTTATATGCGAACCATCTACCTGGTTTATTTGCATCTTCAAAGTAGTTCTGTTTAGCACCTCTAATTTTCTATGCTAGTTCTTCTTTTTCTATTAAACCTATTTTATGATTAATTACTTTTAGCTTAATGTCCTTTTTCTGTGGCATTTTCTATAGCTCTTTTTCAAGTCCTTTATACTCATCCTCTAATGCCTTAGAGGCTACTCTTTTCATGATATTTCTTTTCCTTGTATAGTCTATTATCAAGCCTCTGGTATATGCCTTCATTGTATCCCATACATTCTGAACTGATGTATCTTATTTTTTATTTTCTCTGAAAAAAAAAGCCAATTCTTTCTCCATCCACTGTATGAAATCTTTTTCCTTTAAAATAGTATTATTTAACGTCCATCTAGATCTTCTTCTTTGTTCTTTCCATGTAATTGTCAGTGGGTTATGATCTGCCCAAGTACTTGTTTCAATATTTATTTCTTGAATATTAGTTAATAATTCTGTTGAAATCCATATCATATCTATTCTGGACCATGATAAATGTCTATTTGAATAAAAGGTGTATTGTTTAGTTTTGGCATTTCTTTCTCTCCATGTATCTTTTAAATTTATTTCATCTACCATTTTAAAGAAAGATTTAGGGAGAGTCTTTCTGTTTTGGTTTATTGTTTTCTGTGCTGTATAGTCCAATTTGTTGTCTACAATTCCATTAAAATCTCCCATCATAACTATATTAGCATAGTCAGTTCAATTATTTTATACATAATTTTTTATAAAATTCTTCTAATTTGTCATTTGGGGCATAGATTGCAATCAGGAGTGTTTTCATATTGTTGTCCATTATTTCCACCATCAGGATTCTTCCATCGTCATCAGTATAAATCAATTTCGCTGGAATGGTCTTCTTTATATATAAAACCACTCCTCTTTTCTTGCATTGTATCAAGGAGGTAAATATTTTCCCTAGGTTTGGCTGTATCAACAATTGTTCGTGTTGCTTTTTAATATGTACTTCTTGTAGACAAATTATATTAAATTTTAATTTCTCTAATTTATGGAAAGTTTTCCTTCTTTTAACAGCTGAATTAAGTCCATTTATATTAATTGTAATCAATTTTTTCTCTTCCATGATTATAGTTTATAATTAGGTCTGGCAGCTCTTGTAGATCTTGGTTCACATTGTTCTTTGGCTTCCTCCTTTCCACCTACTGCACCTTCTTCTTTTTCAGTCATCATTTGGCAGTCCTCTTGGAATTCAATCAGTGAAATTTTTTTTTCTGCCTCTTCCTCTTTCCCTCTGAAAAATTCTGTATAAAATGATTCAACTTTCTCAATTGAGTCAATTCTGTATCTTTGTTCTTGCCATGTGAACATCAAACCTTCTCGAATCAGCCATCTATAATTCACCTCTTTTTAAAGTAGCAATTTGGTCAAGATTCAGTATTCTCTTCTCATCTCTCTCACTCTTCTGGGTACTTGTTTCAAAACCACAATCTTCTTATCTTTATATTTCAATGTTTTCTCTCTTGCCACTTGCAATATTTGCATTTTAATGGCTTTTTTTTGTAAATCTAATGTGAACTTCTCTTGGTAGACTATTTCTCATTGTGTATCTTGTGAAAAACTCGATAGACCTCATCTATTTCATCCATTATCTTCTCTTCAGATATTGCCAAAACTTCAGCCAATATTTCTATCATTATCTCAGCTAGATTTTGTCCTTTTTCTTCCTCTATGTTTTGAAATTTAAGATAGAATTCTGATCTATCCATCTCCCTTCGCAACATACTACTTTTATCTTGTTCAACCACCATTAATCTGTTATCAATGTCTCCAATCTTATTATCTCTTTGTTTATCTTCTTCTTCAATTTTCAGTAGTCTCTCATCATACTTCATCATCATTTGTTGGATGTTCTCCACTTTTTTATTGGTTTTTCCTTCTTTGTTCAGTGTTCTCTGTTCTTTGTTTGATGTTCTCTATTCTCTTTTCAGTATTCTCAGATCTTATTTGAATGTTTTGAATTCCTTGCAAAATCATCTACAGGGTCGCTTTTTCTTTTTCTTTTTCTTTTTCTTGTTCTTTCTCTTGCCTTAACATTGTCTGTATTGAACGTTTTCCTCCAGATGGTGGAGAGGAGGAAGTGGAAGCTGAAGAACCAGGAACTGTAAATTTCCTACTCATTTCAAACAATTCAAAATCTTCAGGTTCTTCTTGACCTTAATCCAATTGTAAAATAACTAATTGCAATTCCAAATAAAAATAGTAGGGGGGAAAAAGCCAAATAGTAATAATGATAAAAAAGAAAAGAAAAATTTATTCAGGTTCTGGTATACTTTAATCCAATTGGTTGAGTAGATAGCAGTAAAAATTCAAAAATGGAGAAAAAGATCATAAATGCACACAAAAGAGAAAAAGTTGTAAAATCCCCAAGAAGATGGAAAAGTGAGGAATGAAAAGCTAAAAAAAGAGTGGAAGAATTCTTCAGGTTCTTCAACACCTTAATCCAAATTAAAAGGTCTCAAATATAAAAGGCTGCGTAAGAGAAGAGGAGGAAAGAAAAAGGCCAAGAAGATTTAAAAAAAAAATCAGTATGGGAGGAAGATGGAAAAACAAAAATACAAGCAAGGCAGAAAGAAAAAAAGAGAAAAAAAAAAGGCTACTCCCTTAAAAAATAATTATTTTATTATAAAATAAAAAGCAAGCGTAAAAATTTAACTTATTTCAAAAAATAAACTGTTGAGGAGGGGTAGCGCAGCTTAGGAGAAATTAAAAAACAAAAAACTGCACTTTGTTTAATTATCCAAGGCTCTTATTATAGCACTCTTCCTCCACAGACTTATCATCTTTCTTTTCCTATAAACTTCAACACCAGGCTCCAGCTGTTGATAGAAACCCAGAAGAGCACCTGCAATAATACTCTCCCATGCTCTTCCCTCTATCTTGTCAAACAGCAATGTCCTTGAGAGAAAAAAAAGAGCCTCAGTTCTTTCTTTCTCAGCTTTGTCTGGTCACAAGAGAAATAGAATATTTCCAAGCTTCTAGTTGGCAGTGTTACAAACTTTCTTTGCTTTCACTTTCTCCCTCCTTTCCCAGCAATATATAATAAGGATTAATAAGGAAAAAAAAAGAAAAAGATATTTAAAAAGAGAAATAGCTAAAAGGGAGTCTCTAGCCTAAAATGTTGCAAAATCAAAAAGGAGAAAAAAATTAATGGGAAAAAAAACCAGTCCAATTTCAAAGTATAAGACCACGTATAGAAAATCCAACTATGAAAAAAAACATTACTTTGACATACCTGTTTAAAATCACCACTGAATCAATTCTGTCAAAATTTTACAGATTCTTTCTTTTCCTTAGGGTGTCCTTTCAGATCTTAAAATAAAGAATAAGTTCTCACCAAACCGACACACTCTCTCTTTCTGTTCTCTTCCGTTTCGGAGCTGTTCCAAGTTTAGCAGCTTTAATGGCTGCCTCTTTGCTGCTGGCAAGAAGAGCTTCTCCTGGATCTACCAGGGATTTTGCAATATCCCTGGGATCAACAGGTTGTGCTCTTCACTTTCACCATCACTTCGGGACAGTTTAAATCCAAATGGACCATCCAGGAGCAAAGATATCGGCAGCGATCTCAGACCTCTAAGATCACATGCCGTATCGTCGTGATGCCAGCTCTGCCCCCAGGTCTTCCAATATTTGAGGGCTGCCACAAAGAAGATAGAGATCACCAATTCTCCAAAACACTAAAGGGCAAGACAGAAGTATCAGTATTAATGTCTATAAAGATTCTCAGTCATCCAGGTTATGCTTACCCCAATGGTGATTTTTCAAGAGGCAACTGGACTTCATGGTTTTTCTTTGAAGATAGCAGTAGCAATAGCATTTAGACACATACCATTTCGAAAGCAGTTTACAGCATTATGCCCCTGACAAGCTGTGTCCTCATTTTACCATCTTCGGAAGGATGGAAGGCTGAGTCAACCTTGAGATTGGTGAGATTCGAACTGCCAAATTGCAGGCAGCTGGCAGGCAGCAGAAATAATCTGCAGTACTGCATTCTTACCACTGTGTTGAGGTAATTCCCCGTTAGGAGAATGAGTGCACACAGGGAGATGTAGTGAGAGTAATGTTGAATAACACACACACAGCACACAGCTACACCGTATGGTAAAATGTAGGTTTTACTTTCAGCAAATGGTTAAGCAAAGTCCAACAAACAGTTCACGTCATACACGGTTATAGCAATCAGTTTTCAATCCAGGAATAATCCAAAATCAAAGTCCAGTATCAAAAACAGTTCAGAAATAGACTCAGATTTATCCAAGAATAACGATGATCAGCAACAGTCAATAGGGAAATGCAGGAACCAAAAAGAGCGAACATCAGAATATTGACCAACTAGCAACTAGCAACACTCAGGACTAACAATCCAGGTTTCTGGCTCCATCCTATGGCCGTTTGAGGAACCACACCCAATTATAATTTTAGCATTCCCTTTAGAGACAGTATTAAATGTCTGTCCTGGTTTATACATTTCAAACCCAACTGTTAGGTGACTTACATTCCTAACACACTGCGCCATTGCAGCACAGATGTTCTCAGATGAGAAGATGCTTTGCTTCTCACCCAAGAAGCTTCTTCAGCTCTGACGGGATAGTGGGGAATGGAAGGATTTAAGGATTTAACCCTAAACTGCATTAACAGAAAGATACAATCGAGATTAAGTGAGGTACTAATACCACTCTATCAAGCCACACCTGGATAGTAAGACCACACCTGGAGTACTGTGTCCAGTTTTGGTCACCACATTATAGAAAAAGATGTTGAGACTCTAAAAAAGAACAGAGAAGAGCAACCAGGATGATGAGAGGACTGGAGACTAAAACATATGAAGAACGGTTACAGGAACTGGGCCTGGCTAGTCTAGCAAAGAGAAAGACCAGGGGAGACATGATAGCAGTCTTCCAATATTTGAGGGGTTGCCACAGAGAGGAATGGTCAAGCTATTTTCTAAAGTACCTGTAATGGATGGAATAATGGATGGAAACTAAACAAGGAGAGATTCAACCTGGAAATAAGGAGAAACTTTCTGACAGGGAGAACAATCAAACAATGGAACAGAAGTTGCCCTTGGAAGTTGTGGGAGCTTCATCACTTGAGACTTTCAAGAAGATTTGGAATGCCATGTGTCAGAAATGGTGTAGGGTCTCCTGCTTGGGTGGGGGTTTGGACTATATGATCTCCAAGGTCCCTTCCAACTTTGATTATCTGTCAGTGTAAACAAGGAGTCTGCAAGGAGTATAAATCATTCCATTCCCCACTATTACCTCAGAGCTGAAGAAGCTTTTTGGATAAGAAGCAAAACATCTTCAGAGAAAAACCAGAAAGAGGCCAAATCCAGTTGCCTCTTCAAAAAGGATTTTTGGTATTATTCAATAATATGGTGACTCCAAACACACCTATCAACCTCTTGGCAGTATTTTGCAGAGTTTACATATAATCTCAGAGATTGGAAGGACAAAGGAACTCCTCTCCACCCACAAAAAAAAAGGGGGACCAAGAGTTCACCCCTAAGCCAGTTCCTGGAAAGCATGACAAAAAATCAGGTTGCATGATCCACAATACAGTGGACACTGCCAGTGTCGCAGCTGTAGATCTAACAAAACCATGTTATATTAGATAAATAGGAAACTTCAAAATATAAAGATACCCAGTAGCTAATATGAATGTGGAAGGACAACACAGAGATGTTAAGGGCAGGGGAAAGGAAAATGATTCCACTCTACAAATTTTTCTTTATATACCCAATGATTTGGTCCACAAGCTGTCACTTTCCTGCCTCTTACCTTGCTCTTATCCAACAACTAACATTTCTGCAACTGATGGGAAATGAAATTTTAAAATCAGCTCCAATTTAGAATTGTGAAATGGAGATCTAATAGAAAAGAAAAATCACAAAAAGACCCTACTGTTAATATTAGGCAGACTTTGCCTAAGAAGAAAGGCAGGATTAAAGTTGTGTCATCAACTGAAAGTTTAATCAAACTCCATAGCACTGGGTGACCTTCCTCAGAAGCCTCTAGAGACAAGACTCCATCATGAAGAGCGGCAGAAGTCACTTACCTGGGTTTTGAACTAATTTCCTCCAGCATCACTTTCTAGGCAAGTCCTGACAGGAGGGCCTACAACACCTTCACGGGTATATTTGTGATTTTCCACTTAAATGCTATTCTCCAGCTGACCCTCTGCACTTGGAGTCTCGGAAGAACTTCAGGATCCCCAGAGGAGAAATTATTTCTCACTGTAATTTCCACCACCCTGGTCTTTGAGACATATTCTGCTATAGTGACTGCATTTGATGTGAACATCAGAGTGAAAGAACCAAAAAACTATCAAACAGCAGAAAAGGATAAATGCCACAGCTCACACTCTATGTGGCACAGATTTTGGGAGAGGCCGTATTTGTGCTCTTGAATGCACTTTTTTCTCCTTTTCAACAAAGATTGATTTGTCTCTGTCTGAATCAGGAAAGTGAGGGTGGTTTGAATTCAATAAAATTCTTTTTGTTCTTGTTTAGAAACAGGAAGGGATTGATTCAGTCCTATACATAATGAATCTTCTGGTTTTAATGCTGCTGGTGTCTCATGTAGTCTCTGAGAAGCTTCGAATGAAATGCCCACTGAATTTTGATACCAGGGATGGGAAAAAACCGTGGAACTTTTATAGGGCAGGCGACCATTTTGTTGGTATAGTCACCACTGAAACAACATCATCACCTAGAACGCTGCCTATCGACATGTCTCCTTCTAGTCAATCTCGCTCGTAAGTTATTCAGTATGATTCAGTCGAGGACCTGTATACTGCACAACTCAAAATTGGGATGTGAAAATATTTACAGAACCCTCACATCTCGGACATATACTGTTTCAACTCCTTCGCTCAAAATGACACCATAGAGCACTGCACACCAGAACAACTGGACACAAGGACAGTTTTTTCCTGAACGCTAAACAAATAATTCCCTCAACACTGTCCAACTACTCACAAAGTCTGCATTTACTCTTACTATTAATCTTCTTGTCACTCCTTATCACCCATCCCCTCCCACTTGTGATTGTATGACTGTAACTTTGTTGCTTGTATCCTTATGATTTATATTGACTGTTTCCTGCTATGATTTGATTGCTTATTTAAACCTTATGATTATCATTAAGTATTGTACCTTATGATTCTTGACTCTTGATGAATGTATCTTTTCTTTTATGTCACTGAGAGCATTTGCACCAAGACAAATTCCTTGTGTGTCTAATCACAACTGGCCAATAAAGAATTCTATTCTATTCTATTCTGATGAGGTTGCATGCCCTCCATTTGAGGTCCTAATACTCTTTATTTCACTGACCTATATATTGCAAGACCTGTCTAATTCCTTGAATCATCCTGATTTTCATGGCTTTCTGCTTTTGTCTTCTTTTGAAAGAGACTAAGAAACCAAATGTGAGGCAAATAAAACCTGAAACAAGTCCAGATTATTTATCCATTCTCATTCAATACTGACTTCATCACTTGACTACTGAGTTTGGTTGAAAAGAATGATTGGACGGGTTGTAGGGTCCTCTGCCCTCCTCATTTCCATATTTATGTAACCACTGATAGATGCCATATTCAACACTTGATCTTTAATTTGTGGGTCACTTATGGAACTTCCTAGTCATTTTATAGGACTTCTACTTTAATAACTGAATGGTTTTGAATACAGGTTACTGTGAAAATTAATAATTAGGATTGCTGCAAATAATTGTGTTTTCTTAACTGTGGTGGAGGACTCTCTCCAGTGATGGGATTCAGCCAGTTCGCACCAGTTCACGAGAAACAGTTGTTAACTTTTTGAGCAGTTTGGTGGTTGTTGGAAAAAATCATTCAGGCAAAATACCGGTTGTTAAATTATTTGAATCCCACCACTGACTCTCTCTATCCCATCTTCTCAATGCTGATAAAAATCACCTGCTGATGTGCGGCTATCATTTGCCTTTAGTTTGGATCTATATTGACTTAAGACACAATAGGCTTGTGGAGACAAAGAAGAATAAACTGAAAAAAAATAATTTTGTGGTTCTTCTTGATGATGATGTTAATAACATGAACATTTTTTTTACAGTTGGACAAGATATTTTAAACAATTAATCTTGATGTTTGCCATTCAAATGGTCAATAAGAATCCCCAGCTCCTGCACAATCTCACACTTGGCTACAACATCTATGACAACTATGCCAGCACCCTTGCTACTTCAGAATCCTTGCTGGACATGCTCTCCACTGGACAAGCCAATGTCCCCAACTACAGCTGTGGAAGGAAGGAGAACCTTTTGGCTCTTGTTGATGGAGCTAAGAGAGAAACCTCCATTCAGATGTCAACATTAGTAGGCACCTACAAAGTCCCACAGGTTTGTGTGTGTGTGTGCTTCTCTATTTGGTAAAGTGAGGATGGAGGTTGTGAGTGAGCGATAGATCCAACCATATTTTGTCTATGGAATTGAAGAACTGCTTTCCACCATGGCCTGTCTAAGTATCATGGGCATGGATTGAGATACAATTTTGGGAGGGGTGGAAATCATCAATATCCTCTTATGACACCTTCCCAATTTCTTTGGGGGCTTCTGCCACACACATTTGACAGTGAGGAATAAAAAAGAACATAGCAGCTACTGGCCCATTCATCTAATGGATACTTTGGCTAAAATATATGCTAGAGTCCTCCTGAATAGAAGTGAGACTGGATTTTTTAGAAAGCTCATTCTTTTGCAGAAGAACAAGTAAACTTAGGAGTCAATCCACTGCTCACAATTGCTTTCTCCTGAATCACACAATTGCAAAATATGTCATTCAGAGGAAATACTGATTTGCTGCCTTTATAGATCTCATTGCAGCAGCCGACAAACTAAACAGAGAACTATTATGGAGGATTGTTCTTAAAATGGAATTACAAAGGCTGCCCCTGATCCAAGCTCTTTATAGAAGCACATGAAATGAGAGTATGATTTGGGCCCAGATCTCTCCTCATCATCTGATCTTGTAGTACTTCTTTAAGTTGTTCTATGGTCTGGCTGGTGTCATCTTTGATAATGTCCAGTGTCCAGCCATTGTTTTCTTTAGTGGCCTGGTTTCCTTTTACTTCTAACATGATACAGAAATAAGATTTCCTTTATTTATTTTTCTTTTCAATTTCTTTTTTAATTTTTTTGCACAGTCTTGCTAATGTTCTGTATTCTGTATTATGCATTCTGTGTTCCATATCCTGTATCTTGATTTTGTTTGAGTAATTAACAACATACTATTCCAACATGTTTATGAGTAGCAAGTTGGATTTAATAAAATCTTGCATTTTGGACTTGATCTGACCGCAAATACAGCACAGCCTTATTCATTGCTTTTTGCAGATCAGTGATGAAATTGTTTCAGAGACTCTGAGTGATAAAAGTCAATTTCCTTTTTTCTACCGGATTCTCCCCCAAAAAAGGAATCACATATCCAGCAATTGTCCAACTTCTCCTTCATTTCAGGTGGATCTTGATTGGTGTCTTTGCTTCAGACACAGAGGAAGGAGAGAATTTCATGAGGACTTTTATTCCTATGCTTGTCCACAATGGAATTTGTGTTGTTATATCACAACGATTCACAGCGACTGGATATACAACACCGTTCACGGATGCCGTCTCTATATGGAGACAAGTCAATGTCTTTGTGAACTACATAGAGCGTGTTAATGCTTGGGACAGAATTCATACTTTGCAGTTGACGTTTGAAGGTGTTCCGGGACCTATCGAAGGGAAAGTGTGGATACTTGAAAGCATCAATCATTTGGTACTGAGACGGGAGGACCTTTACAAATATGTCCATAGTATTTGGAGCTTTGTTTTTCAGGAAAAGAAAAGGCCAGAAGATGATCCCTTTGGAACCAAACTCTTGGTGCAGTTGGAAAATAGATATTTTCAATGTTCCTTTTCAAAGCATGTTTTTTCTGTCAAAGGTCGGAAAAGATGCATCCAGAGAGCACTACTGAGGGTCATGGAGGAAAGGAGAAGGATATGGATCTCTTTTCACCTCCATCTGCACAGTGTTATTAGGACTCTGGCCTATGCCTTGAAAGCTGCATATTCGTCCAGATCCAGGAGGAGAAGCAAGAGGAGTGAAAAGACATTGGAGGCTCCGAGGCTGCAGCCGTGGCAGGTATGGAGTCCCTACCAGAATCCATGAAACTCCATGTGATAACCCAGGGTGTGTCACAAAAATAACAAAGTCACCAAAGAAGAATAAATTCCCTTTCATGCCTCCAACTTGGCCCCAATGTCCAATTATCCTCAGTTGGTGATCAAATTCTTCAAAAAACAGTCTACAAAGGGCAGAAATGCATTCTGAACCCAAAATAAAGATAATTAGAAGTTTAAAAAAAACCAACACAAACCACATTTTAGTAATTAAAATGGCAGGTCAGGATAATACATCGCAGACTTTCAAAGGAGAACGCAGCACCTCCAGTTGGGAGGACACAAAAACCCAGATAAGCCTCGACAAAGAAAATGCACACTTTGCTTCCAGCAAAGAGCTGTGTGCAAATGCCCCACTTATATCCTGTTCTCCCAGCTGCAACTAATGAAAGGGATGAGGGCCTTTTTCTCTCTCATAAGCCACATTACTCCCTTCTCCATTCTTCCCTGTGTGCCCTAGGATGACAAAAAAATGGCCCTGGGTCTTCCTCTGAATGCCAGGATGGACTGTTTCTTCCACAGCCACCAGAGCGACACTCCCACTCCCTGTCAGCTACTCAATCTCCCCCTCACAATAAGATTCCAACAAGGGCATGACACTCCAAGGTAGAAGGAGAGGAACCTTCTCCTTACCCTACCAAAGGCTAACAGCTTGCACAATCTAATCACACAGAGAATAATACTGTGTGGAGAGCATGGGGGTCAAGACCCAAGCAAGACCAAATGGCTTCTGCTGCTTGGATCTTCAAGATCCAGTAATTTATCATCTTTAGATCTGGATGGGGCTGCATTACCCCTGAGAGACCCTGTCCACATCCTTTCCTAAACAGACCTCTTACAATTGAGTCATCAACCAGAAGGTGTCCTCTCTTTTTCCAGATACCCCTCCCTATTCCCCCTGGCTGGTCTGCAACAGACCTGATGCAGACCTTCCCTTCTTCAGGACAGCTTCTTCCTCATGGAGCACAATCTTTGCACTTTGGATTTTCAGTCCAACTTATTATACAGGATAGATTTTGCGAGGAAAATAGAAAGAAAAAAATAGCAGCACTGAGTTGCATGTATAAATAATAAAAATGGCATGAACATAAAAAACAAAATAAAAAAACTTAACAACCCCTCTAACTTCCCAGGTTGTAAAAATAGTTGTTGGGAGATTTTTTTTTTTTTTATTTTCATTTGTCAATTGCTTACAAGATAATAGGTGTAAGTAAAGAGATAGTTATGAATACATGGATACATATAAGAAAAATAAAAAAAAGAAAAGAAATAACAGGACAGGAATGGTAGGCACATTGGTGCGCTTATGCTCGCCCCCTACAGACCACTTAGGAAAGGGGTGAGGCCAATAGTAGACAGTCTAAGGTTAAAGTTTTTGGGGTTTGGGGAAGAAACCACAGAGTCAGGTAGAGCATTTCAGACACTGACCACTCTGTTGATGAAGTCGTATTTCCTGCAATTAATTTTGGTGTGACTAACCTTGAGTTTGTATCTATCATTTGCTGTTGTACTGTCATGGTTGAAGCTGAAGCATTCATTGACAGGTAGGACATTGCAATGTATGATTTTATATACCATACTTTGATCGGATTGAAGGCGGTATAGTTCTAGGTTTTCTAGGTCTAGAATTTGAAGTCTGGTGGCATAAGGCATTCTGCAACGAGTAGAGAAGTGGAGAACTCATCTTGTGAAATATTTCTGGACTTTCTCAACTGTGTTAATATCAGATATGTAATGTGTATTCCAGACTGATGAGCTGTATTCTTGTATTGGTCTAGCAAATGTTTTGTATGCTCTAGTTATAAGTGTAATATTACCAGAGAAAAAGCTACAAAGGATAAGGTTAACAACTCTTAATGCCTTTTTGGCTATGTAGTTACAGTGGGCTCGAGCACTTAGGTCATTTGAGATGAGTACTTCAAGATACTTGACAGAGTTTGGATCATCAACAAGGTCTTAACTATTCAGCCTGTATTTTATTTTCTGATTTTTTTTTT
>BLBF01008089.1:0-22664 GCA_015471245.1 Laticauda colubrina
AAGAAAGTACAGAGTCAGGAAGAGTATTCCAGACATTGACTACTCTGCTGCTGAAGTCGTATTTCCTGCAATCAAGTTTGGTGCAATTAACCTTGAGACTGTATTTATTGTGTACTCTTGTGTCGTTATGTTTGAAGCTGAAGTACTCATTGACAGGTAGGACATTGCAATGTATTATTTTATATACCATGCTTATATAAGACCGAAGATGACATAATTCAAGGTTTTCTAGGTCTAGAATTTCAAGTCTGGTGGCATAAGGTATTCTACAATGAGTAGAGGGGTGTAGAACTCTTCTTGTGAAATATTTCTGGCCTTTCTCAACTGTGTTAATATCAGATATGTAATGTGTGTTCCAGACTGATGAGCTGTGTTTGAGTATTGGTCCGGCAAATGTTTTGTATGCTCTCGTTATTAGTGTGATATTACCAGAGAAAAAGCTTTGTAGGATTAGATTAACAGCTCTAAATGCCTTTTTGGCTGTAGAGTTACAGTGGGCTCTAACACTTAGATAATGAGATATGACTATTCCAAGATCCTTTACAGAGCTTGGATCATCAACAAGATCTTGACTATTCAGCTTGAATTTTATTTTCTGATTTATTTATTTTTTTTGCCAATATGTAAGCATTTATTTGCTGAAATTTGAAGTTGCCATTTGTTTGGCCATTCTGATACATAGTTAAGATCTTTTTGAAGGGTAGCAGTATTGTCTGTGGTATTGAAGAACTTTACATCATCAGCTAAAAGAATGCAGTTGCTCTTAATATGATCACAGAGGTCATTTATGGAGAGTATGAAGTGAGTTGGTCCTAGAACACTGCCTTGGGGGACACCACTATTCACAGGTACAGAATTTGATAGGACACTCCCAATTTTTACCATTTGTTGTTTCTTTGACTGGAATGCTTCTGTCCAGTTATGCAAGTGTCCAGAGATACCATAAAATTTTAGTTTTAGGAGTAGTTTGTCGTGTACCACTGAATCAAAGGCTTTACAGAAGTCTATGTAGATTGTGTCTATTTCTTTGCCCTGATCGAGTTGTGTAGTCCATATGTTTTTGCAGTGTAAGATTTGCAGATTACAGGATAGTTTTTTCCTGAAACCAAATTGTTTATTAGAGAGTAGGTTGTTTTCTCTAAGTGGAGAATAATGGATTGGTTAATAATTGATTTCATGACTTTACAGATGATGCAGCATAAGGAGATTAGTTTGTAATTTTCAACAAGGCTGGGGTCTCCCTTTATGAAGATGGGGATGACCATGGCTTGTGACCATAGTGTCAGCCTTCAAGATCTTCTGCTATTGCTTTGCATCTTTTCGACTGCCATAAGTAACGGGGGGGAGGGGGAGGTAGGAATAAGTTGGGGAAGTGAGCTGGAGGTGTTACATTCATCTGTTGTATAAATGGGAGGGGGGAGCATAAAATAGAATTAGGTTTCTATTTCTCGCTTAGCTTTCTTCTCTCTGCGCAACTGCAACCCGTTATCAAAATATGCCAAGGTCAATGGACAGAGGCCTCATCATCACATGAAGATGCCCACATGATCATATCCACAACTTCTAATTGGAAGTGTCATTTGAACTATTGGGGGTGGGAACATTTCCATCACTTTTTATATGTGAATTGTGCGCCTAATTTCTCAGATTCAGAATTCTTTGGTTGCTACCACTTCACTTTCAGTAAAAGATATTTTTTCTCTAAACTAAAGAGTCGAAGTATTTCTTTCCTGGATTTTGAATGGAGCTCCGCCTGACATTATTCTGAATCTCATCCACCTGCCCACCCGGAGAGAATACCCAATTTTCTTCTGAGGGGGCCTGGACATCATGTCATCTTCAAATAGTGACCAGGAGGATCTGGGAGCCATTGGAGGGCAAGATTCTTTGCTGGTGCAGGAAGCCCAATCGCTAGCAGAGCTCAGTCTGGAAGAGGATCCAGCTGTGAAGCCCAGATGGTCGGTGGGAATTGGTTGGAAAGATCCGGAGAAGGACACCCCCCCCGGGGTCACAACTACCCACCGGCATGGAAAAGAGGAGCCTTGGCAAGAGAAGGAAAAGAGAGAACTCTTGCTGGATCAAGCCAGGAGACTCCTGAATGAAGCCTTTGAACAACCTCAAGCTCCACAAAGGTATGAAGGGGGAGGGGAAGTAGCCGGAGCCAGAAGAAGCAGAGCAGCTCCCTCTCCCATAAATCAACCCGATCCAGCAGCAGCCCCGGCGCCTTCAGCAGGAGGTGTGATTCCTAGAAGGTGTAGAGCTCCTAGGCTGCCTCCGTTAGAAGTAAAATACGGAGGGGATCCCAAAGCTTTGGGATTTTTCCTAGCTCAGGTTTGGAGCCATATGGAGGAGTATGGGGAGGATTTTCCCTCAGAAGCAGCCAAAGTGAGGTGTGTTACCAGAGCTCTGGAGGGAATAGCGGCAGAGTGGATGGTGACTTTGCATAATGATAATGCTCCCCAGTTGCTGAATTATAACCTATTTATGGCTGCACTGCGGGTTAGGTTTGAGGACCCACTAGCGGAACGCAAGGCCCGAATTAGGATGAAAACCATAAAACAGGGGCAGAGGTCTGTGGCTGATTACACCCAAGAATTTAGACAGTTAGCAGGCCATTTCCGAGGCTGGCCCCAAGAAGCCCTGATAGAACTGTTTAAAGATGGTTTAAATGAAGATGTGTACCAGAGATGCACTGCTAGAAGAGACCCCAATGACTTGCAGATGTGGTACTTGCTGGCAGAAGAAGTGGAGATTGATTTAATCCGAAGTAAACGGCGGGGAGGTTATGGGTGGAACAAGTTTTTCCCCACACACCCTCAAGAGGCTCCTAAACCTCAGAAGGGAGGAGTGGCGGCAAGACCCAACCCCTCAGCCTTCTTTCGATGCGGGAAAGAAGGTCACCGGACTGTGAACTGCAGAGTCAAGTTGGAGCCGAAGGGGGCGCCAAAGGAAGGAAAGAAACCTGAAAAGTCCCAAGCGAAGCCTCGCGAAACAGCACTAAAGTCGAAAGAGACAGCAGAGGTCGCCCCTCCTGCAGGAGAGGAATCAGAAGCCCCAGTGACCCCTGAGGAGGAGGATTCTGACTCGGAAGATGACTTCCTGGTAAGTCCAAGCGTGGGCCCTATGACCATTCCGGTGAAGTTGAGAGTACCCAATTCAGGGGTCAAAGGGGAAATGCTAGCCCTGTTAGATTCTGGGTGCACAAGGTGCATAATCAACACGGAAGTAGTGAAGAAAATGGGCCTAAAGCTAAAACCTTTGAGGATGCCCATTTCCTTTTGCCAACTAGATGGATCAGTGGCTGGAGGTTGCCCTGCTCGTTTTGTCATGGAACCTATAGAAATGATCATGGGAGAGCATGATGAGACCCTGCATTTTATTGTGGTCCCTGGGATGGAGCAACCATTAATACTGGGATTGCCCTGGCTCCGGAAATGGAACACCCAGGTTAACTGGAGAAAGGGGTTGTTGCGCATACGCACAAAGCAGTGACCGGGAGAAGGGGCCAGATCCCAGCCGAAGCCTGAGGACCTAATTGAAATAGCTTCCACAGGTACTGAGCCCATGAAAGATGAGGAGAAAATTCCCAAAGAGTATTGGGATTTAAAAGAAGTGTTCAGTGAGAAGGCCTCAGATGAGCTTCTGCCTCACCGGCTAACAGACTGTGCTATTGAGATTTTGCCTGGGGTGAAGCTCCCGAAACCAAAGTTGTACTCAATGACCCCACGGGAATTGGAAGAGCTAAGATTGTTTATTGATAAAAATTTGGAACGTGGTTTCATTCAACTGGTTAGACCCCGGGTAGTGGCCCCAGTGTTGTTCCGTGAAAAGAAAGATGGTTCCAAACGCTTGGTGGTGGATTATAGAAATTTGAACGCTATTTCTGTGGAAAACGTGTACCCCCTTCCTTTGATGAAGGACATGTTGGCCCATTTAGCGAAGGGAAAAATTTTCACGAAGTTGGATTTGAGAGAAGCATACTACCGGATTCGAATTAAGAAAGGGGATGAGTGGAAGACCGCTTTTAACTGCTCGATGGGTTGCTTCCAATTCAACGTTCTTCCTTTTGGTTTACAAGGGGCCCCAGCTGTATTCATGCAAATGATCAATCAAGTGTTACATGAACAGTTATACAGGGGAGTTCTGGTTTATCTTGATGATATCCTTATCTACACGGAGACCCTGGATGAACATGTGAAGTTAGTGCGATTGGTTTTACAGAAACTGTGTGCCGCTAAGTTGTATGCAAAATTGTCAAAGTGTGAATTCCACCTAGACAAAATTGACTATTTGGGATATCGCATTTCATCTGAAGGCATAGAGATGGATCCAGAGAGGGTGCGTGCCATTCTGGAGTGGGCTCCACCACACACCAGAAAACAACTTCAAAGCTTTTTGGGATTTGCAAATTTTTATCGGCAATTCATCCCGACATTTGCTAAGATAGCAATGCCCATCACAAATCTCTTGAAAACAAAAGGGGAAGTGAAGCCAAGGCCAGGAAAGCTGCTGGAGTGGTCCATGGAGTGCCAGGCCCCTTTTGAAAAGCTAAAACGACTGTTTGCTGCAGAACCAGTGCTGAAACACCCGGATATGGACACTCCTTTCGTGATTCAAGCCGATGCAAGTGATGTGGCTATTGGAGCGGTATTACTTCAAATGAACGAGAAAGGGACCTTACAGCCTTGTCCGTATACCTCCCGTAAGCTGTCTGAAACCAAGAGAAGATGGGCCGTCTGGGAGAAAGAAGCTTTTGCAGTTCGTTGGGCCTTGCTGACCTGGAGACATTTCCTGGAAGGAGCAAAACACCCGTTTGAGGTATGGACTGATCATAAGAATCTGGAAGCCTTAAAAACGCCCTGGAAGCTGTCCCCTAAACAAGTTCGCTGGGCCCAGTACTTCAAGCGATTCAATTTCTCATTGAAGTACATTCCAGGCGGGAAGAACTTCATGGCGGATGCTCTCTCTAGACTACCTCAATATAATAGTATGCGCCAGGAGGTGATAAGCCCAATTGTCTCAGCCAAACATCTAGCCGCCCCAATGATCACCAGAGCTCAAAGGAAGAACCAAGAAGTGGTTTTATTGAATGACCTAACCGAACAATTAAAAGAAGCTTTAAAACTGGATGAATGGTTCCTGGCTCATTCAAGTGACTATACAATTAGAGATGGTTTGGCTTGGGTGGGGGCCAAGTCGTATGTGCCACAGGTACTGAGGAGCCAAATACTACAACAGGCTCATGATTCTAAAGCAGCTGGCCACTTCAGATTTGTGAAGACCTTACATCTGGTTAAGCGGCAATTCTGGTGGCCTACTTTAAAGAAGGACATTGAAGCTTATGTAGCTAGCTGTCCAGTTTGTACTTCGGCAAAGAGACCTCCTGGTAAGCCAGTAGGATTGTTACAAAATGTAGCTAGACCAACGGCTCCCTGGAAGGAAATCTCTATGGACTTTATAGTAGAATTACCCGAAAGTGGTGGAAACATGGTCATCTGGGTAGTGACTGATTTGTTTTCCAAACAAGTACATTGCATACCTTGTTCCAAGATTCCCTCTGCTAAGACACTGGCTAAACTGTTTATATCACATATCTATAAGTTACATGGCGTCCCGGAAGGCATAATCTCTGACAGATGGGTCCAATTTACCTCAAATTTTTGGAAAGAGTTCCTGAAGTTAATAGGCTCCGCCCAGGGGTTAAGCTCCGCCCACCACCCCCAAACCAATGGGGCCTGTGAGAGGACTAACGCAGTGTTAGAACAATATCTCAGATGTTACATAAATTATCAACAAGATAACTGGTCCGAATTACTACCATTTGCCGAAGTAGCATATAACAACTCTGTACACAGCAGTACTGGATTTACTCCATTTAAAGTGGCTTCGGGACAAGATTTCGTTCCCATACCTGAACTTCCTCATGAAAAACCTAACATCCATTCATTGGATGAATGGATAACTCAACTCCAACTTAACTGGCCAGTGACACGCAAAGCATTAGATGAGGCCCATCAAGCTCATAAGTAATTTGTAGACAAGAAAAGATCCCCACAGAAAGAATATAAAGTGGGCGACAAGGTTTTCCTGTCCACTAGATACCTGCAGACCACTCAAAAGTCAAAGAAGCTTGGTCCTAATTACGTTGGTCCATTCACAATTGAACGGATTATAAATCCTGTAACAGTCCAGCTAAACTTACCCAAAACTCTTCGATGAATTCATCTGGTTTTCCATGTTAGTTTGCTAAAACCTGAACGTACTTCTGACTTAAGACCCATCCAGGCTGACCCTCCCATACCAATACTGATTGAAAGCGAACAACATTTTGAAGTTAAAGAAATTCTGGACTCTCACAAATGGAGGGGTCGACTCCAGTATCTTGTAGCCTGGAAACATTTCCCTTCTTCACAAGCTGAATGGGTTAATGAGACCGACGTTAAAGCCCCTAAGTTGATCAAAGCATTTCATATTAAGTATCCTGATAAGCCTTAGGAGTGTATTGTTTTGTAATTGTTTAATGATTAATAATTGTCTTTTTATTTTCTCCTCTCTCTCTTCTAGGACTGATGATTTTCCTTTTTCTAGGAGGGCCGAATGTCAGCCTTCAAGATCTTCTGCTATTGCTTTGCATCTTTTCGACTGCCATAAGTAACGGGGGGGGGGGAGGTAGGAATAAGTTGGAGAAGTGAGCTGGAGGTGTTACATTCATCTGTTGTATAAATGGGAGGGGGGAGCATAAAATAGAATTAGGTTTCTATTTCTCGCTTAGCTTTCTCCTCTCTGCGCAACTGCAACCAGTTATCAAAATATGCCAAGGTCAACGGACAGAGGCCTCATCATCACATGAAGATGCCCACATGATCATATCCACAGCTTCTAATTGGAAGTGTCATTTGAACTATTGGGGGTGGGAACATTTCCATCACTTTTTATATGTGAATTGTGCGCCTAATTTCTCAGATTCAGAATTCTTTGGTTGCTACCATTTCACTTTCAGTAAAAGATATTTTTTCTCTAAACTAAAGAGTCGAAGTATTTCTTTCCTGGATTTTGAATGGAGCTCCGCCTGACAAATAGGTTAGGCAAGGAGCTGATCCTGAAAGATTTTTCAAAGATTATGCTCAGAGGTTCGGCTGTGGCAGTGGATAGCTTTTTTGAGAAATAAGTACATATTCCATCTGGTCCAATAGATAGAGATGGTTTTAGTTTGTGTAGTGCTTTTTCAATGTTGTCTTCTGTAAAATCAAAATGTATTAGATCATTGTAGTTGTTTGTGGTTCGGCCAGGAAATACTGGGCATGATCCATTGCTGTTTACAAATACTGAGCCGAAGAATGTGTTAAAGATGTTGGCTTTAATGGTTTCATTGTTGCAGTCTTTACCATTACTACCTTTCAGGGGTGGGATGGACCTTGAGTCATTTTGTTTGTTGTTTACAAAATTGTAAAAAGGGTGGGTGAAATTGGTGCATGGAAGGTTTTCCTCTTGTTTAATGTGATAATTGGTGCATTCAGTCTTTATCTGGTGGCATACATTTTTGTATCGGCTTTTGAAATTGGCAACGTGACCAGAATTGTTTTTCCGCCAGAGTGATCTCTTTTTGGATTGAAGTTTCCTTATTGTTATGGGTAATCTGTTTTTTTTTGTTTGTTTGTTTTGGGAGTCATTATTGGTACATATAGTTTGATGATTCTTTTGACTTCAGGTAAAAATACGTTGTAATGGTTTTCAACATTATTGCATCCAGTGAATAGAGATTGCCAATCAAGGGATGAGAGATCATTGCCTTTTAGATCATAGTTGCCTTTTTTGAAGTTATAATTGGGGATTACATCATTGTGATGATTTTTGTGTGGGCGTACGTTGAGAAAAAAGTCAATCATATTGTGGTCACTGCTGGAAAAGGTTTCTTTAGTTTGTATTCTGTAAATTAAATTCAAACTATTGCAGAAGATGAGATTGAGGTAGTTGTTTAGTCTGGTGTTGTTGGTTATTAGTTGTTCCAGTCCCAGATTTGTAAGTCCCAGACGTCTATGCAGTAAATGTATACATTCATCACGTGGCTTAACATTGTTATAAACAAAGACATCTCTCAACTGATCATCATGTATCACATATAAATCATTCTTTTAAGTAGCAGTAACACTTTTATCATCTTTTTCTATTATACAGTTATCTCCCCTAAAGGTTACTACATAACCAAGATTAACTAAAGCCCTGACTGATAACAAATTAAATTTCAATTTAGGTACATAGTACATAGTTAAATAATCAAGAACAATATGCAGTACCTTGACCTGATGCTTTCATCTTCCATCCATTTGCCAATGATACATGTTGTTTACTCGTAGACATCTTTACAAAACTGTTTCTATCTTTAGTAATGCATTGCAATGGTCCACTATCAACAACCCATAAATCATAGTTTATAGCGGAATCGCTAGACATAGCTAAAGTAACATTCTTTTTAGCCTTCTGGTGATTACTAGTCTAGTGAACAGATTACTAGTCTAGTGAACAGAAGGACCAGGGGAGACATGACAGCGGTCTTCCAATATTTGAGGGGCTGCCACAGAGAGGAAGGGGTCAAGCTATTTTCTAAAGCGCCTGTAAGCCAGACAAGGATTAATGGATGGAAACTTATCAAGGAGAGATTCTACCTGGAAATAAGGAGAAACTTTCTGACAGTGAGAATAATCAACCAATGGAACAAAAGTTGCCTTCGGAAGTTGTGGGAGCTTCATCACTTGAGACTTTTAAGAAGAGATTGGACAGCCATGTGTCAGAAATGGTGTAGGGTCTGCTGATTGAGGGGGGCTGGACTCGATGAGCTACAAGGTCCCTTCCAATTCTGATTATCTATTATCTGTAAAACATTAAAGGTAACTAGGAATAGGTGCAAAAACTGAGCAGAATGAGCTTCCTGTGCCCATGTTTCTCTGCAAAGGAGAAATCATTTGCTACGTCATACGAACCATCATCTTTATAATAATTTTACTTTTTTTTGTGCTGAAAAGAAGCAGATAACACTACTACGTATTGTCAATCTTTTTATTCTTTTCAAGTGGGCTCATCTTCAGAAGAACAAAATCTCATTACATCCAGTACGGTTATTCTTCTATACTACAATTAGTAGATAGTGTAGCAAATTTCCTTTTTCTTACTCCAAATATCAATTTTCAGTAGAAATCTTGACCAGATGATGAGAGAAAGATGACCTGAAGAATCTACCTTAGGAGGATAACAAAGGGATCTTGTCACAAACATTAATCACAGATATGAACTGGGGCATGGACATTAAATGCTGCACATTTATCCAGGTCCAAGAAGTGAATTAGGAAGGTTGAGGACCTCTTGAATGCTAGCAGCGATAAGGACAAGAAGAAACATACAGCCACCACACATATTTTTGCCAAATTTCTGAATAAATGGGATGGTTTTTGTGTGACTTCTTTTTGTGAATAGGATTTCATTCAGACTTCCATTTTAAGAAGCTAAGAATATATATTCTGGATCAGACCAAGATCCATCTTCTCCCAGTGATCACCCAAAAACCTCTGAAGTGTCCACATTTAGAACATAGAGATATGTGAATTAAAATATCGGACCGGGTTTTATGTTCAATCTCCCACAAAACACATCCATGTGATGCTTGGTCATCCCATTCATTAGGATGAAGACCAGCAGAGAACTTCTCTCTCAGGTGGTCCACTTGGACAGAGGATCCTCGGGCTGCAACACCTTCATCACCTACGTGAGCCACACCCTGAGGGACCTGCCCGAGGCCCAGAACCAGGTGATGAAGTAGAAGATCACAGCACTTCTGCACAACCCTCAAGGTCCAGCTGAAGCTACTCTACCCAGTCCAGGTCTGCTCCTCAACCCCAGGCGATGTCACAGCCCTTCCACAGCTTTCAACAGCCCCTCACCTACCAAGGCTACAACTACCAGGACTTCCCACAGCAGAAGCAGACCTTCCCAGTCCAGGCCCAGGTTCATCACATGCCACAGATGCCATTCCTCTGTCTGCAGACCAGACAGCCCCACTACACTCCTCCTTCCTCCACCCCACAGCCAAGCCTGTCAATGGACAATCTGTCATCAGTCTTGGGCCTCACATCTCAGGTCCTTGATGATGGGCCTCTCAAGCTCACAGGACTGAATCAGCTCTCGAACAGCTTCCTGAACACACCATCCCCTGTTGTACCCTCAGGGCCAAGCACCCCAATCTCAAGCCACAGCCACCTCCACAGTCCCTGCCCGCTTAACAGCTGAGACCATGGACATGACTCAGAGTGACTGAGAACAGTTTCAGAGACTGTGTTGTTTACTTTTTCAGTTTATATTTACTTAAGACACTTTACTTGGTTCATTTTGCTTATTCAATAAAGTCATAAAGTTTACCTAAGAAAGTTAATAAAGGTTATCTTTGGTTAAGACAGTTGATTCATTTTTTTACCTTTGTAAAATGTTGTTGAAAACTTTTAACAAATGGTTAAGCCTTTGCATGCTTGTGGGATAGATAAGGATAGTTGTGGGATAGGTAAACCTCCTGTGCAACCATAGTGGGACTGTGTGATCCACCATCCCAGCTGCCACACATATGGACCTTTATTATCAAGAACAATTTATTCATTGATCAACACATTTAAAATAAACAAAGCTCTTTATTAATGCCCTATTCATTGTAGGACCACTCAACATACATGGCACAATCTCATCAGTGTTATGCGACAGCCTTAAGGAAGCATCCATTAAATATCTGTCATCCTGTCTTGCCACTCCACTGCTCCAGCTGGGGAGTTGCACCAGTGTCTCAGGAGGTTGTGCTGCTTCTACCCTTCATGTGAAGCTCTGCTGGGGCCTTGTACATCCACAATGTCTATCAGGTTTCATCCTTGCCTCCATTCACCAGGCTCCATGTCCCCATTCACTTGTTGATGGACCACAAGTCTGTCCTGCAACACTGGGTAGCGGGTGCACATGAGATTGTGCAGGATGCAGCAAGCTTCCACGATGCTCCTCACAGGATGTGGGTCATGCTGCATGGTGGTGAGAAGTATCTGGAACCTGTTGGCCAGGATCCCAAAGGCATTCTCCACCACCTGCCTTGCCCTGGACAGCCTGTAGTTGAAGATCCTCTCTTCATGGGTGAGGTATCTTGAACTGTATGGCTTCATGAGGTAGGTTTTGAGGGAGAACGCGTCATCACCAATGATGAAGTAGGGCACATCTTGTGTGTCATTGGGTAGGGGGTCTGGATCTGGAAAACCCATGATGAGGTTGCATTCCAGCCCATCCTTTGAATCACTGGCGTTGTACACCTGGCCATTTGAAGCTGACACATTTCCTGAAGCACCGATGTAGATGAACTTGTAGTAAGCATCAACCATGGCAAAGAGGATGATACTGAAGAAGCCCTTGTAGTTGTAATAAGTGGACCCTGAGTTGGCTGGAGCTTTGCAGGCCACGTGCTCCCATCTATGGCTCCAACAGTGTGGTGAAAGTTCCATCTCTGATACCCCTCTTCTGCAACCTCCCTCCAGCCTTGTTCAGTGGTGGGAGACTTGAGGAGCTCCTCCATGTATTCTTCGATGATGGCCTGCCCCACTTCTCTGACCACTTTGCTGATGGTGTTGTGTGGCACCCTCCAGCCATACTGCATGTTCCTGTATGTGGTTCCAGAGGCCAGGTGCCACAGAGTTAATGCCACCTTCAGTCCAGTGTCCAGGTTGGGACGGAAGTTGGTGCTAGGCTTAGTCAACCTGGGTCTCAGACGATCTACAAGTTCGTCAAACATGGCTGGTGGCATCCTCATGAAGTGATAGAATGCACGAGGATCTTTATTCCTCAGCTCCACCATCAACTGGTCATACAGTCCAAACTCCATTCTTCTCACGAACCATCCTCAGATGCACACAGCTCTTGGATGTCTCCTTCTTCTCCTTCTGTATAAAAGGTGAAACAGTCTGAAAGGTTTTGGTTCTGGTGATGAATGATAGCAACTACCATACGGACTGTGTCATCATCCATGGTGGAGAACAATTGATGATGTGTCAGACCAAGACCAAGGGTGAAGAGGTCTGTACACCACAGCTGCTAGACTCATACTGAGATCCAGATGATTTTCTCCCCCTTTTTATAGGAAAAATCAGTTGTCCGCTAGGTGTCCTTCTACATACTCTAGACATACTGCAGACATCCTAAATATCCGAAATACATCCCAGATACAAACATTTTGTCCATTTTAATCCTTTATATACGAGATGCATACGCTTACATCCTTTCTATTTCCATGCTACTAATGCTGTGTAGATGTTCCATGCACCTTTTGTTTCCTCCCTCTTTCCATTTTCAGCTGCAGCGGATGTGAGTTGCTGGGATGGCCAGAGGATGCAGAGAGGATACAGCGGAAGTTTAATGGATGATAATGGACATAGAACGTTTGTTGCCCATATATGTCATGGATGTACATCGTACGTGGCAGAAAGTTCATCCGTTCACAAAGTTTTGTGCAGCTCAAAACTTCTTGCGCAGATGAAATGGCAGTGGATGGATGCTCAAGAGATAGAGCATATGAAACACGTGTGCAGTGAGTACACAACGGATGCATCGCGTTTTCCAATGGATGGCAAGCTTTTTTTAATGTTTTACATCCTCTGCATCCGTAAGTGCAGTGAGACAGGGCCTTTACTACATTCATCTTCAAGGTCTATTCTTTGCTTTTGATAAAAAAAATTGTGCATTTTGAGAATTAACAAGAAAACAGTTGAGCATTATATCTGTTTTTTAACTTGCATTTTAATGTAAATGCCCTGGTTGAATCCGCGCCCACAAAACTTGCTCTTTTTTTGGTCGCAGCCACCTTCATGAGTAGAGATGGCCCCTCTGGGCAAGGAGCACAGTCATAGCAGCAAATTGGTTCTCCTCACTTCCCCTTGACAAATCCAGGATGACAATTTTCCACACATTTGGACTGAGGAAGGGACTAAGCAGAAAAACAAGGAATTTGAAAGAATTTGAAAGAAAACATGCTAGCTAACTATACTAGCATGCTCTTGAAATAAAAGCAAAAGTGACTGCTCAGTTTTTAGAACTGTACTGAGGTTAAGATGGGGGTGAGACCATGAGACCATGTTCCTCAAAAGGGGTAAATCAGGCACCTTTTCCTGAAGCAAATGAAAAATAAATGTCAACCTTGCATTGGAAAGCAATATTTCTACAAACTGGTTCTGCTCGTCAATAAATGGAACCCTTCTTTCCAATCATCCTCCATTTTATTTTCAGTGCTTTTCTCCTGGATTGGAACTGAACAAAATGGGTTTTTCTTCCTACACCACTGAGAAAAAAAAGGACTTCTGCAGAGCAGAAGACTAGCGGATGCACAGCGGAAGCTGAACGGATGCCGAGCGTTAATTGGGAATGCGGGGGGGATGCATTGCGTAAGCCATGCGGATATAAAGGGAAGCAGCTCGCACGTGGCCAGCATTCCGAGGAAAGACCTGCTGCTGGACACTTCGAGTTCCTTGTCTGCCCTGCCTGCATGCCTGCCTTCCAGCCTTGCTGCCAGCCTGCCTTCCAGCCAGCCTTGGTGCCAGCCTGCCTGCATGCCTTCCTGCCAGCCTTCCTGCCAGCCTTCCTGCCCGGCTTCCTGCCAGGCTTCCTGCCAGCATACCTGCCAGGCTTCCTGCCAGCCTTGGTGCAAGCCTTCCTGCCAGCCTTGGTGCCTGCCTGCCTGCCTGCCTGCCTTACTGCCAGCCTTCCTGCCAGCCCTGGTGCCAGCCTTCCTGCCAGCCTTGGTGCCTGCCAGGCTCCCTGCCAGCCAGCAACCCCACAACCATGGGGAGGAAGCGAAAGCCTTCTCAGCCTGCCGCCATCCCTGGCAAGAGGGATAGGGCCAACCTCACACCCCCTGCCCCTGACTCTGCTTCTGCTGGGGCTTCTGCTGAAGCTGCTCCTGGCGGTGGTGCTTCTGCTGGTGCTGGTGCTTCTGCTGGTGCTGGTGCTTCTGCTGGTGCTGCTCCTGGCGGTGGTGCTTCTGCTGGTGCTTTCTCTGTTGAAGCTGCTCCTGGTCCTGCTCGTCCTGTTCGTGCTCCTGGACTTGCTGGCGCTGCTGGTGCTTACTCTGCTGCTGATGATCCTGGTCCTGCTGCTGCTGCTGCTGCTGATCCTGCTGGTGCTGCTTGTGCTGCTGCTGGTGCTGTTGCTGCTGCTGCTGATGATGATCCTGCTGCTGCTGATGATGATGATTATGATCCTGCTGGTGAGGATGATGATGATGATGATGATGATGATGATCCTGCTGCTGCTGCTGCTGGAGGTGGAGGTGTGGAGGAGCAGCCCCTACTACCTGAGAGCCCCTCTGATGAGGGCCCATCTGGTCCTGCCAAAGGGAGGAAGAGGCATATGTGGGGACGGGAGAGGAGGCAACACTATATTGAGGAGGCGCAAAAAGATGAGGTGCTGGAGTGGCTGAGAGAGAACGACGATCTGTGGCGGAAGGGACACCGGCTTTACAGGGACACCAAAAGGAAGCAGGATGCTTGGAGACAGAGGGCGGAGAGTATGGGTTACACTTCAGAGGTGATCCTCGGCTGGTGGAAACATATGCACACCTGGTACGGGAAGCTGCACCTCAAGAAATCTGGCCAGGCCACGGTTAAGCTGACAGACAGAGAGACCTAAGTCATGGCCAGGTGCAGCTTCCTGGAGGGTGAGGTCCGCCACCGAGGAGCACCAGCAGCTCCTCTCACAACCCTCTCTCTCCGGCAGCCTGCTGAGAACCAGTCCTCTTCCAGCCGAGAGTCATTCCCTGTCTCCAGGCAGGTTTCTGTGGAGCGTGCCACAGCGGAGAACCTGCGGACAGGTGTGGTAACCATGGTGGAGTGCGTGGAGTACTCCCTGGTGCGGTGGGAGAAAGGAGACATCGCGTCCACCACAGTCCTAGCTGCATCCACCCCCCCCAGCTCCGCCTCCGCAGAAAGGCAGAGAGCCAGACAGCAGGAGGGGCAGAGCCACACTGTCCTGCTGGAGATCAAAGACACCATCCGCACCAGCATAGATCTCCTCTCTCAGCTGGTCCACACCGACTCCTCCTCCTCCAACTGCAAGCCCTTCCTCACCTATGTCAATCAAACCCTCAGGAACATGGAGGAACCCCAGTACCAGGTGGTGAAGGACCGGATCACCGAGCGGCTTCACAACCCTCCAGATGCAGAGGAACCTGCTCCCACCCAGTCCAGGTCTGCTCCTCCACCCCAGGTGATGTCCCTCCCATTCGAAGGCTTCCCACAGGCCCTCACCTACTAGGGCTATGGTTACCAGGAGGTTCAGCAGCACAGGCAGCAACCCTTCCCACTCCAGGCAAAGAGTCATCGGGCGACACCATTGCCACCGGTTCCACTGATGCCACCGATGCCACCCACGACAATAATGCCACCAACGACAGCGATGCCACCAACACCAATGATGCCACCTACGCCAGTCCTCACCCAGCTGCAGAGCAGACAGCCCCACTACACTGCTCCTTCCTCCACCCCAAAGCCAAGCCCGGCCTCAGTACATCTGTCATCAGTACTGGGGCTGACACCCCATGGCATGGAGAAAGGACTTCTCAGCATCACGGGGCTGAGCCAGCTGTCCAACACCTTCCTCAACACACCGTCCCCTGTTGTCCTCTCGGGACCAGGCACCCCAATGACGATACAGGCCAGCACTCCAGCACCACCCACCACCAAAGCACCTGGACCATTCACCCCTGAGACTGGGTACACCTCCGAGTGACCTATAAGAATGCTAGAGACCAGGTAGCTGGCTACCTGTGGACTTTATTTGGACACTTGACTTGGGTCATTTTTCTGTTACAGCTTGTTGTTCAATAAAGTTTATCTTTGATTCACACACTTGCTTCATTTCTTTTTCTAATAAAGTCTTGGTGGAAACTTTTAGAAATGGTTTAAGCCTTTGCATGCTTGTGGGATGGGTTAAGATAGCAGTGGGGTGGGCAGGGATACATGTGGAATGAGCAGGGATACCTTTGGTATTGGTAATAGCTGTGGGGATAGATAAACCTCCAGTAAAAGCATAGTGGGACTCTATGGTCCACCCTCCCAGGTGCCACACTTATGGCCCTTTATTATCAATAATAATATAATAATCATGCACACATGTCAACACAAACACAACTCTTTATTAAATGCTCTGTTCATTGTAGGCCAACCCAACATACATGGCCCAATCTCATCAGTGTGATGAGACAGGCCGAAGGAAGCATCCATTAAGTATCAACCATCCAGTCTTGCCACTCTACCACTCCAGCTGGGGAGTTGCACCAGTGTTTCAGGAGGTTGCGCTGCTTCTTCCCTTCATGTGAGGCTCTGTTGGGGCCTTGCACATCCACAGTGTCTATAAGGTTTCGCCCTTGCCTCCATTCCCCAGGCTCCATGTCCCCATTGCCTTGTTGACGGTCCACAAGCCTGTTCTGCAAGACTGGGTAGCGGGTGCGTGTGAGATTGTGCAGGATGCAGCAAGCTTCCACGATCCTCCTCACGGTCTCTGGGTGATGCTGCATGGTGGTGAGAAGTACCTGGAACCTGTTGGCCAGGATGCCAAAGGCGTTCTCCACCACCCGTCTTGCCCTGGACAGCCTGTAGTTGAAGATCCTCTCTTCACAGGTGAGGAGTCTGGAGGTGTAGGGCTTCATGAGGTAGGTTCTGAGGGAGAAGGCGTCATCCCCCATGATTAAGTAGGGCACATCTTGCGTGTCGTTGGGCAGGGGGTCTGGATCTGGGAAGCCCATGATGAGGTTGCTTTCCAGCCCCTCCTTGAGGTGACTGGCGTTGTATACCTGGGCATCTGAAGATGAGCCGTAGCCTGAAGCATCGATGTACATGAACTTGTAGTCAGCATCGACCATGGTGAAGAGGACGATGCTGAAGAAGCCCTTGTAGTTGAAATAAGTGGAGCCTGAGTTGGCTGGAGCTTTGCAGGCCACGTGCTTGCCATCTATGGCTCCAACAGTGTGTGGGAAGTTCCACCTCTGATACCACTGCTCTGCAACTTTCTTCTATCCTTCTTCTGTGGAGGGGCACTGGAGGAGCTTCTGCAGGTATTCTTCAATGATGGCCTGCACCACTTCTCTGACCACAATGCTGATGGTGTTGTGTGGCACCCTCCAGCCATACTACATGCTTTTGTAGGTGGTACCAGAGGCCAGGTGGTGCAGAGTGAGTGCCACCTTGAGCCCAGGTTCCAGGCTGGGCCGGAAGTTGGTGTTTGCCTTGGTCAACCTGGGTGTCAGCCGCTGCACAAGTTCGTCGAACATGGCTGGAGGCATCCTCATAAAGTTCTGGAACGCACGAGTGTCTTCGTTCCTGAGCTCCACCATCAGCTTGTTGTACAGTCCATACTCTGCTCTTTTGGCGATCCATCTTCATACCCAGAAGCTTTTTGGCCACCTCTTTTTCTTCCCGTAGTAGAGTTCACAGAGCCTGTAGATGGCTTCGCACTGTTGCAGAAGGATGGTGGCTGCCAAAAGGACCGTGTTACGATCCACGGTGGACATGACTGGATGCTGTGGAAGAGGAAGAGTCAAATGAAGGCTGCAGAGGTCTGCACAGCTGGTCTGAAAGTGAGATGCAGGCGAGTTGCTCCCTCTTTTTATAGGCAGTATAGGTGTCCCTTTGCATCCTCTAGGCATCCTCTAGACATCCTTCATATCCGAGATAGGTCCTCTCTGTGAACGTTTTTTTCCATTTTAAACGTTTTGTTTCCGTGTTGCATCCGTTCTGCATCCGTTCCGCATCCGTTCCGCTTTCTCCCTGCGTCCGGGTGGATGCAAGTTGCGCAGATGCGGAACGGATGCCTAGCGGATATAGCGGATGCGTAATGGATACGTAACTGATGCCTAGCGGATGTGTAGCGGATGCAGAATGGACGAATTGGATACATTTTCCGCGCAAAAGTTTTGTGCAACCCAAAACTTTTGGAGTGGATGAAACGTCAATAAACGGATGCTGGATGCATAGAGAGGAAGCAAAATGGAGGCAGTGAGTACATCGCGTTTTCCAATGGATGGGAAGCTTTTTTGTCCATTTTACATCCTCTTTGCATCCGTTGGTGCACTGTGACATGGGCTTTAGATTTAGCCATGTTCAAACTTTATCCAGCATAATTCCAATTCTTTAGAATATTATTATATTCCAAAACAATATGAATTATTGTTTTGACCAAATCTTTTGGCCTCTTTTTTAGCACAAGAAGGTTGAGATGGTACCCCTTCTTCTCCTTTGGATTCCTTCTCAAAATACATTAAATTAGTTGGTACTTATCAGAACCTTATACCTGCCATGGATCCAGCTTTGGAGCCCTCAATGTCTTTTCATCTTCCTTCCTTCTCCTCCTGGATCTAGAGGAATATGCCGCATTCAAGGCAAAGGCCAGAGTCTTAATGACACTGTAAAAATGGTGGAAGTTATGGTTCCTAATCGTGTTTCTTTTCTGTCTGGTCTCCAGTGGTATTTTCTCAGTATATCTTCTCCGGCCTTTGACAGAAACACCCTTTTTTGAAAAAGAACAGTGAAATGACTGTGGGGACATAAAGAAATTGGGTTCATAGAAATCCTTTATTGCCAATTGCTTTGTCTCAAAACCAAGAGTAAAGGCAGTTTTCACATATTTGAGAAGTCTCTTTTTCAATGGATTTAACCCAATGACTGTTGTGATCCAGACTTTCCCTTCAATGGGTCCTGGCAGACGCCTAAATATTAACTGGAAAGTAAGAAGTCAGTTCCAAATGGCCTGATATTCTATGAAGTGAACAAAGACATTGACTTGTCTCCACTAAAGCCCATGTCACACTGAACCAACGGATGGAAAGAGGATGTAAAACGGACAAAAAACCTTGACATCCGTTTGAAAACGCGATGTACTCACTGCCTCCGTTTTGCTTCCTCTCTATCCGTCCAGCATCCGTCTATGGACATTTCATCCGCCCCAAAAGTTTTGGGCTGCTCAAAACTTTTGCGCGGAAAATGTATCAAGTTCGTCCATTCTGTATGTGCTACGCATCCGCTACGCATCCGTTACGCATACACTATATCCGCGAGGCAACTGCTGTGCATCCGCACAACTCCATCCGCCTGGACGCAGGGAGGAAGCGGAATGGACACGGAACTGATGCAGAATGGATGCCTAGTGGATGCAGCATGGAAACAAAGCGTTTAAAACGGAAAAAACGTTCGCAGAGGGGACCTATCTCAGATATTAAGGATGTCTAGAGGATGCATAGAGGATGCCTAGAGGATGCCTAGCGGAAAACCTATATTGCCTATAAAAAGGGGGAGCAACTCATCTGCATCTCACTTTCAGCCCAGCTGTGCAGACCTCTGCAGCCTTCATCTGCCTCTTCCACTTCCACAGCATCCAGTCATGTCCACCGTGGATTGTAACAAAGTCCTTTCGGCAGCCAACATCATTCTGCAACACTGCGAAGCCATCTCCAGGCTCTGTGAACTCTACTGCGAGAAGAAACGGAGCCACCTAAAAAGAGTCTGGATCAGAAGATGGTTCGCCGGAAGAGCAGAGTACGGACTGTACAACAAGCTGCAGGTGGAGCTCAGGAATGAAGACACTCGGGCATTCCAGAACTTCATGAGGATGCCTCCAGCCATGTTTGACGAACTTGTACAGCGGCTGACACCCAGGTTGACCAAGGCAAACACCAGCTTCTGGCCCAGCCTGGAACCTGGGCTCAAGGTGGCACTCACTCTGCACCACCTGGCCTCAGGGACCTCCTACAGGAGCATGCAGTGCGGCTGGAGGGTGCCATCCAACACCATCAGCATTGTGGTCAGAGAACTGGTGCAGGCCATCATCGAAGAATACTGGGAGGAGCTCCTCCAGTACCCCTCCACAGAAGAAGGATGGAAGAAAGTTGCAGAGCAGTGGTATCAGAGGTGGAACTTCCCCCACACTGTTGGAGCCATAGATGGCAAGCACGTGGCCTGCAAAACTCCAGCCAACTCGGGGTCCACTTATTACAACTACAAGGGCTTCTTGAGCATCGTCCTCTTCGCCATGGTCAATGCTGACTACAAGTTCATGTACATCGATGCTTCAGGCAACGGGTCAGCTTCAGATGCCCAGTCACCTCAAGGAGGAGCTGGAACGCAACATCATCGTGGGTTTTCCAGATCCAGAACCTCTGCCCAACGATACACAAGATGTGCCCTACTTCATTGTGGGGGATGACGCCTTTTCCCTCACAACCTACCTCATGAAGCCCTACACCTCCAAATGCCTCACCTGTGAAGAGAGGATCTTCAACTACAGGCTGTCCAGGGCAAGGCGGGTGGTGGAGAATGCTTTTGGCATCCGGGCCAACAGGTTCCAGGTACTTCTCACCTCCATGCAGCAACACCCACAGACTGTGAGGAACATTGTGGAAGCTTGCTGCCTCCTTCACAATCTCATGCGCACCCACTACCCAGTCTTGCAGAACAGGCTTGTGGTCCATTAACAAGAGAATGGGGACATGGAGCCTGGTGAATGGAGGCAACGGCGAAACCTGATCGACACTGTGGATGTACAAGGCCCCAACAGAGCCTCACATGAAGGGAAGAAGCAGCGCAACCTCCTGAGACACTGGTGCAACTCCCCAGCTGGAGCGGTGGAGTGGCAAGACTGGATGGTAGATGCTTAATGGATGCTTCCTTCAGCCTGTCTCATCACACGGATGAGATTAGGCGATGTATGTTTGATTGGCCTACAATGAACAGGGCGTTTAATAAAGAGTTGTGTTTATGTTGACATGTGTGGATAATTATTACATTATTATTGATAATGAAGGGTCATAGGTGTGGCACCTGGGAGGGTGGACCATACAGTCCCACTATTCTTGCACTGGAGGCTTATCAATCCCACAGGTATCCTAACCCATTCCACAGCTATTACCCACCCCACAGGTATCCTAACCCATCCGAAAGGTATCCTTACCCGTCCCACAAGCATCTAAAGGCTGAAACCATTTTTAAAATTTCCAGCAAGACGTTATTAAAAAAAAGAAATGAAGCAAGTGTGTGAATCATAAATAGACTTTGTTAACAAGAAGCTATAAAACAAAAATGAGTCTGGCATTCCTCTTCATCGTTCAGTCTCAGGGGTGAAGGGTCCAGGTGCTGTGGAGGTGGCTGGTGCTGGAGTGCTTGTCATCCGCTCCTCCAGAAGCAGAAGCAGCAGAAGCCCCAGCCCCAGAAGAGCGAGCCCATGCTGCAGAAGCCCCAGCAGAACCAGAGTGAGGGCCAGGGGGCGGGATGGTAGCCCTGTCCCTCTTGCCAGGGCTGGCAGCAGATGGCTGAGGCTTGCTGTGCTTCCGCATGGTTGTGGGGTTGCTGGCTGGCAGGGAGGCTGGCAGGCACCAAGGCTGGCAGGAAGGTGGGCAGGGAGGCATGCACCAAGGCTGGCAGGAAGGCTGGCAGGCAGGCAGGCACCAAGGCTGGCAGGCAGGCAGACAGCAAGGCTCGGAGGAAGGCTGGCACCAAGGCAGGCACCAAGGCTGGCAGGGAAGCAGGAACCAAGGCTGGCAGGAAGGCTGGTAGGCAGGCAGGCAGCAAGGCTGGCATGCAGACATGAACCAAGGCTGGCAGGCAGGCAGGCAGCAAGGCTGGCAGGCAGGCAGGCACCAAGGCTGGGAGGAAGGCTGGCACCAAGGCAGGCACCAAAGCTGGCAGGGAGGCATGCACCAAGGCTGGCAGGAAGGCTGGCAGGAAGGCTGGCAGGCAGGCAGGCACCAAGGCTCGAAGACAGACATGAACGAAGGCTGGCAGGAAGGAAGGAGCAAGGCTGGCAGGCAGGCAGGCAGCAAGGCTGGCAGGGAGGCTGGCAGCAAGGCTGGCAGCGAGGCTGGCAGGGAGGCTGGCAGCGAGGCTGGCAGGGAGGTTGACAGCAAGGCTGGCAGGCAGACATGCAGGCAGACATGCAGGCAGGGCAGGGAAGGCTGTCAATCCGTCCGGCAGCAGATCTTTCCTTTGAATGATGACCTGCTTCCGAGCTGCTTCCCTTATATCCGTGGGGCTGACGCAATGCATCCTCCCCACATGAGCAATTAACTCCAGGCATCTGTTAGGCTTCCGCTATGCATCCGTTAGGCTTTCGCTGTGCATCCGCTTCATCCGCTCGGCGTCTGCTCTGCATCCGCTGTATCCGTTCCGTGTCTGCTTTGCTGTGGCCCCCCAGAAGCCTTGCGGATGCGCCATCCGCTCCCATCCGCTTCCATCCGCTAGGCTTCCATTCCGCAACCGCTTTGCATCCGCCCTGCATACTCCCCGCGTCCGTGTTGTCCGCTTCGGTTGTGCAAATTTTTGTCCCTTTTGAGCGCAGATAACAACGGATAACACATTTTGCTCGTCCGCTGTGTCCTTTTTGCATCCGTTGGCCAGTGTGACATGGGCTTTAGAGAGGGCTGCCCGGAGGGGAGCTGTATCTCCAGTCCTTGAGAATCATTGTGATATAACAGCATAGATGCCATTCCTGACAATCATAGGAGTCAATATCCTCATGAAACTGTTTCCATTCTCTGTGTCTGAAGCAAAGAGACCAATCAAGGTCCATCTGAATTGCAGAAGCACTTGGACAATTTCTGGGTAGAAGGAGCCTTTTTTGGG
>BLBF01008102.1:0-14459 GCA_015471245.1 Laticauda colubrina
AAAGCCTCCAACACAAGAACAGACTGTTGCCAGCCAATCAAAGCCACAAAACAGACAGAAGAAACCAGGAACACCAATCAATCAAACTCCAAGTCCAATGAACACAGGTCCAGGCTCCCAACCAATCAAAATGGACCAGCCTCAAATTTAAAACCAGGAGCTGTAAGACCCACATCCATACAGAAGCTCTATTGTAAGCACCTTGTTAGTTTTTACAAAAGAACTTGTTAGGCATAAACTCTTTGATTTTTTTTTTTACCTTGCTAGCCCTCACTTTTATACAGAATAGCAGGTATTCACCTTATGCTTTACTGTTTGCAAATATTTTGATTTAAATACCATTTTTTTCCCACAATTCTTTATTGATAATGACAATGTATATTTGGAATTTTATATCACTTTAGAAATCTATTTGTCCTCTGTTATCACAATCTTACTCATGTGAGGATTTTTGCAGATTCACATTTACTAAGCATCCTACTGAATTTTCATTTTAAAAAATCACTTCTGGGACTGGCCAATAAACATCTTTATTGCTAGCAGAGTCTGTGTGCAATTTTAGCTCCAAGGCAAGAATTTTTCTGCTTAAAGATTTTGCTCTGGTTATAAGACCACTAATAAGTTACAAAATCTTCCCAAAGTTACTATTTCCAATTCTTTTTTAAACCAGTAGATTACAAAATATCTCTGGATAAAGAGATATTGTGCATGCATTAATGGTTTTGAAGTGAACTGGAACACGAGATTTCAAAAGACTAGGAAGCTGTACGCAAAGCTCACTCTGAATTGTAATGGACTACATTTTCGTTATAATGGATATGTTCCAACACTCTCCTTTATAGGAAAGGCCTTTTTCATTTTGGAGGCATTTTTTGGCCACAGGATTTGCAGATGGGTTTGAGGGTTAGAATTTAGTCTCCCTTAAGTAATTTGGATCAGTTAATGGTCATTCAAGTTATTATACCAAAGTGTTCCAGGTATTTAGTCAATTTCTAAAAGCAGATGGGACAAAGGTAGGAGGAGCTGTGTGGCAGAACAGTGGTGCAGATCAATTGAGAAGTCTGTGTTAGAAGGAAAAACAGATATGAGTGACAGGCCATTTCTTAATCTTTTTTGCAGTTCCCTGGCATGTTTCTGTGTCTTTTCCTAAAGGTAGGCAAGCAGCACCTCGGTCTCATTTGTTATGGCCCATAGTATCTCTCAAGATCATATAATTTTCTAGTCTGACAGTGAGTTATAAAGTATTATTTTTTTTGACAAATGTAGAAATAAAACATTTGATTCAGCCGCCAATAAACGGGAGTGGATTCAAAAGCTAAAAAGTGCACTGGAACATTTGTGGGTATGCAACAAACAGTGAGCATCTGTTTGGGAGCCTTAAGCAGTTTTTTTCAGGGTAATATTCAAGCTATGAAGAACAGCTCTGGTGGCCTAGAGGTGGAGTTCTTACCTCACAATCAGGAGGCTGTGAATTTGATCCTTGGTAGAGGCTAATATTTGGAATAGACTTTCCTGTCCGAGCAAGGGTTTGGAACTAGATGATCTCCAAGGTCCCTTACAACTCTGTTATTCTACGCATTTTATACAGCTGTGTGATCTTGGGAAAAATATGTAGCCTTTTTAATGAATTATAGAAAGATCTCATATATTCTAAAGCATTTTTGGCATATTTGAAATCTACTCCATGTAATCATGGTTTTTAAAAAAGGTTAAACAAATTCTAAAACATCCCCAAATCCTTTCCTTTTCGGAGCTGCTATTTGTCCAGCCTTTTTCTTTGGTTAGAGAACAAATACAAAGAAATTGACCTTTTGGGCACACAGAGAAAGACAAATGTCCTTGAATGATCCCTTGTGTTGTGCATGGAAATTAGAAGACTCCAAATAACTAAAACTGATTGGCTGAACAGGCTGCTCTTGGATTGGCCAATTAAGCACCATTTTGATTGGCCCGCCTGACAGCGGGAATTCTTAAAGAGCTGTCATTGCTGCAAGCTGCAAGAAGCCGCTATAAGAAGGGCTACCGTGGCTTCGGCAAATGTTCCAGTACAAGTCACTATACTGTTAAAATAAAGAGCTGTTTGTTGGAATACCGGTCTCGTGTTCCTTATTATCCAAACAGAACATTGGCGATGAAGATGGGATCATCCTAGAAGAACGAGACCGAAGCACGCTGCAACCAGACCCGAGCAACCAAGATGGCCGGTAACAATGCACCACCCACACTGTTCAACCCAGCCGAAGAAGATTAGGAGTCATACATTGACTGCTTTCTGATGTTCTTAGAAAGCAACGAGCTACAAGAAATAATCGACCAGAGGAAGTGAGCTGTATTCCTCACGCATTGTGGCCCTGCTGTTTTCAAAATGGCCAAGGCCAAACCACAGGATGTAAAACAGATGGCACGGCCAAAATTAAACCGAATGCTATGAGCCCATTGCACACCTGTGATCTCCAATCTGATCAAAAAGCACAAATTTTATAAGCGAAACCAATGAGAAGACAAGAGCATCAGAGATTTTGTAGCAGCCCTAAGAAATATTGGAGGAGCCTGCGAATTTCAGAACATGGACGAAGCCATGAGAGATCATGTGGTCCTGGGATTGAAGGACGCTATGCTCCAAAGCAAGCTGCTAAACAAACCGAATATCACAGTGGCCGAGGCCATCGCAGAAGCCACCACTGCTGAAGCAGCCAAGAAATCCTCAGCCACCATGAGCCAGTTGAACTCAACAAATTAACAACCACCGAACCAACCCAAAGAAAAGAAGGTGGAAGGAAACCAAAAACAGCCCACAGCGACTGTCCACCATGAAGACCTCAACTCCCTGAGTGACATCAATGATGACAACGAAGAAATACGCAGGCTTCAGTTGGAAAGAAAATGGTGGGAAAAAAGAGGAAGGAGGTGAGAATTCCAGCGTGCTGGGTGCGGAGGGGATCACCCACGCTCCGAATGCAGATTCCTGGGTGCCATTTGCAGTTTTTGTGAGAAACAGGGCACATTGCAAGGGTATGCCAAAACAAAAAGAGCTATAGTCCAAAAAGACATGGCAGCACCCCCCCCCCCCAGAAACAGAGAGAGACAAGCTGGAAGCCGATGGAGCCAAGAAAATAGCAGCTGGCGAATGAATGACAGAGAAGAAACACACCAAACAATAATCATAGGAAATGCCAGGGCAGCAAATGCAATAAATGTGAAAATCAAAGGAAAGCCCTGTGAGATGGAAGTAAACTCCGGATCATATCTGTCAATGGTATCATAGAACACTATCAGAAACCTGATACCAGACACCAAGCAAAGAGAACTGGAACAGCAAAAGCTAATACTTAAAGATTACCAGGAAAACCGAATCCCGGTAGTGGGTCTTGGACATTTCCTAATAGAATTCAAAAACCACGCTGAAGTACTTCCTCTGACAATTGTCGACCGTGATCACCCCAGCCTGCTGGGAATCGAATGGTTCACACCCCTGGGAATCGGAGTGACCGGGATCAACAGCATCGCTGAGACCAATTGGGAGGAGACCCTGCTAGAAGAGTTCCGGGATGTATTTGATGGGACCCTAGGCAAGTACAAGGGGAACCCAATAACATTCAGCCTAGACCCTAACATAGCTCCCATCAGGCTCAAAGCCAGATGCGTTCCCTTTGCCTAAAAACCAAAAATAGATGAGCAGCTTAACAAACTCATCACACAAGGGCTGTTAAGCCCATGTCACACTGGCCAACGGATGCAAAAAGGACACAGCGGATGAGCAAAATGTTCCATCCGTTGTTATCCGCTCTCAAAAGGGGCAAAAATTTGCATAACCAGAGCGGATAACACGGACGCGGGGAGGACGCAGGGCGGATGCAAAGTGGATGCGGAACGGAAGCCCAGCGGATGGAAGCAGATGAGAGCGGATGGCGCATCCGCTAGGCTTCCGGGGGGCCTCAGCAAAGTGGACGCGGAATGGAAAGAGTGGATGCAGAGCAGACACCGAGCGGATGCACAGCGGATGCACAGCGGATGAAGCGGATGCAGAGCGGAAGCTTAGCGGATGTGTAGCAGAAACCTAATGGATGCCTGGCGTTAATTGCGCATGCAGGGGGATGCATTGCGCAAGCCCCCCGGATATAAAGGGAATCAGCTCGCACGTGGCCAGCATTCCGAGGAAAGACCTGCTGCTGGACACTTTGAGTTCTTTGCCTGCCCTGCCTGCATGCCTGCCTGCCAGCCATGCTGCCAGCCTGCCTTTCAGCCAGCCTTGGTTCCTGCCTGCCAGCCTTCCTGCCAGCCTTCCTGCCAGCCTTCTTGCCAGCCAACCTGCCAGCCTACCTGCCAGCCTACCTGCCAGCCTTGGTGCCTACCTGCCAGCCTTGGTGCCTGGCTTCCTGCCAGCCTTCCTGCCAGCATTCCTGCCAGCCTTGGTGTCTGCCAGCCAGCAACCCCATAACCATGGGGAGGAAGCGAAAGCCTCAGCAGCCTGCCGCCATCCCTGGCAAGAGGGACAGGGCCAACCTCCCACCCCCTGCTCCTGACTCTGCTTCTGCTGGGGCTTCTGCTGAAGCTGCTCCTAGGGTTGGTACTTCTGCTGGTACTTACTCTGTTGAAGCTGCTCCTGGTCCTGCTTGTCCTGCTCGTGCTCCTGGACTTGCTCGTCCTGCTCGTGCTCCTGGTCTTGCTCGTCCTGCTCATTCTGCTCGTGTTCCTGGTCCTGCTCGTGCTCCTGGACTTGCTGGCCCTGCTGGTGCTTACTCTACTGCTGCTGATCCTGGTCCTGCTGGTCCTGTTGCTACTGATCCTGCTGGTGCCGCCGCCGCCGCTGCTGCTGCTGCTGCTGATCCTGCTGCTGCTGCTGCTACTGCTGCTGCTGCTGATGATGATGATTATGATCCTGCTGGTGAGGATGATGATGATGATGATGATTCTGCTGGTGCTGCTGCTGCTGGTGGTGTGGAGGAGCAGCCCCTACTATTTGGGAGCCCCTCTGATGAGGGCCCATCTGGTCCTGCCAAAGGGAGGAAGAGGCATATGCTATATGAGAGGAGGCAATACTATATTGAGGAGGCACACGAGGATGAGGTACTGGAGTGGCTGAGAGAGAACGACTATCTGTGGCGGAAGGGACACCGGGTGTACAGGGACACCAAGCGGAAGCAGGCTGCTTGGAAAGAGAGGGCGGAGAGTATGGGTTACACTTCGGAGGTGCTCCTCGGCTGGTGGAAGCACATGCACACCTGGTACAGGAAGCTGCACCTGAAGAAATCTGGCCAGGCCACTGTGAAGCTGACAGACAGAGAGACCTACGTCATGGCCAGGTGCAGGAGGGTTCCTGGAGGGTGAGGTCCACCACCGAGGAGCACCAGCAGCCCCTCTCACGACCCTCTCTCTCGGGCAGCCTGCTGAGAGCCAGTCCTCTAATGGCTGAGAGTCAGTCCCCGTCTCCAGGCAGGTTTCTGTGGAGCGTGCCATGGCGGAGAACCCGCGGACAGGTGTGGTAAGCATGGTGGAGTGCGTGGAGGACTCCCTGGTGCGGTGGGAGAAAGGAGACATTGAGTCCACCACAGTCTTAGACGCATCCACCCCCCCAGCTCCGCCTCCGCAGAAAGGCAGAGAGCCGGACAGCAGGAGGGGCAGAGCCACACTGTCCTGCTGGAGATCAGGGACTCCATCCACACCAGCATAGATCTCCTCTCTCAGCTGGTCCACACCGACTCCTCCTCCTCCAACCGCAAGCCCTTCCTCACCTATGGCAACCAGACCCTCAAGGAAATGGCGGATCCACAGTACCAGCTGGTGAAGGACCAGATCACTGAGCTGCTTCACAACCCTCCAGAACCAGAGGAACCTGCTCCCACCCAATCCAGGTCTGCTCCTCCACCCCAGGTGATGTCCCTCCCATTCCAAGGCTTCCCACAGGCCCTCTCCTACCAGGGCTATGGCTACCAGGAGGTCCAGCAGCACAGGCAGCAGCCCTTCCCAGTCCAGGCACAGAGTCATCGGGCGACACTGTTGCCACCGGTTCCACTGATGCCACCGATGCCACCCATGACAATGATGCCACCGATGACAGCGATGCCACCCACGCCAATGATGCCACCCACGACAGTCCTCACCCAGCTGCAGAGCAGACAGCCTCACTACACTGCTCCTTCCTCCACCCCACAGCCAAGCCCGGCCTCAGTACATCTGTCATCAGTACTGGGGCTGACACCCCATGGCATGGAGGAAGGACCTCTCAGCATCACGGGGCTGAGCCAGCTGTCCGACACCTTCCTCAACACACCATCCCCTGTTGTCCTGTTGGGGCCAGGCACTCCAGCACCACCCACCAACACAGCACCTGGATCCTTCACCCCTGAGACTGGGCACACCTCCGAGTGACCGATAAGAGTGCCAGAGACCGGGTAGCTGGCTACCTGTGGACTTTATTTGGACACTTGACTTGGGTCATTTTTCTGTTACAGCTTATTGTTCAATAAAGTTTATCTTTGATTCACACACTTGCTTCATTTCTTTTTTTCAATAAAGTCTTAGTGGAAACGTTTAGAAATGGTTTAAGCCTTTGCATGCTTGTGGGATGGGTTAAGATAGCAGTGGGGTGGGCAGGGATACCTGTGGAATGAGCAGGGATACCTTTGGGATGGCTAATAGCTGTGGGATAGATAAACCTCCAGTGCAAGCATAGTGGGACTGTATGGTCTACACTCCCAGGTGCCACACCTATGGCCCTTTTTTATCAATAACAATGTAAGCATTGATCCACACATGTCAACACAAACACAACTCTTTATTAAATGCCCTGTTCATTGTAGGCCCACCCAACATACATGGCCCAATCTCATCCGTGTGATGAGACAGGCTCAAGGAAGCATCCATTAAGCATCTACCATCCTGTCTTGCCACTCCACCGCTCCAGCTGGGGAGTTGCACCAGTGTTTCAGGAGGTTGCGCTGCTTCTTCCCTTCCCGTGAGGCTCTGTTGGGGCCTTGCACATCCTGAGTGTCAATCAGGTTTCGCCCTTGCCTCCATTCCCCAGGCTCCATGTCCCCATTGCCTTGTTGACGGTCCACAAGCCTGTTCTGCAAGACTGGGTAGCGGGTACGCATGAGATTGTGCAGGATGCAGCACGCTTCCATGATCCTCCTCACGGTCTGTGGGTGATGCTGCATTGTGGTGAGAAGTACCTGGAACCTGTTGGCCAGGATGCCAAAGGCGTTCTCCACCACCCGCCTTGCCCTGGACAGCCTGTAGTTGAAGATTATCTCTTCACGGGTGAGGAGTCTGGAGGTGTAGGGCTTCATGAGGTAGGTTCTGAGGGAGAAGGGGTCATCCCTCATGATGAAGTAGGGCACATCTTGCATGTCGTGGGGCAGGGGGTCTGCATCTGGGAAGCCCATGATGAGGTTGCCTTCCAGCCCCTCCTTGAGGTGACTGGCGTTGTATACCTGGGCATATGAAGATGAGCCGTTGCCTGAAGCATCGATGTACATGAGCTTGTAGTCAGCATAGACCATGGTGAAGAGGATGATGCTGAAGAAGCCCTTGTAGTTGAAATAAGTGGACCCCAACTTGGCTGGAGCTTTGCAGGCCACATGTTTCCCATCTATGGCTCCAACGGTGTGGGGGAAGTTCCACCTCTGATACCACTGCTCTGCAACTTTCTTCCATCCTTCTTCAGTGGAGGGGCGCTGGAGGAGCTCCTCCTTGTATTCTTCGATGATGGCCTGCACCACTTCTCTGACCACAATGCTGATGGTGTAGGTGGTCATGAGGCCAGGTGGTGCAGAGTGAGTGCCACCTTGAGCCCAGGTTCTAGGCTGGGCCGGAAGTTGGTGCTCTGCTTGGTCAACCTGGGTGTCAGCCGCTGCACAACTTCTTTGTTACGATCCACGTTGGACATGACTGGATGCTGTGGAAGAGGAAGAGGCAGATGAAGGCTGCAGAGGTCTGCATCTGGGCTGCTGTTCTGAAAGTGAGATCCAGGTGAGTTGCTCCCCCTTTTTATAGGCAGTATAGGTGTCCCTTTGCTTCCTCTAGGCATCCTCTAGGCATCCTGTAGACATCCTTAATATCCGAGATAGGTCCCCTCTGCAAACGTATTTTTCGTTTTACATGCTTTGTTTCTGTGCTGCATCCGCTAGGCATCCGTTCTGCATCCGTTCCACGTCCATTCTGCTTCCTCCCTGCGTCCGTTTACCCCTGGAGCGGATGGAGTTGCATGGATGCGCAACGGATGCCTAGCGGATATGGCGGATGCGTAACGGATGCAGAACGGATGCCTAGCGGATGCGTAGAGGATGCAAAATGGATGCATTGGATATATTTTCCACTCAAAAGTTTTGAGCAGCTCAAAACTTTCGGAGCGGATGAAACGTCAATAAATGGATGCTGGACGGATAGAGTGGAAGCAAAATGGAGGCATTGAGTACATCGCGTTTTCGAACGAATGGCAAGCTTTTTTGTCATTTTTACATCCTCTTTGCATCCGTTGGTTCAGTGTGACATGGGCTTTAGAGCCAATCGACCATGCCAGGTGGGACATTCCCATCGTAACTCCTGTCAAACCAGATGGGTCTGAGTGCATCTGTGGTGACTATAAGGCCACCCTAAATCATGCACTCCAGCAAAGCACATACCCTGTTCCGGTAGTTCAACACCTGTTGCAATCATTAGGGGGAGTTAATTTTTTGTGAAGCTTGATATCGCACAAGCATATCAACAGCTGCCAGTTGACCCCGAAACTGCAGTGGCACAGACTATAGTCATGCACAGAGGGGCATTCAAATGTAACAGACTTCAATTTGGCATTAGTGTTGCCCCAGGCATTTTGCAAAGCCTCATGGAGCCTCTTCTAAATGGAATAAAAGGAGTCGTTCCCTATTTTGATGACGTATTAGTATCAGCAAAAAATAAACACCAATTAGAAAATAGACTGAGAGAAGTCTTGCAAAGATTCAGGGAAGCAGGGCTTAAGGTCAAAAGAGAAAAATGTAATCTAGCCACCAATCAAGTCGAATTCTTAGGCTACCTTAGAGATGAACAAGGGATACACCCCACTGAAAAGAAAATAAATGCGATTAAAGACGCACCCAGGCCTAAGAACAAAGCAGACTTACAAGCGTTCTTAGGTCTCATTAACTTCTACAATGTCTTCCTGCCCCAAGAGGCAACCATAGCAGAACCATTACATTGACTATTAGATAAAAAAACTGTCTGGAATTGGGGCCACCGAGAACAAGCAGCATTCCAAAACATTAATGACTTATTAACATCCAACACCATTTTAATACAATACAGCAACACCCTGCCACTGACAGTCACCTGTGATGCATCACCTTTTGGAATCGGCGCCATACTGAGCCACAAGCTACCAGACGGCAGAGAAGCACCAATCGCCTTCTATTCTAAAACGCTGTCAAAATCTGAAATGAACTACAGCCAACTTACTGAGAAGCCCTCACAATCATAGCAGGCATCAAGAAATTCCACAAATACTTATATGGTAGGACATTTTCTATTATCACAGACCACAAACCCCTGCTAGGGATCCTGGCAGGGAACAAACCAACCCTGAACATCCTATCGCCAAGAATGACGAGGTGGTCAGAATTCCTCACTGCATACAATTACACACTCATCCATTGCCCAGGAAAGACCATCACCCATGCGGGTGCCTTGAGCTGTTCCCCACTGCCCGACAAGGAAGGTGACCCAACTCCGACAGTCTCCACTCTTCAGATCGAGACATGGCCGAATCTGCCACTAACCGCAGCAAACATCACTAAAGCTACCACGAAAGACCCGCTGACAGCTCAAATCCTGCATTGGGTAGGTAAGGTCTGGCCAGATTAGGATAGAGGCAAGACTTTTAAACCTTTTTGCACCCGGCAGACTGAACTGTCCATTGAAAGGGCTGTATACTGTGGGGAGACAGGGTGGTAATTCCAAAAATGATGCAGGAGGAAGTGTTGTGCATGTTGCACGAGGGACACCCAGGCATAGTAAAAATGAAAGCCCTGCCCAGGAGCTACATCTGGTGACCAGGGCTGAACAAAGACATTAAAAAACGGATGGCAACATGCCATGACTGCCAAAAATCAAGGCCTACCCCTCCTCTTGCACCAGTCCTGGAATGGGAAACTCCCAGAAGCCCATGGTCGAGACTGCATATTGACTTTGCTAGGCCAACAAAAGGGAACACATATTTGATAATTGTTGACGCTTCTTATTCTTATGGCATCCACTACTACTGAAGTAGTCATAAAACAATTGAACAGACTTTTTGCTACACATGGACTGCCAGATGTAGTAGTCTCTGACAGTGGCCCCCAGTTTACTGCTTTCGTCTTCAAACAATACCTGGCTGTGCAAGGCATCTGACATGCCCTGACAGTGCCGGCTCATCCGGCTTCGAATGGACGAGTTGAATGCATTGTTCATTATACTAAAGAGGCCCTAGACAAACTGGACATGGGGGACGTCCAAGATAGACTTAACAAACTGTTAACAATTCAGCATATCACCCCTAGCACAACCACTAACAAAAGCCCAGCTGAACTCCTCATGGGTAGAAAATTGCGTTCCTACCTAGATAGACTACACCCCACCTATACCTGTGAAACCCCCCTGACTCCTCAAGTAAATATCGCTCCTTTGCTATTGGTGACTTAGTCTACGTAAAAAATCTTACCGGGAACCCATTATAGCTTCCAGCCACAGTTACTCAAATCACAGGGCGAAATCACATCACTAGACAATATGGAATATTATGGAAGCGGCACATTGACCAGCTTTGTTCTAGGACATTGGAACGCAATACTACGGCACCACCGCAAACACTAATAAACAATCCAAAAACAACTGAGGAGGGGGAGAAACACAAAATAATAAAAAAGGGAGAGACGAACCACCAATAACATGACAAAAGACACAACACAAACCTGAATTAGAAACTCAAATAAAACAAAAAGTGTGCTTACCCATAGACGACCTCCAGAGAAGAGAACCAGTAGCAGGCAAGGCCTCCTGGAAGAAGACAGCCAGGCCAGCTCGACCAACCCGGAGAAATCAGGAGGAGCCGCAGAGCCACCTCAACCAGCCTAAGAGACGCAGGTGGGAGTGGCAAAGCTAACTCACCCTACAGCAGGTTCCATGGAGAAGACGCGGAGAAAAGGCGATCTTGTCTGAACCGATGGAAGACCATGCTGAGACTGAGCTGCGCAGGTCAAGTAGACCCACAAAACCCCCACTTACCTGCATCACTATGTTATGCACGTTGGACAAAACCAAGGGGGGAGGAGTGTTGTGTATGGAAATTAGAAGATTCCAAATAACTAAAATTGATTGGCCAAACAGGCCGCTCTCGGATTGGTCAATTAAGCACCATTTTAATTGGCCCGCCTGACAGTGGGAATTCTTAAAGAGCTGTCATTGGCCTCAAGCTGCAAGCAGCCGCTATAAGAAGGGCTGCCACAGCTTCGGCAAATGTTCCTCTACAAGTCACTATACTGTTAAAATAAAGAGCTGTTTGTTGGAATACCGGTCTCGTGTACCTTATTATCCAAACGGAACACCTTGTTTTCTTTTTGGGTCATCTTTTCCCAACATCTTTGAGGACTGCAGTTTAGCCATTTTTCCAGGAAGTTTTTCTGGCCTACCAGACAACAATTATTTTTTTCTTATAATGCATTCATGGTTCCCAGATCCAGAATTTTCAGGCTCATTTATTTTGTTTATAAAATATACTATTTTGTAATGTAAATGAATTATTGGAGAAGTAAACTGTTTTAGCAATTTTTAACTCCACTACCCAAAAGGTGAGTGATTGATAATGCTTACTTTCATCCTTTTTGTTTAGGAAAAAAGCAACAATTACTTGTACTAGCTAATTTTATGTGCTATTTCAGAATAACTTCATTGATAGTCATTAAAAGATTCTTGAATTCAGAAGTAGAACAAAATAGTTGCAATATTAAACAATGAAAAGCATAAAACAAATGAGGTGTAAATTGAACTGTAAAAAAAGAATAAAAACAATGTATGCATGAGATTTCTTCCAAGCTCAGATATGTATTTTATTTGTTGTGTAAAGAAAAGTGGATATAGTCAATCTTGTTTATTTTCACATAGTTTTGAAAAATATATACATATTTCTATATGTAGACAAACAAACACACACACACACAGATAGGCTAAAAATGACTGGGGGGGGGGAAATAAGAATGGGTTTAGTGGAATAACTGAACTCAATGTCAAACACAAATAGAAGGAATAAGAAAAACTAATAATAGAAGGATCTGAATATGAAAACATTCCTGGCACCAACCCTTTGTCTTGAAAGAAAAAGCAGAAAGATGTTATCGTACATGGATTCCAGCTTCTCTTTTGTTAAGATGTGAATAAATTCTCCAGAAATGAAATGCCTTTCACTTTATCTGGGCAGATATACTTTATTCCCTTTTCAAATTTCTGCTGTGCATGGCTTCTCCTGCATTTGTGTGTGTGTGTGCTGTAATTGAAACTTTAATAATTGATGTCACATTTTTACATATTTATTTCCTGTTAAGAAATAGTTGATTCAACCCAGCTTGGAAGATATGGATGGTGGACAGAACTATTTTTTTTAAAGAGGATATAAACTTGCACATTTTGATTAAAAAAGTCATTTCTATTAAGTAGGGAATAACATATGTGTTATTTTACACAAAAATATTATTTACTAAATAGACAGTAGTGCATAAGAACATGGAATTGTGGAACTTGTGAGGACTCAAAGTATATGGGAACAGAAATCTGAAACTCTTTAAAGCAGCTATATCTTTTTTTTTTTTTGAAATTTTTTTTATTAATTTTTTAACAAACAAACATATACCAACAAAACACAAAACATAAAAAACATAAAATATCTTTTTGGACGGCAGTTTGATCCCGAGTTACATCTTTTTGTACAGACATAAATTCAAGTTCATGCTTACTTTTATATAGCAATTCCATTTCTTATTTACTATTTTACATTTTCTATATAGCTTCTCCCCTCTTTTCACTCTCTTAATTCTATTATATTTATTTCATCTCAATTTAAATCATTATACTTATATCTTTTGTCTGTCCTGTTTCAGCTGTCTATTATTTTTTCTCATTAACACAAAATTTCTTCTGTAATGACTGATTGGAGTATAATGCCTTGTCATACTTATCCTTCCCCTAGTTTTAAAGCTTAACATAACACATAATTTTCATTCGGATTCTGCGTAATACATTCTAAAAATAAACTCAATATTTTAAAACAGGAAAAAAAATTTTTTTTTGATATATAATATAATTAAAACAACAATCCATAGCAATTGAAATTATATCATTAAAATTAATATTCATTTAAGTCTTAAACATTTTACACAATCCTTTCTAAATAAATATCATACTTCTATGGGAACACTTATAGATTTTGCTTAGTTACTTTCTTTAATTCAATTCTCTCATATTTAATTTCATTTATTTTATTTAAAAAAAATTTTTTTTCGCTAAGTTACATTAAATATTTTGTCCCATTTTATAATCATATATTATTCCAATTTTCTAACATTATTTCAAATACAGATACAACAACACAATCTTATGTACCTTTGCAGAATCTCTTTTTCAGTTATATGTTTACCCATTATCTCTAAATAAAATCTGTTTCTTTACATCTAGTTTCAAACCTTTGTAGCTTCTCTTCCCTTCTTTCCTCCCTTGTTTCTCCCCTCTACCCTTTTTACCCCCTTGTCTCTTAATCTCCACCCTCTTGTGTATTCCTCTTTTCTGTTGCTTTCTGATATTGTGTCCACTTTTCACCTTGTTTTTCCCTTTTTTGGTTGTTTTTTTAAGTCTTAAATTCTCCATTCTCTTTCTCCTCTTTCCCCTTTCTTCCCCAAATAAAGTTGCTTGTTCATTAAGGATGGTTTCTTCTTCATCCCAATCTTCTTGTTCTTGTAGTTTCTCATATGTAGAAATTGCCATTTCTAAAAAATGAAAAATAGAGCCAAAAGAATCCTTCCCTTCTTGTTTCTCTTGATTATATTTTATAAATTCCATTTTCAGTTCATCCATAAGTAATGCCATTGTAAAAAAAAGAAAAAATGTAAACGACCCAAATGATTTTAATCATTCAAATAAGAATTTCCAAAAGTCCCAAAGTCACCAAGCAATCCAAATACACACAGTCTATTTCATTTAACACTTTCTTCCTTTTCTCACTTTTTTTTTCATTTTAATGCTTCAAAAAACTTCAAATTCTTTTTGACCTTCAATCCATCTGATAGAGTAGTCAATTATGATCCAAAATGGAAAAATCCAATAATAAAAAGGCCCAAAAAACCAAAGAAGAAAAAGGATAAAATAAAAAGCAAAAATAAAAATATTACTAAAATTGACATACACAAAAAGGCTGGCGAGTAGAGGTTTCACAAGTATATATATATATATATATATAT
>BLBF01008111.1:0-17774 GCA_015471245.1 Laticauda colubrina
CAAAGTCCATGTAGAATATCCTATTGTCAGTTCACATAAATCAGTCCTTTGTTGTCTCTCCCGTTCGAGCAATGCAGTCTTGATTCCAAGCAGTAATCAGGGATCATCAAAGCCAGAGAGAGAGAGAGCAAGCTGTAGCCTTGCTACTTTTATATGGTTTTCATAACCACACCCACAATTGCTATTTTACAGTTAAAGCTGCATACACTAACTATGATTCATAGTTAGTATTTCACCTAAAACAGTTAGGGTGAACAATGTTATCCCTAACAAGCCCTATACCTCCAGATGCCTCACCCGTGAAGAGAGGATCTTCAACTACAGGCTGTCCAGGGCAAGGCGGGTGGTGGAGAACGCCTTTGGCATCCTGGCCAACAGGTTCCAGGTACTTCTCACCACCATGCAGCATCGCCCAGAGACCATGAGGAGGATCATGGAAGCTTGCTGCATCCTGCACAATCTCATGCACACCCGCTACCCAGTCTTGCAGAACAGGCTCGTGCACCTCCAGCAAGGCAATGGGGAGATGGAGCCTGGGGAATGGAGGCAAGGGCGAAACCTGATAGACACTGAGGATGTGCAAGGCCCCAACAGAGCCTCACATGAAGGGAAGAAGCAACGCAACCTCCTGAAACACTGGTGCAACTCCCCAGCTGGAGCAGTGGAGTGGCAAGACAGGATGATAGATGATTAATGGATGCTTCCTTCAGTCTGTCTTATCACACGGATGAGATTGGGCCATGTAGTTGGGTGGGCCTACAATGAACAGGACATTTAATAAAGAGTTGTGTTTATGTTGACATGTGTGGATGATTGATTACATTGTTACTGATAATAAAGGGCCATAGGTGTGGCACCTGGGAGGGTGGACCATCCAGTCCCACTATGCTTGCTATTACCCATCCCAAAGATATCCCTGCCCATCCCACTGCTATCTTAACCCATCCCACAAGCATGCAAAAGCTTAAACCATTTCTAAAAGTTTCCAACAAGACTTTATTAAAAAAAAGAAATGAAGCAAGTGTGTGAATCAAAAATAGACTTTATAAACAACAAGCTAAAAAAAAAAAATGAGTCTCTGGCACTCCTCTTGGTCACTCAGTCTCAGGGTGAAGAGTCCAGGTGCCGTGGAGGTGGCTGGTGCTGGAGTGCTTGTCATCAGCTCCTCCAGAAGCAGAAGCAGCAGAAGCCCCAGCCCCAGAAGAGTGAGCCCGTGCTGCAGAAGCCCCAGCAGAACCAGAGTGAGGGCCAGGGGGTGGGATGGTAGCCCTGTCCCTCTTGGGCTGGCAGCAGATGGCTGAGGCTTGCTGTGCTTCCGCATAGTTGTGGGGTTGCTGGCTGGCAGAGAGGTTGGCAGGAACCAAGGCTGGCAAGAAGGCTGGCAGGGAGGCAGGCACCAAGGCTGGCAGGAAGGCTGGCAGGGAGGCCGGCACCAAGGCTGGCAGGCAGACATGAACCAAGGCTGGCAGGAAGGCTGGCAGCAAGGCTGGCAGGGAGGCAGACAGGAAGGCTGGCAGGCAGGCTGGCAGGCAAGCAGGCACCAAGGCTTGCAGGAAGGCTGGCACCAAGGCTGGCAGGAAGGCTGGCCGGGAGGCATGCACCAAGGCTTTCAGGAAGGCTGGCAGGCAGGCAGGCACCAAGGCTGGCAGGCAGACATGAACCAAGGCTGGCAGGAAGGCTGGCAGCAAGGCTGGCAGGGAGGCAGACAGCAAGGCTGGCAGGGAGGCTGGCAGCAAGTCTTGCAGCTAGTCTTGCAGCAAGGCTTGCAGGCAGGCATGCAGGCAGGGCAGGCAAGGCTGTCAATCCATCCGGCAGCAGGTCTTTCCTCTGAATGGTGACCTGCTTCCGAGCTACTTCCCTTATATCCGCTTACGCAATGCATCCTCCTCGCATGCGCAATTAACGCTAGGCATCCATTAGGCTTCCGCTGTGCATCCGCTGTGCATCCGCTGTGCATCCGCTTCATCCGCTCAGCGTTCCCTCTGCATCCGCTGTATCCGTTCCGCGTCCGCTTTGCTGAGGTCCCCCGGAAGCCTAGCGAATGTGCCATCTGCTCCCATCCGCTTCCATCCGCTGGGCTTCCATTCCGCATCCGCTTTCCATCCACCCTGCGTCCTCCCTGCGTCCATTTCTTTCCGTGTTATCCGCTCCGGTTATGCAAATTTTTGCCCCTTCTGAGAGCGGATAATAACGGATGGAACATTTTTCTCGTCTGTTGTGTCCTTTTTACTAACGTTTTGCATCAGTTGGGCAGTGTGACAGGGCCTTAAGGCATTTCATTTTAAATGGGAACAATCATATTAAGACATTGACACTAAATTGTGAGAAATTTAGGATTAAGGGAAATATCAAATATGTATTCAAAATATTAAGGGAGGATGAATTCTGAGTAGCATGGATTTTGATTACAAACCACAAAACATACATTATCTGCTGCTTACAAGAGATGCTGAATCAGTAGAGAATTTGGAAGAAAAATAATCCATAAATTCTCCCTATATGCAAGAGTATACACGTAATCCTCAACTCACAACATTTCATTTAGTGACCAGGCAAAGTTACAACAACACTGAAAAAAGTGACTTATAGACATTTTTCACACTTACAACCATTGCGGCATTCCCATGATCATATGATCAAAGTTCAGATGCTTGGCAACTGGTTCAAACTTGTGACGGTTGCAGTATCCCAAAGACATGTAATCATCTTTTTGACCTTCTGACAAGCAAAGTCAATGAGGAAGTCAAATATACTTAACAACCATAGTAATAAATTCACAACTGTAGCAATTCACAATTGTGGTAAGAGCGGTCATAAAATGGGGCAAAATTCACTTAACAAATGCCTCATTTAGAAACAGAAATTTTGGGCACAACTGAGGTTGTAAGTCGAGCACTATTTGTATGGATCCCAGCTACCAGATTTATTTAATTTTTTTCATTGCGTGAATATGAATGTCTGGAAACAAATTCATGATCAGCAATCTTTTCATTTGCAATTTTGGCTTTCCACTTCCTAGAAGGTTTAAAAGGAATAGAAAACAAACCCAAACTATAGTGATGGACTTTCAAAATTAAATTGGTATAATACCTAGCTGATCACAGAATCTACCACAACTTTCCAAAGAAGAAAATCTGACGTTGACAGAAAAGCTTGAAGTCAGCATATGGAAATGGCTGAGAAAGGAACTCAAAATCCTATTTTTAGGAGTCTACGGAGCTTCTCAGTCATCTAGGTCATGGTTGTCCCAAAGTCCAGTTGCCTTTTGAAAAAACACCTTTGGGACAATCTATGCCCGCAGCACCTGTGTTACATAGGTTTTACACCAGGGGTCTTCAAACTTGACAGCTTTAAGACTTGTGGATTTCATCTCCCAGAATTTCTCCTCCAGTCATGTTAGTTCAGGAATTCTGGGAGTTGAAGTGCACAAGTCTTAAACTTGCCAAGTTTGAAGACCCTTGCTTTACACAATAGAACACTATTATTTTTTATGCATGTATTTATATCCCACTTTTTTATTTTTATAAATAACTCAATATAGCAAACATAACATAATAGTCCTTCCTTATCTTATTTTCTCCACAACAATCATGTGGGTTGACTTCTGCTGAGAGAGAGAGAGAAAGAGAAACTTTGCCCCAAATTCATCCAGTTTACTTTCATGTCTAATGAAGGACTGGAACTCACGGTCACCCAGGACTGTTTTATTTGAATTGAATTTATTTGATTTTCAATTCAAGTTGATTGCATATTCAATTTTAGCCCTTGAAGCAGCTCATCTGAGTTTTCCAGCAGTAGCAATTACAGTATATTTCTGAAAGTTCAGCTTACGTTACAGAAAATAGCTCTGCAATAGGTGTTCTAATCTTCTCTTAAATGAGTTAATAGAATGTCCTGGACATGAATTTCCTCTATTTTGTGCTTCCTGAAGTACCACTCAGATGTAAAGTCTAGGGACATGATTGTTTCTAACTCTTTGCAATGGGACAACCAGTCAATTTTAATGAAAATGTATGAATTGCCAATATCCTGGCATATACTATTATTTAGCTATGACAACTTACCATATTTTTCACTCCATAAGACACACCTAGGTTTAGAGGAGGAAAACAAGAAAATAATCTGAACCAGAACCTGTGAGGATTACAGAAACGTGTCCTTTCATGTGCTAGCTCTGCCTCCTACACTGTGGAAAAGAGACAGAATAAGTGGGCAGTGACAAAGACAGGTGGAGTTCAGCACTGTAAAAGGACCCCACCATCATGGCCCAGCTGCTCTTCACCAAAGGACTGGCACCAGTCCACCACTGGAGATCCCTGAGGTAATACACTTCATGGTCTGTGACACCATATTTGCTCCATAAAATGGACAGACATTTCCACCCACTTTTTTTTTTGGGGGGGGGGAAGTGTGTCTTATGGAGCAAAAAATACAGTAATTAAAGGAAATCAGTTAAGATATCCAACCTTTAATCCCACCCACCCACCCAAAAGCAGACCTGAAAAACCATATAGAATAAAATACGTGCAAAAGAGTCTTGACCAAAAGTCAACCAACTAAAGTGGGAGACAAAAAACCACTACCATCATCTATTATATTTCTTTGGTTGCAGAAACAGCTCTGGTATCATCATTACTATCATGTTTTTCTTCCCCTATCTAATTGTTTTGTTTTATAAATATATTTGTTCCAAATCTGTGATGCAAATGGAATTCAGTGCCCAGAGGTATTTGAAAGTAATTATAAATTGTGACAGTATAACTGAGATAGAGTTAGCTTGGCATGTAGGTACTCAGGAGCTTCCAAATTTGAAAATCAATTGCTTAATTTACCCTTCCCAATTTTAGAAATTGTCCTCTACCGTGAGAAGGACAACACTAGGATTTACATTAATAGAAGTAGAAACACGTTTGATTGTAATAACTTATGGTTTCTTCTTCTCTTCCAAGTCTGATATGTTAAAGTCCTCAGTGTCACCTACTACTCTTGTATATGCACAATGCTGCAATATGCATGACTATTGACTCATTTGCACAAAAATATAACCCACTACAGCAGCTGTGTCAAACTTGATTTAATTGAGGGCACTATCAGGGTTGTGTTTGTCCTCAGAAAGCCAAGTGGATGTGGCTGGGGTGGGCATGGCCAGGGCAGACGTTGCCAGCTCAACATCCTGCAGCCCACATGCAGCCCACAACAGGCCCTCCCGGGCTCTGTTTTCTGCTGTGACAGTCTCCTGCAGCTCTTTGCCAGTGAAAACAGAGCCCAGGAGGGCTGCACGCAGTTCTCCTGAGCAACTTTTTCATTGGCAGAAGTACCTTGGGCCAGTCCTTTGATGTTTCCAGGGCGACCCCATGGACCGGATCCAGGCTGTGGACCTTGAGTTTGATACCCCTGAACTATAGAAAAGGATTGATTCCACAGTACTTTGTCCCAAATTTTTAATCATCTTGCTTGATGAAAATATTTTGAACAGTCCAAAGGCTGCATCATTTTGTATTTGTATGACCTTAGAGGGCTACTCCTATATGGATTTTTGTGCTTTATTTTTCCCCTCACAGTTAGCATAGATTATGTTTGCTTTTAAGTAATAATAATGATGTTTTATCTCCACCACAAGCTTGGTTGAATCATGGCACAACATTATTGGTTTGACACCAAAGGAAGCTTTTCATTTACAGCTTCCTTCTCATTCCACAGCTTTGGTGCATGTAAATTTTGTGAAAGTCTTCTTCAGATTAATGCCAACCTTGTGTGATCAACTGCAGTGCCATTTTCTAGATGAATCAAATCTAATGGATGTCTTAGGGACTGTCCCCAGAATTACCCTCAGTATTATAAGAAAATAATGCATTCACTTCACTTATACTCAAAATATTTTTAGATTAATATGCCTGTCACAATTTTTGACTATAGCTGGTGCAGTACAATAATTAATGAATAAGTTAGTTGCTTTTAACGTTCCATAGTTTGGTGATATACAGCTTGCACCTTCTCAGAATTTTTTAGAGTTATGCTCAATGATCAAGCCTCTGATATATTGCTTCTTTGGTAAGAGTATAATAGCCAAAGAACAATTACTTACTATATGAGGATGGCATTTTATCAATGGAATTTCCATTATGTTAGCCCTCCATCTTGTTAATATTGTAGTCTTTTTTTCTCTAGACCTTGACAACATTATATTGTGTCACCAAAGCAGGAAAATCTTTGAACTTTTAAGGTACCTTTGAGGTGACTATTTGTTTCTAAACTGTTTCTTTTAGCATAAGAAACTGATTCTTACCACAATCTCTGATTAAATATTTCAAAAGGTTGCAGAGAAAAATCACATGGCCTTATGAAGACCATGAAGATCAATGACTATACATTTATAAATGTATCATGAATATTATTATTTTTTCGTAAAACAAAGCTGTGCTTGTCCAATACTAACCTTGTCATATATCCAAAGATAGAGCTATCCAGGTTCTAGATCATGACCAGATGGAAGATTTTTGGATTGTCAAGAACTTATTTCTTTTGGAGGTAGCCAAAGAATGGTAGGAATACATTGGGTGGGCCCTGGGAATTCCCAGGTTCCATGGGAATTCTTGGGGAAGTCTGTTTTAACTTCAAGATTTTAGTATTTAGAATTTGCATTTTTCAAAACAGCAAGAACCGTGTCTTCACCTCTTAGCAATCATGACTGAAGCAGCCAATGTTTGCTACATGGTACATGCAGCATTGAAAAGCAATTTTCTCATTCATGATTTAGGGTATTTGCTGACAAAGATAATGACTTATTGTCACATAGCAAAAAGTATTTTATTTATTTATTTTCTCTTTTGTTTTTTCTTTCTTTTTTTAGTTAAACAAAGTTTTTATTTTTTACAACAAACATACAAACAAAACATGGAAACATAAAACCCTCTTTCAATTATATATATATAGTGTGTCAGTTGGTTGTAATCTTTTGTGCTATCCTTTTCTTTTTTTATCATTATTCACAAGTTATATAAATTCTCACCTTATCAATCTAGCTTGTGCTTTTGTAATATCAATTATTAAACATTCATTTGACTAAACTGTTTTTCCATCATTTTAGAAGAGATATTCTAATTTTTATTATGATTTCATCTTATGCATTCATCCAATATTTTATATTGTATTCTAAATCAATCTATTAACTTTTATTGTAAGGTTTACTAATCTATTTCTTTACTATGTCTTTTTGTCTAACCATTGATAAAATAAATCCCATATCATATAAAATTGTTTATCCGCTTGTTCTCTTATTTCAAATGTCAACTTATTCATTTTGGCACAGTCCATGATTTTCTTAATAATTTCCTCCTACATAGGTATTTTTTCATTTTTCCAATTCTTAGCAAATACAATTCTAGCTGCTGTTAAAACATCTGCAATCAAATATTTTAATTCTTTACAATATATTTCTGGTATAATTCCCAATAAAAATATCTCAGGTTTAAAGTCTGTCACATAGTGAAAAGTATTAAATGGTGAGTTTCATCTCCATTATCTGTCCTCACATGCTCTGCTTGACATTGTGTTTGGTAATCCTTAATCGTGAGAAGTTTTCAAGGATGTTTTAGCCCATCCTTGAATATCATTGCTTTTTCACATAATAGAATAACAGAGTTCGAAGGGACCTTGGAGGTCTTCCAGTCCAATCTCCAGCACAAGCAGGAGACCCTATACCATTCTATGTCAGGGTTCCAAGTAATACACCCATAATGAACAAAACTCTGAGGCAGGTAGATTCCTCAAAGAACAGCTTTATTGGATATATCATATTGGCAAAGACTGGTGAAAACTGACTTCTGTCAACCCTGAAGCTGACCTGACTAAGGCCATTTTGAAGCTTCAGTGTTGCCACACTGGAGCTAAGGAATAAGGAGTGGGGAATAAAGATAGCTGGGGTTTTGTAGCCAAAACAACAATACTTTCTCCTGGGAACCAAGGACATTCCCACAGGTGGTCAGAGAGAGGAGGAGTGAATTACCAGGCAACAGGACGGCACCTTGATTGGACCATGTGACTGATTCGGTAGGGAAGAGAGAAAACTTTTCCTTTTAATCAGGTGAAAACTGCGGGAATATTCAGAGTCAGTTTTCACCTAATTAAAAGTAAAAGTTTTCAGTGGCAACACTGAAGCCTCAAAACCTCCTCAGTCAGGTCAGCTTCAGGGCTGACATTCTAAACAAATGTCTGACTTCTTAAAAACCTCCAGTGATAGAGCAACTTCTGAAGTGATGGAAAAACTTCCAGTGATGGAACAACTTCTGAAGGTAACCCATTCTATTGCTTAATTATTCTCACTTTCAGGAAATGTCTCATTAGTCCTAGGTTGCTTCTCTCCTTGATTAATTTCAGTTTGTTTTAATTCATTTCTTCTTGTCCTGCCTTCTGGTACTTTGGAAAATAGGTTGACCCTCATACATTGGAACACTCCTATCATGTCACCCAGAGATTTTTTTTTCAGTAGACTAGACATATCCAATTGCTGCAACCATTCTTCATATGGTTTAGCCTTCTGCCCACTAATCGTCTTTGTTGTTCTTCTCTCCATTCTAGAGCAAGGGTGTCAAACTCATGGTATCACAATGGCATTACATGATGCATTGTGATCTTTTTTTCCCTTTCGCTAAACTATGCATGGGCATGGCCAGTGTGTGATACATCCAGCCCACAGGCTACAAGTTTGACACTCCTGTTCTAGAGTCTCAACATCTTTTTTATATTGTAGCAACCAAAACTGGATCCATTATTTCAAGTGTGTTCTAGTTATTTTTAGTTGCGAAGTTGTGTCCAACCTATTGCGACCCCATGGTCAACATTCCTTCAGGCCTTCCTGTCCTCTACCATCCTCCGGAGTCCATTTAAGCTCATACCTACTGCTTCAGTGACTCCATCCAGCACCCTCATTCTCTGTTGTCCTCTTCTTCTTTTGCCTTCAATTGTTCCCAACATTAGGCTCTTCTCCAGGGAGTCCTTTCTTCTCATTAGGTGGCTAAAGTTTTTGAGCTTCATCTTCAGGATCTGGCCTTCTAAAGAGCAGTCAGTGTTGATCTCCCAAGGACTGATGGTTTGATTGCCTTGCAGTCCAAGGGACTCACAGGAGTCTTCTCCTGCACCAGAGTTCAAAGGCCTCCATTCTTTGGTGCTCAGCCTTTCTTATGGTCTTACCAAGGCATTATAAAATGGGATGACTCCATCTTTCCACATGATATGCCATGTAGTTATCCTTTCAACATTTTTAGGAAAATTACAACCACACCTCAAGCTCACATCCCAGACATTTCTAAGGAAAACCAAATTACCTACAAGTACTTTCTACCATTTAAAGTACCAAACACTTAACTACATGAATAAGCACACACTTAAATTTCCCCCACTGAATTAACCCTGAATTCATATTTCATATTTAGCCAGGTTAGTTGAAAACTAAGTACTTGAAGAAATACAAGCTAATATTGATGTGTCCTATTTTTGTGGCTTATTGTTCAAATTTGGTGCACAATATGTATAGTGTGAATCTATGAGTGATAATAATATAGGATAAAGAATAGTCATGATTCAGCCTGGATCCACTTAGCCTTAAACATTTAATCTTATTTGTTATTTAGGTTTCATTTTTTTTCTTAAAGCCAAAGCACATAAAAGAAATTCTATAGAATTTGTCATGCCTCGTGGGAATCTGTTATTGGTTTGCTAGGCAAATAAACACCATGGGATGATTCTAAGAAAAATTACAAGGTTCAAGTTTATCAACAAATTGATGAAAAGCTTGTACATTTTTATGCACTTCCAAGAATAATATTCCTTTAAGATCTTTTCTTGTACAACCTTGAACCAAGTTTCAGTCACAACAATCTAATTATTTGAATATAATTCAGGATTTTACTATATGGAAAATTTCATGGTAATAGTAGCCTTTGAGCAAAGGAGTCGCACATTAGCAAAGCAATTAGTCTTTTGTCAGTTTCCAAGGTCAGTGTTATTTGGCCTATTTCAATGGCTGTCTTTTGTTCATCAATACCATATATTTATTTTCAGAATAGATGGGGTTTGTCAACACACACAGAATATCTGACTCTTTCTGTGTCTCTTTCTCTCTCTCTATTTTAAATGATCTAATAGTTAAACACATTTCCCCTTAATTATTTAGATTTAAAAATTGTTTGTGTAAGCATTGACAGGTTCCATCCTATTTATTTAGGCATTTGCTGTATCTGGTTGTAGATTTCAAGCCCATATCAATCTCTGCAATTTTGTTCAGGAAATATTTAATACTCATTGAACCAAATGAACAATTTTTTATTCCACAGCATTGGACAGGATATGATTACCATTTTGATTACCATTTTGATTATAGTAGACATTTTCCATTACCCCCTCCTTCTCCAAAAGAAAAAATAAAAGGACTGTTCAAACTCTTCTGTTTCATAGAACATTACTAATATAACCAATAAAACAACACATATCAGACTGGATGAAATTACTAGTACAGAACTATTCCAAACCATATAAATATTTAAAAAAAATTAAATTTATGACTAACAAAATTATTTTCCCAGTTGCCCTCCCCAGTTAGATGTTAAGCCCATGTCACACTGAACCAATGGATGCAAAGAGGATGTAAAATGGACAAAAAAGCTTGCCATCCGTTCGAAAAAGTGATGTACTCACTACCTCCGTTTTGCTTCCTCTCTATCCGTCCAGCATCTGTTTATTGACGTTTCATCCGCTCCAAAAGTTTTGGGTTGCCCAAAACTTTTGCGCGGCAAATGTATCCAGTTCGTCCGTTCTGCATCCTCTGTGCATCCGCTTCATCCGCTGTGCATCCGCTCTGCATCTGCTGTATCCCTTCCGCGTCCGCTTTGCTGAGGCCCCCCAGAAGCCTCTCGGATGCTCCATCCGCTCTCATCCGCTGGGCTTCCGTTCCACATCCACTTTGCATCCGCCCTGCGTCCTCCCCGCGTCAGTGTTATCTGCTCCGGTTATGAAAATTTTTGCCCCTTTTGAGAGCGGATAACAATGGATGGAACATTTTGCTCGTCCTCTGTGTCCTTTTTGCATCCGTTGGCCAGTGTGACATGGGCTTTAAGTGATATTGTTCTACTTCACAGGATATATTGTGAATATGATGTCCAAGCTTCTTGCTAAACATTTGCACTATCCAGCATCAGAATTAAACAAAAGATCATAAGCCATAAATTAGACATGAAATTGGAGTAACAAGTTATTGCTTTCAAACAAGGGAATTCAAAAATACAGAGAAATATGTTGGTTTTTTGCTCTTTATCTAGCTATAAAAATTGATAACTTTAGATGCAGCCAGTCATTGATAGCTTGCAACATTTTTTTTTCTCAGTTCAAAAGAAAAGTATTTTCCAGATACATCTATTCAACACTACAGGGTTTTGCACAGTGTGATTAAGAAGGAGGAACTGGGAAGGGAGTTTGCAAGCCACTAATTTAATTTCTCCTTTGTGTGGCATAGAGATAAGGATATTTTTGTTATGCCAGAATGTATGGTAGTTCAGGGTTGAAGCAATGATTTAATTACATGCTTTACTCTTTGTTTTTGGCTTTCGGCAGAACTTTAGATAATTATGGATTACCTTCAAACTGCTTTGGGGATAGGAATAGAAATAGTGGCAGAGTAGAAGTGGCCAATTGCTATGAATGAATTGATGAATAGAAACTATATCTATGTTTAGATGGTATGCCAATTGTACAAATGATATACAACTATAACTGAAAGTATTATTCTGATAAATCCCATGCCATTTATTTATTTCAAAGTACTAATTTACTATAATGCTATCTGCTAACTCTTTTACCTCTCTCTCTCCCCTCCAGGATACTTTCAAAACTTCTCTAGCTGAGAAGGTCCTTATCAAGGTTTATTGTCTACATGTACAACTCTGAAATATGCCAGTGTGGCAAGGTAGATTAATCAATGGCATCTAAGTTCCTGCTGACTGTTTTAATGCAAAAGGGAAGGCCATGCCAGGTGAAGAGGGAATCACACCAATGGAATCAAATTAACTGCTAGTTATCATTTCACAAATGGCTGGGCCTAGTGCTTAAATCCTTCCCTGCTCCAAGATGGTACCTCATCTTATTCTGCTCTTTCCTTCACATAAGAAGGACTGAAATTTTAGGAGAGTTTTTGAGAAAGAGATTGTTGCTAGCCTCTTTAAATGTAACTTTTTTAACTTGGCTACTAGTAATCAGATGTTGGTGTGTTTTCATTTCATTGTCATTCAAGTCATACAGCATGCTCATTTCTGGTCACGCAGCTGCCAATCAACATTTTCTTAATGCTGGAAATATAGTGATAAAGGCAATCCTTTTGTTCTATATTTAGTCTCTACCTCTTATCTGAATGTTCACCAAAACCTGACATTGATTCTGATTTCTTGCTTCTGATTTTGAATACACACTCAGTTGCTATGGAAATCAGGAATTTATTCAAAACAAAGGATAAATGTCTATGGACATTCTTCATCATCCAGGTCATAGTAGTCCCAAAGGTGCTCTCCATATGGGTCTCCAATCTCTTCTTGAAAGCCTTCAGTGATGGAGCACCCACAGCTTCTGAAAGCAAGCTGCTCCACTGGTTAATTGTTTTCACCATTAGGAAATTTCTCCTTAATTCTAGTATTCTAATATTAATTCTAATATTAGTTTCCATCCATTTCTTGTTTTATCTTCTGGTGCTTTGGAAAACAGATGGTGATTTCCAAAGTGCCAGAAATTATCCACTTGAAAGGGATAAAAATAATTGGACATGTAGATGTTTCAGACCAAGTATGATGATATGGCTGAAGTATGTGCAAAATCATGACAGTAAGTGTGATGACCTGGGGCGTGGCACAAAGGCAACACACACAAGAAGAGTCCTTTTAATACCTCCCACTTTGCCCCCAATGTCCAGGTTACCTTCAGCTGGAGAAAAAACTCTCTCAAGAACAGTCTTTAAATGGAGGAAATTCAATCAGAAAACAAAGTACATATAAACTGTAAATAAAAATCCACACAAAATCCACACTGCAGCAATTAACTTGACAGGGCAGGATAAGAAATTGCAGACTTGAAAGGCCAACAAAACACACACAGTTGGGAAGATGCCAGGAATCCAGATAAGCATCCACAATAACAGATAAGTCATTATTTGCTCCCAACAACTTTGCTGAGCGCAGCTTTCCTTTTAAAACACTGTGTTCCCAGTTGCAGCTCATGAAGGGAATCAAGGCCCTCTCCTCCTCCTAAGCCACACAATTCATGTTGCTCTCTTTTCCATTCCTCCCTGTGTGCCCTAGGATGAAGAGGGGGTGGGCCTGGTCTTCCTCCTAATTCCCTCTCTCTTGCTTGACCTCTTCCCTGATCTGCCCAGCTGGACTGAGCCCTTCCCCAGTTTCTTCCTCAGCCAATGGAGCCACACTTCCACTCTCTGTCAGCTGCTCAGTCTCCCCTTCTGAATCAGATTCCGATAGGGACATGACAATAAGAATCAGGCTGCTGGAGCTGTGAGTTTGGAAAGGAAACAGGTAACAAAAACTTGATTTTTGTGTTTTGTGAAAGGAGGCGGTACAGTGTGGACACAATAAATGCCATTCTTTATGGGATGTGGTATTAATAACTAAAGCAAAAGCCATTTCCACCAGTTTAGAGGAATGTCCAGGCACTGCAGTAAGATCATCTCCTAAAACATTCCAGTTATAGAGGTCATGGTATGATTTACAATATTTTTTTAACACTACAAAGAAATGATGTTTCTTTATCATTGTAAAGAAATGAAGGGAATAACCTGTAACCTTGTTTTGTTCAGGATTCTTCTGAGTTTCTTTGGCAATGAGCCCAAGGATTGCTATAATTATGCATGCCGATAAAAATATACTTTGTTTCAACTTTCTTCAATCATTTTGGATGCTTATTAAAGAGGACATTTTCCCCCACAACAACATTTACCTTGCTTTTTTTCTCAATAAGTGGCCATACTTCTAAAAAAAGCAGTGCACATCAGTTCCAATTATGTATTACTTTTAAAGAAAATTTAAAGGACTTATATGAGTCATATTGTACATATGGATGAATGGAAAGAGACTTGGCAAGCAGCCAGGAAAACACATCCTTTTCACTAAGTACCACAGTGCCGTCCCAAGAAGTGGAATAAAATATGAATACAAGAAATGTTGAGGTATATGAGGTTTACACTGCCCTAAATATGTCTAATATAGATGCCCAAATGGAAGGGTGACATCTTTCTTTTTCTAAACTTCTGGTGAATTATGGCCAGTACAGTGGCTGGTTAAGACACTGGGCTTGTCAGTGGGAAAGCCAGTCAGTGGGAAAGCCACTGGGCTTGTCACTGGGAAAGCCACTGGGCTTGTCACTGGGAAAGCCCAAGTTTGAGACCTGAGCTCCACATGATGGGGTGCATTCCCATCTTCACCTCAGCTCCTGCAAACCTAGAATTCAAAAGCATGCAAATGCAAGTAGATAAATAGGTACCAGTTCGGTGGGAAGGTGACAACATTGTGTGACATCATGCTGGCCATATGACCACAGAAATGTCTTTGGACAATGCTGGATCAATGATTTTGAAACTAACATGAACACCACTTACTATAGCTGGCAATGACTAACAGAGTAAAATACACAGGGACTCCTTCACCTTTACTCTGGTGAATTATTTTGAAATGTTTGATTGTTATATGTATCCCCTATGGATCTCATAGAATTCACATATACCAAAATGATTTTGGGGATCATTGGCATACAAAAAGCCAAATAAAATTCCTACTCTTGTATGTAATTGCTGTATATACAGAGGTAAAGTAAGTGAGACTCAGCTCTGCATTCTTCCATCTATTCAAATTAAAGTTTCTAAGGGAAATTGAATTGGCTAACATATTAAAGATCATTGTGACTGTCAACACTCATATTTGAATTAAATGACTTTATACAGTGCAAATTAGTTGCAGATTGAAAAGATAATGAACCACTGTTTTTTTTTTCCTTTTTAAATTTTTTTTACTTTTTTTTTTGTTCGTCTGAAGCTGATAAGTATTGGCTTTCCAAGGTATACAGATGGCATGTTTTGTAAATCAGAAAATAGTTTAGCATGAATTGTGGCTCCTTTTAATTTGTAGCGTCAAAAGTTTGCACACTTCACTTGATGGGGATGGTTTAGCAGTTTCATATGGTATAAAGGAAAATATGTAGTTAAGAGTATGAAAGAATAATAATTTTGATTAGTGGGCAAACTATTTCATTGTTTTAACACCAACATGACTAGAAATCACTACTCAACACAGCACACTGGAAATTTATTGTGTAAAGCCATTATTTTTCATCCCCCAACCACCATTTCAGTTAATCTTGGTTGAAAGAAATGGGTAGAAAAAAAACAGGAGTGGGCTTCAAAACTTTTGGCAAAGGGTTCTCTGCCTGGTTGCTTGGTGGGTGTGGCCATGGTGGGTATGGCCTAATCAGCCTTCTGCACCATGGTGGGGGGCATTTTTGCCCTCCCCAGGCTCTGGAGGCTTTTCTTGAGGCTCCAGAAGGTTTAAAAACGGCCTCACCAGGCTCTGGAGGTTCTCTAGAAGCCAGAAATAAGCCCACTTTTGGCCTTCCTGAATTCTGGGAGGCCCATTTTTTGCCCTTCCCAAGTTTCTACGTGTACCCTGCATTTACCTGCATCCAAAATGGACCACATGGGGACCCCTGGGAGAAATGGTGCAGAAGGGGCAGGACCAGCCAGGAGTGAGATTTGGGAGTTCTCTGAACTGCCCAGAATCTTAGCTAGTGGCTCTCCTGAACTCCTGCGAACCCCCAGCAGCCCTCCCCTCGAACCATCAGGGATACAGTGGTATCCAGCAGAAAACAGGTGTCAGATTTCTGTTCTGCAATGTTTGGAAAAATTCTAGCAATTGAACCAGATAACCCAGATAACAATCAACATGCTTGAAGGAACAAATATAATTTTGAATTGTAAACCAAAGAGCTGAAAAGTAGAGAAATTGTGGATTACAAGGGGTTAGTCCTTCCTTCTGAGTCAATAGGTGATTTAACAGGGCTTTTATAGGTGGGAGATACAATAGCAATAGCACTTAGACTTACATACTGCTTTACAGTGCTTTACAACCTTCTCTAAGCAGTTTGCATTGTCAGCATATTGCCCCCAACAATCTGGGTCCTTGTTTTAGTGACTTTGGAAGAATGGAAGACTGAGTCAACCTTACTCTGGTGATGGAATCTCTATAGCAATCATTATCTGCAATGGTTGTCATGCCTCCATTGGAGTCTGAGGAGGAAGACGAACAGCTGACAGGGAGCAGAGGAGTGGCTCTGTTGGCTGTGGAGGAAACTGGGGAAGGGCAAAGACAAGCTAGACAGAACAGGGGAGAGATAGAACAAGGGAGAAGGAGTTCAGAAGACCAAGGTCCACCCCCTCTTCATCCTAGGATATGCAGGGAAGAACAGAGAAGAAAACAACAGTGGGTTGTGTGGTTTATCAGGAGGAAAGGATCCCGATTCTCTTCAGAAGGCAAAGGGGATAAAATTTAAAGGAGACAGATGGGAGGAATGGTTGTCGGGAACAAACATTGACTTTATCTTGTGTTGGCTGTAGTTATCTGAGTTCCTGGCATCCTCCCAACTGGTTTGATTTACTGCCTTGTTACTTCATTTCTGGAATTCCATATCTTGCTCTGCCAGATTTATTACCTTATTTTGCCTTGTTGGATTTATAATTTAAAGTTTTCAGTTTACAACATTTGGACTGGAATATCTGCAGCCAATAGCTGGTGCATGTTCATGGGAGAGTTTTTTCTATAGACTGGAATTTACTGGGTCATTGGGAGCAAAGTTGGAGCTAATAAAGAAACTCTTATTCTCCAGCTGTGTTGGCTTTATGTCACAGCCTTGGTCATCACAGTTGCACTCACCATTGCCTCTTATGTCTTGCAGTTCATGTATCCTGGTCCTGAGAAGGGGCCACTGCTTCAGGACATGATGGGGCATGATGATTAAGCATGACATTACCACTATAGAAACATGAAAGTAAAGAATGTGATTTTTAGAAAGAGAGTCATATCTGGTAGGAATGTCATGATTATGTTAAAGTAGTTTGTTGGTAGAAATTGTTGGACTAATGTGATTCAACCATTGACTAGGAGTCATGCCATTCATAGCAAAAATGCAGGAAGGAAGACTTAGATGGTACAGATATGTGGTGAAGAAGACTAGGTAGGTAGGACAGCCATGTGTCTGGACCATGATGGCCAGCAACCTCATGGCAGACCCAAGAAAAGATGGATGGATCACAATCAAGGAGAACATGAAATACATCAGTATAACCCCAACGACACCATGGATTTATCCAAATGGAGTCAGCTTGACCAACAAGAAGGCCCTGCCATAGTGCAGAAATAACACTAGGAAGAAGTTTGTTAGAGAAATCTCTTGGCATTAGGATAAAATAAGACACACAGCCTTAAGCATTCTATGTAAAATTTAGTGGCAAGGTTAGATTTAGCATTAATTTTTAAGAGTTAGTTGTAGTCTTACATGTATGTTATAATCAACATAGCTTGCCAGTATAACATTTATAATAAATATTTCTGGTTCTGTTACAGTTAAGATTGAATTTCCTTGATGATTTTGTTGAATTTAGCAATAGAATAGAATGGAATGGAATGGAATGGAATAGAATAGAATAGAATAGAATAGAATAGAATAGAATAGAATAGAATAGA
>BLBF01008132.1:0-10479 GCA_015471245.1 Laticauda colubrina
TGTTTAACCTAGTTAAACTGACTTTGCAGCCTCTGGGCCCATAACCAGTGTTAAGCCTGGGTTCCCCAACCAGGGTTAGGTAAACAAGCTAAACAGAATGTGCAGCGTTAGTCAGATAGGCACACAGATAAATGAGTGAGCTAAGCTTGTATGTTTATTAACATACAGTAAAAATAACAGATACGCTTGTGCTATCAAGAATATATTTTATTCCAGTATAAGTTTATGGCATAGTCAAATAACAGTCCAATATTCATTTACCATGTAGTCAGTCCATTCAGGGATATTCAGTTAGCAAAGTCCATGTAGAATATCCTATGTCAGTTCACATAAAAAACAGTCCTTTGTTGTCTCTCCCGTTCGAGCAATGCAGTCTTGATTCCAAGCAGTAATCAGGGATCATCAAAACCAGAGAGAGAGAGAGTGAGCTGTAGACTTGCTACTTTTATATTGTTTTCATAGCCACTCCTTTAATTGCTATTTCACAGTTAAAGCTGCATACACACTAACATACGCTAACTATGATTCATAGTTATTATTTCACCTAAACCAGTTAGGGTGAACAATGTTATCCCTAACAATGATGATGATCCTGCTGGTGCTGCTCCTGGTGATGGTATGGAGGAGCAGCCCCTACCACCTGGGAGCCCCTCTGATGAGGGCCCATCTGGTCCTGCCAAAGGGAGGAAGAGGTGTATGCGGAGACAGGAGAAGAGGTAATACTTCATTGAGGAGGAACACGAGGATGAGGTGCTGGAGTGGCTGAGAGAGAATGACTATGTGTGGTGGAAGGGACACCGGCTGTACAGGGACACCAAAAGGAAGCAGGCTGCTTGGAGAGAGAGGGCGGAGAGTATGCGCTACACTTTGGAGGTGCTCCTCAGCTGGTGGAAGCATAGGCACACCTGGTACGGGGAGCTGCACCTGAAGAAATCTGGCCAGGCCACGGTTAAGCTGAAGGACAGAGAGACCTACTTCATGGCCAGAGGCAGCTTCCTGGAGGGTGAGATCCGCCACCATGGAGCACTAGGAGCCCCTCTCATGACCCTCTCTCTCCGGCAGCCTGCTGAGAGCCAGTCCTCTTCCGGCCAAGAGTCAGTCCCTGTCTCCAGGCAGGTTTCTTTGGAGCGTGCCATGGCAGAGAACCCGCGGACAGGTGTTGTAACTGTGGTGGAGTGCGTGGAGGACTCCCTGGTGCGGTGGGAGAAAGGAGATATCGATTCCACCACAGTCGTAACCGCATCCACCCCCCCAAAAGCTCCACCTCCACAGAAAGGCAGAGACCCAGACAGCAGGAGGGGCAGAGCCACACTGTCCTGCTGGAGATCAGGGACACCATCCGCACCAGCATAGATCTCCTCTCTCAGCTGGTCAAAACTGAATCCTCATCCTCCAACTGCAAGCCCTTCCTCACCTTTGTCAACCAGACCCTCAGGAACATAGAGGAAGCCCAGTACCAGGTGGTGAAGGACCAGCTCACCGAGCTGCTTCACAACCCTCCAGATCCAGAGGAACCTGCTCCCATCCAGGCCAGGTCTGCTCCTCCACCCCAGGTGATGTCCCTCCCATTCCAAGGCTTTCCACAGGCCCTCACTTACCAGGGCTATGGCTACCAGGAGGTCCAGCAGCACAGGCAGCAGCCCTTCCCAGTCCAGGCACAGAGTCATCGGGCGACAACGTTGCCACCGGTTCCACTGATGCCACCCATGCCAATGATGCCACCAACGACAGCGATGCCACCAACGCCAGTCCTCGCCCAGCTGCAAACCAGACAGCCCCACTACACTACTCCTTCCTCCACCCCACAGCCAAGCCCAGCCTCAGTACATTTCTCATCAGTACTGGGGCTGACACCCCATGGCATGGAGGAAGGACCTCTCAGCATCACGGATCTGAGCCAGCTATCCAAGAGCTTTCTCAACACACCGTCACCTGTTGTCCTCTCGGGGCCAGGCACCCCAGTGGGGCTTCAGACCAGCACTGCAGCAGCAACCACTTCCACAGCACCTGGACCCTTCACCCCTGAGACTGGGCACACCTCCGAGTGACCGTGAAGACTGCCAGAGACTGGGTGTGGACTTTATTTGGACACTTGACTTGGGTCATTTTTGTTTTACAGCTTGTTGTTCAATAAAGTTTATCTTTGATTCACACACTTGCTTCATTTCTTTTTTTTAATAAAGTTTTGGTGGAAACTTTTAGAATTGGTTTTAGCCTTTGCATGCTTGTGGAATGGGTTAAGATAGCTGTGGGATGGGCAGGGATACCTTTGGCATGGGTAATAGCTGTGGGATAGATAAACCTCCAGTGCAAGCATAGTGGGACTGTATGGTCCACCCTCCCAGGTGCCACACCTATGGCCCTTTTTTATCAATAACAATGAAATCAATCATCCACACATGTCAACACAAACACAACTCTTTATTAAATGCCCTGTTCATTGTAGGCCCACCTAACATACATGGCACAATCTCATCCGTGTGATGAGACAGGCTGAAGGAAACACCCATTAATCATCTATAATACTGTCTTGCCACTCCACTGCTCCAGCTAGGGAGTTGCACCAGTGTTTCAGGAGGTTGCGCTGCTTCTTCCCTTCACATGAGGCTCTGTTGGGGCCTTGCACATCCTCAGTGTCTATTAGGTTTTGCCCTTGCCTCCAATCCCCAGGCTCCATGTCCCCATTGCCTTGCTGGTGGTCCATGAGCTTGTTCTGCAAGACTGGGTAGCGGGTGCGCATGAGATTGTGCAGAATGCAGCAAGCTTCCACGATGCTCCTCACAGTCTGTGGCTCATGCTGCATGGTGTTGAGAAGTATCTGGAACCTGTTGGCCAGGATGCCAAAGGCATTCTCCACCACCTGTCTTGCCCTGGACAGCCTATTGTTGAAGATCCTCTCTTCACGGGTGAGGTATCTTGAAGTGTAGGGCTTCATGAGGTAGGTTCTGAGGGAGAAGGCATCATCCCCCACGATGAAGTAGGGCACATCTTGCGTGTTGTTGGGCAGGGGGTCTGGATCTGGGAAGCCCACCATGAGGTTGCCTTCCAGCCCCTCCTTGAGGTCACTGGTGTTGTATACTTGGGCATCTGAACATGACCCGTTGCCTGAAGCATCGATGTACATGAACTTGTAGTCAGCATCGACCATAGGGAAGTGGACGATGCTGAAGAAGCCCTTGTAGTTGAAATAAGTGGACCCCAACTTGGGTGGTGCTTTGCAGGCCACGTGCTTGCCATCTATGGCTCCAACGGTGTGTGGGAAGCTCCACCTCTGATACCACTGCTCTGCAACTTTCTTCCATCCTTCTTCAGTGGAGGGGCACTGGAGGAGCTCCTCCAGGTATTCTTCAATGATGGCCTGCACCACTTCTCTGACCATAATGCTGATGGTGTTGTGTGGCACCCTCCATACTGCATGCTCCTGTAGGTGGTCTCTGAGTCCAGGTGGTGCAGAGTGAGTGCCACCTTGAGCCCAGGTTCCAGGCTGGGCCAGAAGTTGGTGTTTGAGTTGGTCAACCTGGGTGTCAGCCACTGCACAACTTCGTCAAACATGGCTGGAGGCATCCTCATGAAGTTCTGGAATGCTCGAGGATCTTTGTTCCTGAGCTCCACCATCACCTTGTTGTACAGTCCATACTCTGCTCTTCTCCCGATCCATCTTCGGACCCAGACACTTCTTGGCCGCCTCTTTTTCTTCCCGTAGTAGAGTTCACAGAGCCTGTAGATGGCTTTGCACTGTGGCAGAAGGATGGTGGCTGCCAAAAGGACTGTGTTACGATCTACGGTGGACATGACTGGATGCTGTGGAAGAGCGAGAGTCAGATGAAGGCTGCAGAGGTCCGCACAGCTAGGCTGCTGGTCTGAAAATGAGATGCAGGTGAGTCGCTCCCCCTTTTTATAGGCAGTATAGGTGTCCCATTGCATCCTCTAGGCATCCTCTAGGCATCCTCTAGACATCCTTAACATCTGAGATAGTCCCCTCTGCTTACATTTTTTCCATTTTAAACGCTTTGTTTCCATGCTGCATCCATTCTGCATCAGTTCTGCATCCGTTCTGCATCCGTTCCACTTCCTCCCTGCGTCCGAGCAGATGCGAGTTGTGTGGATGCACAGCAGATGCCTAGCGGATATAGCGGATGCGTAATGGATGCAGAACAGATGCGTAGAGGATGCGTAGCGGATTGGATACATTTTCCGCGCAAAAGTTTTGAGCAGTTGAAAACTTTCTGAGTGGATGAAACGTCAATAAACGGATGCTGGACAGATAGAGAGGAAGCAAAACGGAGGCAGTGAGTACATCGCATTAACCAACGGATGGGAAGGTTTTTTGTCCATTTTACATCCTCTCTTCATCCGTTGGTGCAGTGTGACAGGGGCTTTACATTTCAAGGTAACTAATTTCTTTCATAATGGGAGGAATACAAAAAAGATCTTGAAGGGTGAAGTTGGAAGACACAGGAGGACATGGTAGACTGGGCAAGGTTACATCCAAGGATGGGATCCGACTGGTTTAACTACTGGTTCTGTATATTAGCATCATGCGCACATGTGTGAGTCGCGCGAGTGCAATTTAGAACCTGCTGAGCTGCCCGGACAGTTGAGCAGCAGTACGTTCAAGTGTGCAGTGGTTGGAAAAGTCCTTTTTCCTGCTTTTTCAACTGCAGCTGTATCACGCAAAGCAGATGCAGTTGAAAAAGCAGGAAATAAAGGTTGGGTAAGAACCCAGGCAGACCACAACAGCAGCAGACATAGAACCAGTTCCACAGAGGTGGACAGAACCGGTAGAAACCCACCCTTGATAACATCTTTGCCAGAGGAAATCTCTCTTCTCGTTGCCAGTTTGGAAGTGTCCCTTATGTTCACCTTTCTTGGGAATACCTGAATTCTTTGTAATTTGAGGAATGATTTTAAATCATGACTTTTATTCACCCCAATCAACTTTACATTACAGGCCAAAAGATACAATCATTCAATTAATCAATCAATTTTTATTAAGATCATAGAACGACATAAGCAGAAAGATCTAGCTGGGAGGACGAGGGAGGGCAAACAGAAGGGTTCAAGGGACAAGAGAAAACCAAATGGAGAATTTACCATAAAATCCATGGAAAGTACATCAGTGTGAAAGGAGGGATATAAACTAAATTTCCCATTAATAGGCACACAATCTTCCTCTTTCTTCTGCAATGCTCTAACTGTCCATGGAATGAATTAAGAGAGAAAACACAAATATTGCTTATAGCCAATGGTTGTATTCAGCCGGTTCGCAACGGATCGAGTGAACCGGTAGCAAGAATTTGGCATGGGTCAGTGAACCGGTAGTAAGTTCTGGCTGGCCATGCCCCCCTCCTGGTCGCCCTCCCACCCAATACTTGTTCACCCCGCCCAACTGCCTGATATTTGCTTAAGATATTTCTTTATTTTTCCCTCACGATAATCAGCTGTAGATAAGTTCAGCTGTGCTGGGATTCCCCTTGTTGAGGCCCAGGAAGGCAAAAAATGGAGGGAGGAGCTCAGGACCCCTTCTATTTTTTTGCCTTCCAAAGCCCCAGAGGAGCCTTGGGGGAGCAAAAATGCCCCCCAGGTGCTTCTCTGAGGCTAGGAAGCTCCCAAAATGGAGTTTGGAGGGGTGCTGCATGCCCCTCCCATGCTCTGTTCCTTTTCTTCCTGAGCCTCAGAGGAGCCTTAGGGGAGCAAAAACATCCCCCCAGAGACTCCTATGTGGCAAAGAAGCTCCCAAAAATGGGTGGGGGCTGCAAAAAATAAAAGCCACGCTTACCCAGTCACATGGCTACGCCCACCAAGCCACGCCCACAGAACCGGTAGGAAAAGTTTTTGAATACCACCAAAGCTTATAGCTCAGTTCAGCAATTGTGGGTTCAGCACAGCCATCATCAAGGGTTCCTTGATAGGATTGTTATAGGGCCTTCCAACTTCTTCTTAACTTTCCAATTTTCTTGGTTATGAGATAGTAAAATACAAGCAATTACCCGAAGCACAAAAAAAGAACTTGTGGTACCTTTGTGATACAGTTTTGGTTCTGAAAGAAAAAAAATCTTTCCACATACTGTTAGGGTTAAAAAGAATGAAACCTAACAAAAAGGAGGAGAAATAGAGAACTGATAAAAACAAAAACCACCAAAAATTTACAAATGGGCCAGAAAGCAATTTCAAACATTGTGTTGAGTGCACTGATGTTTAATCATATTATATCTCTTTTCTACAAGCTACACAGACTCCCAGTTGATTCTGTGCAGTCCCATATGCATCATTCCCTGCCACATACATTGGACAGACCAATAGAAGAATAAGTACCATCTGGATGAACACAACAATGCAGTAAAAAAGTTGGAACACACTTCCTCGTGAGTCCAACACATGAAAACAGCAGGTCATAGCATCGACTTCAATGGCACCAAAACCCTAGCCACTTTAGAAAACCCCAGCCACAAAATTATCAGAGAAGCCATAGAGATTGAAAAAAGACCTGAAAGCATGAATAGAAGAGATGATTCCACCAGACTGTCAATTTTTTGGAAGCCTGCATGACAAACAAAAAAATCTCCACACCACAAGCCAGGCAAATATCTGGGCACAAATAGATTCTCCCTGATACCTCCAGCTCAAACACACCCCAACCAGGCATCCAGATGAAACCTAGCTTCCTAATAAATGATAGTTGTCCATTTACTCGGAGCCAAGCTGCATTAAAAGTGTCCAATACTTGAAACACAATGTTGCCAGCCAATCAAGACAAAAAAAGCTACAAAACAGACAGCAGATATTAGAAACACCAATCAAGCAGAACACAGCAAACTCCAAGATCAATAAACATAGACCACGACTCCCAACCAATCAGGATGAAGAAAAAACCATTCTTGCACAGCGTAGGCAAACACCAAATTTAAAACAGAAACAGCTGTGAAATTCTGTCTCACAGACGAACACAATACAGAAGCCTGATAATGGCAGATGAGACTCTGCCGAAACATTGCTACAGCTCTAAAAGAACAACTATAATGATGTGGGAAAATACCCGAACTAAGTTGAATACCATATATATATTGTTCGGGTATTTTCCCACGTCATAATAGCTGTGCTTTTAGAGTTGCTTTGTAGCTGCTGTGCTGTGATGAAATGTTAATTTGAAGAAGGTTGGTGTTGCATTGTTGCATTGTAGGAGCTGGTGTTGCAGCTCCTACTGCAGCTGCGTAGGAATTTGAGGTCACATACTATTCCTGCTCTTTTAACTTCCAGCTTCTCATAGGTTTTGGTCTGGCTATTTACTTCCTCCCTGTGGAGGTCTGATATTTGTTTTCTTAAGTTTTCACGGGTACTTACATGTATGGTAATCAGCTTTGTTCGGGTATTTTCCCACATGATTATAGTTGTGCTTTTCAAGCAGATCTTTTCCATTTTGGCTTCTGGAGCTGTGCTACTTTTCTGTATCTTCTTCCCCAAGTGCTATATTATCATCCTTAGGTCAAATCTAAAACCTAAGGAACGTCTCATTATGGAAGTATGGAAATGAGTGTGAAATTGTTTCTTAGGTTCATAATATTTAATTATCCATTGCATTTTTTTGGGATCCTTAGGATATTTGCTTTGCTTCTGTTTCACAATTAACGTGATTTAATACTGAAGGAAATAAAAATATGAAGAGTGTAAGACTAGTGAAATTAAAACACAAGATAATCCTCAACCCATTGAAATTAAAACTGCCATGCAGACAGGGAATGACAGGAGAAGAAATGAGACATTTATATTAACATAAGACAGCTGAAGAGAAGAGATTAGATTTTCAAAAGATAGGGAGAGGAATCTTTTGAGGGGTATTTGGTGCTCTGTGAACTTGGTTCTATTCTTGCAGATGTTTCATTACCCAAAGTTGATAACATCTTCATTCCTACTAAGGAATGGGATGTGCTCTCAGTTTTTATTCCAGCGGCTTGCCCTGTTAGTTTTGGTGGAAGTGATCTTGATGGCTCTTTGGTTGAGGCATTGTTTTCTACTTGTTTGTTGGTCTGATGTTAACCTTGGATTAATCTATTTTCATCTGGGTATTGCCAGCTGATGGGGAGATGTTTTGGCGAAGAATGAGGACCTCACCTACAACCTCCTGGTTTCCCTCCCATTTCCCTTTTTGACATCCTTTCTGTTCATCAAGTCAACCAAAAGGGCCACCTGCTCTCTCTATCAAACAATCTTCAATATCATTTTCTCACTCGCTGTTTCTTCTGTCTTGGTCAAAGCTATCATAGTGGTGATGGCCTTCCTGGCCATAAAGTCAGGACACACCATGAGGAGATGGCTGGGAAAAGATTTGACTAACTCCATTATTATAGTTTGTTCCAGATTGCCATTTCAACTATCTGGTTGGGAGATTTTTACATACATTTCCAGCCTGAACAGATTGTCTTGCAACACAACAATGATCTGTTGTCATGTTTTATGGAACTATGGGCTATATGAGTTTCCTGCCCACCATTGGCTTTACAGTGTCTTTCCTGCCAGAAACCTGCCTGGTGCCTTCAATAAAGCCAAGCTGATCACTTTCAGCATGCTGGTCTTCTCTAGAGTCTAGATGTCCTTTATGCCCAAAGGCATCTGAGCACCAAACGGAAATACATGGTGGCCAAACAGATCTTCTCAATATTGATCTCCAATGCTGCACTGCTGCACTGCAACTTCATCCCCAAATGTTACACTATTTTACAAAGACCAGATTTGAAATTCTAATAATAAAAGTAAAATGGAAAACCTAACTCTTCTGGGTTCAGGAATGCAATTGAAGAAGAATATTTCCTTTACTGTCCACGTTTTGGGGGGATATATACAAATTTGTCTGCATGGAAAATATTTTATTGGTCTATTTTATTTTTTGAACTCATATCACATTTTATGGAGGAGTCACACTTGAGCTTTCATTGATTTGATAAGTCTGAAGAGCAAAGAGGCAGAGAGAATGAAATATGAAAGCTACCTTTTGATTTAAAACATGAGATTAAGAGAAAAGTGCTGTCTTTACTTGTCCTATAATCCTTAATCCATGCACTGGATATGCTTTGATGTCATTTCAGTCGCTCTTTCTCTGCAGCCTTAAAGCTGGACAACTTCAGCATAAGAGGGTGATCACAAAGAACCTCTTCACCTAAATGGTTTTGCTCCTTTCTCACGGGGAGATGCAGAAGATGTGGATCTGAATTATTTGTAAACATAAATCATAAGAAGTGATGACATTCTGGTCCTTAACAAAATGAGGATCATCTAGTACAAAGGGGGGTCAAATTCGCTGTCGGTATTCTGGTACTTAACACCATTTAAATCATACTTCCAAAGCTTCAAAAGGATTTTAACTTAGGAGTTAAAACTGTGTTATTGCCTGAGTATAGTCAACTCTGAGACACATCATTCATTGTCACCCTTCACCTGGTTTTCCTCCCACCCCCTAGGTGTATCGTAATTCAAATTCTCCAATGGGACACATCCATAGTCATCAATCATGTTCTCCAGTTAGTATTTTGCATGGCAGAAACTTCAGTCACCTAGTTACTAACTTTGAAAACATTTATGGAATGCAGTAGTGGTTTTGCAAGCTGCCACACTGCTCCCCCCTTTCTTTCTGTTGACAGCTCTAAAAGACCAGAGAAATATTTTTTGAGTTGACACTTCCATCATCACGACAACATCACATGATGTATCGGGATGTTTTTCTCCTTCACTAAGCCGGGTGTGGACGTGGCCAGGAAGTGATGCATCCAGCCCATAGGCTGAGAGTTTGAAAGCCCTGATTTACTCGGTCAATATCGCCTAAGTTATACTTTACATTCTGCTTTTGTTTTCCAAAGTGTAAAACTGAAAATTTCTTAACCAAATGCTTGGGCCAAAGAGGCCCCACTCCACTAACCACACTGACAGAAAACAGTTTCCCCAAAGAGATTTCTGGGAAAGGTGTAGCAAGAAATCAGATCTCATAGCATACCATCGTCATAGCCCTCTGTTTATTTGGTAAAGTAAAAAAAGTTCTCAGTGCTTACACAAATATGGAAGGACAACAGAGAGAGTATCAAGGGAAAAGAAGATCTATCCACTCTATAACTTTCTCCCTATTAACTAAATGGTACAGTCCACAGGCTGTCATTTTCTTGCTCTTAGTCCAGAGGTGGTATTCAGCAGGTTCTGACCAGTTCTGGAGAACCACTAGCAGAAATTTTGAGGAGTCCGGAGAACCAGCAAATACCATCTCTGACTGGCCCCGCCTCCATCTATTCTCTGCTTCCTGAGTCCCAACTGATCAGCTGGGTCATCTTTTGTTTCCCTGCACAGGAGAACAGAGCTGGAAAGTAGGTTGGTGGGGTGGGGAGGGAATGGGATTTTGCAGTAATCTTCCCCTTGAAGTGGGGTGGGAACAGAAATTTTACAGTATCCTTCCTGTTAAGCCTGGGTTCCCCAACCAGGGTTAGGTAGACAAGCTAAACA
>BLBF01008133.1:0-11313 GCA_015471245.1 Laticauda colubrina
ATATATATATATATATATATATATATATATATATATATATATATATATACACAGACACACACATATACATATATCTAAACACACACATACGTATATACTGTATATACATACACACATACATATACATATGTATATAATTTTATTTTTTATTTTTAATTATCATGTATATTTATATTAATAATATTAGTAGTATTATTTTGATATTACTGAGAGCCAAATTAAACCGAATATGAGGAAAGAAATTTTGGGGAACACCTAATCAGGCCAAGGGCTTTGTGCCTTAACAATAGGCCTGCTACAGCTGCTGTGCACAGGCAGAACTAGGCCTTGATGCTCACTGTGAAAAACTGCTGGAAATATACTGTGATAGTCAGCCAACCGAAACTCTCTGATTGCAATAGCAGGGCTGAAACTTTTTGGTCTTATTGAGCTAAGTCCAAGGGAAAGTAAAATGAAACTTTATCACAATAAAGATACATTGCCTGCCTTGTACACTAAGCAAAATGGCGGCTGCTGTTTTGGTGCGCAAACTTCCAGCAATTACCCCCACTTAAATCAGCGTCTCACACAAGAAAAGGCATGCAGGGAAGGGTATCAGCGCGAGTGCTTCTCCCCCCTGCGGTGTTCCGTAGGGAAATGCCTCAGGCTGTAGAATTGACCAACCACGAGTCACGCTCGTTGTTCAGTCTGGTGCTCCTTTAAACTTGCTATAACCAGCTGAATGGAGCGATTGATACGGAGGTCTGTTTAAGCAAATGCAATGTTAAGGAGAGAAATGTTCGAGGCAAAAGCCTCTCTTCATCCTTGGAGCTTTGAAGGTGCTAACAAGGTTTCAGAAGCTCCACTGATGGTGATTCTTTTAGATAAGACTGACGGAATTGGTAAGGAATCTCAAGAGGGTAATTAGAGAAAGAGAATCAAGCCTGAGAGTTTTGGAGAGTCTTTTTTGCTATTCCAGCCAACGAAAAGAAAAAGCTGCCTAATCCTTTCCCAATGTTTTCTACCTTACCTATCTGTCATTGGTATGAAATCAAAAGTATCCAGGAATAAGATGGCACCCAAGTTGAATTGCTGAGAGAAAGCCTGAGCAGCAGCAGACACAGGAGGAGGGTTCTATTGGCATCTTCTAGTATTTCTTGATAATGTCCGCTAAGCCTTTGTAATCAATCTAAAGGATTGACTGTAGCTAGTTTATACTACAATTGTTTACATTTTCTTCCATATCAGCTACTATGCTTTGTAATTGGGGGTTGGGGGAGTAGTAGCAATGACATTCCAGCTTCAGGTACACGCTCCACAACTAGTTGTTTTTCTGGGTCTTCTGAAGTCCAGGATATAATGTGTTAGATTAATTCAAGTTATGAGAAGAACAACCTTTTTACATTGAAATTGGGTTATTAGTTGAACAACTGTGTCTCAGTCAGAATGGATGTAGATTTTCTTCCAATCCATAGTTCCCTCATATTTTTCATATAACTCCTCTCATTAGGTGTAATGTTGTATTGTACTATATCACTTCCAGGGTCTTTTGTCTCATCCATGCTTTCATGTCCTGGATATTTTCAAGATCCCTTCAAAAAACACAGTTTCTAGGCAAAGGGACACTTGCTTATGCAAATCCAAAAGCAAGTCCACAAGAAACAACAATTAATTGTAGGTAAGACTTAACTGAATGAAGCAAATCAAAAGGCCAACTGAAGGTTTATGATTGGAAATGAAGAAAAAGGAGGTCATGGTTGATCAGTTAAGCCAGATTGTAAATAACTAGATTCCAAATGTCACCATGGATAAGCCAAATGCTGGAAAACTGCTTCTAGTAAGAGGCTAATTGTTCCTATGGGGACTTAAATACTCTGCTGAGTATGGATAGTTGTGGTCAAAACTTGCTGGTGAATTCTACTTTTTACTGATTGCTCCTAAGTTGTACATTTTGGTGAAGTTCAGAAAAACCAAGATGAATTGCTGGAGCAAGTGAGAACCTGGACCAGCCTGCAGTGCAACTGAGTCAGACTCTGAAGGCATGTCTTTTTTTCAGTAACCTAGTTATTGTCATATTGTCCTTATTCCCCAACATCTCATGCCACTTGTTAAACTGGATGATGTCTGAGATGGAATTACTTTCCTAGTCTGTCACTTTCATATTTGAAATAGGCAGGTGAAGTGTTAGAAGGATTCAAGGATTCATACAGCTAAAATAGGTTATCAGTCAGGATTTGAACCTTAATGTAAATGTGGTGCTCTAACCAGTCCAGCTTCTCTCTATATATGCATATCTATGAATTTTGAGAATGGGATAGAATTCCTTAAACATCTAGCACACAATTGAGTAATACGAAAGGAGAGAGGGAGGGAAGGAGAGAGAGAAGAGAATAGAATAGAATAGAATAGAATAGAATAGAATAGAATAGAATAGAACAGAACAGAACAGAACAGAACAGAACAGAATAGAATTCTTTATTGCCCAAGTGTGACTGGACACACAAAGAATTTGTTTTGGTGCAAGTGCTCTTCAGTGTACATAAAAGAAAAGATACATTCGTCAAGAGTCAAGAATCATAAGGTACAACGCTTAATAATAGTCATAGGGAAAGAGAGAGAATGAGAATATGAATTCTGGATATATTTCACATTTACTGCTTCTTTCCTGGGTAGTGAAACATTTTGTAAATACTGATTCCTTCTATTTCCACCAAACATTGTATTCCTGGTGAAAACAGATGGAAACTAAAAATAAGGCAGCTTTTCTGAATCCTTCCTATCAAAGTGAACCTAAATCAATCTAGATGACTTGTCATTGCAGTGTATTTGTCACAGCGACTACATGGCATGAGTAGAATTATATGTCAGAAAGAAAGAAAGAAAGAAAGAAAGAAAGAAAGAAAGAAAGGAAGGAAGGAAGGAAGGAAGGAAGGAAGGAAGGAAGGAAGGAAGGAAGGAAGGAAGAAAGAAAGAAAGAAAGGAAGAAAGAAAGGAAGGATGAATCTGAATGTAGAGGCAGTGTTTATCCATATTTTACCTTTTCAGTCAAATGACAATTATCTAAACCATTATACTGGATTTCTATTTATTTTATGAGATCCCATATTACAAGCAATGCAGCAAGATTAAAAAGCAGTCACAAGCTTTTCTGTATTACATGTATTTTTCTATTACCTATTATGAGCTGTTTACTATCAATATATTCCTTTTATAAATTTATAATATACTTAAATCAACTTTAAAATAAATAATGTACATCAGAAAATGACTATAGGTGTGACAAAACTCTTGAATGCACTAGATACATCACAGTTTTATTAATTAAATGTTAAAGCTGTCCTGCTTCCTTTTTTCCTCTAAATCCATTGCACAAATGTCATTCTTGAATGATAAAAAGCTTTCTTCATTACAGAGCTGCTCAATTTAACCCTGAAGACTGAATCAGTGCAACTGAACAGCCATCAGAGCAGAAAACTAAGGTTCATCTCCCCTGAGACTGAGGTCAGGTTTGTCACGTTACTTTCAGGAAAGGCTCAGACTGATATCAAACAAATAAATGAGACCAGTTTCACAGTCATGTTAAAGGATTTTTTCTGCTGTGTTTAACCCTTTATACATCTTGCAGTCTTACTCCATAATGTAATGCTGTAAATCTCATTAAATTTTATACTGGTTTTAATTCAAAGTATACACAAGAAAAAATGGAAATGATCTAATAATGTGTTAATTAGTCTTTTAAAAAAGAAGTATAAAAAAATAGGATAGAAGGCTAAATTAATAAGAAATAAAATGAAAAGAGAGAGATTGAAAACTCCCAGAAGAGGCTCAAATCATTAAAACTAGAAATACTTTTAACTACCTCAATATGATTTTAATGTTATTTTTAACTTAAAAAAAGCTCGGAGATTAAATTCAGTGGCCTGAAAAACATTTGCTACAGGATCTTCTGATTTGTCATTTCAGCTTTTTGATACTGAAAATAATTGGCAACTTAATGTTTGAATATGTGTGTGTGTGTGTGTGTGTCTGTTTATGTATGGATAAAGACATATACATATTCTTTAAGATCAAACATTCTGCTTACATTTCTGACTAAAATATGTAACATCAACAGCAATATTATTACTCTGTTATTATTACAGCCATTTATATTCACTCTTTGTGAATGATTCCATACCTCTGACAAACACGCTTTAGACCTATTATCACAAAATATCATTTTGACTAGCATTATCAGGAATAAAAGTAAGAAATATTATCTTGCTTTCAAACTATGTTCTGCCAACCATCAGAAGATCAGAAAGTCCTGTTTTAATTTATATTTATTGAAATACTTAACTATGTGTTCCTAAAAAACCATAAGTATATGTAATTTATTTGTTTAAATTTCAAAACAAACTGTAGTAGTAGTAGTTAAATAGAAGCAAAATTTCTGAGCCCCTTATGGTTAAGACGGAGTAAAAAGTTAAATGGAAAATTATTTTATTTATAATGATATACCTATCCTTAAGCTGCACAATTTGTTAGAAATTTCTAGTTAAGTGAATTGTCTACCATAACACCTTGATAATAAATAATTACTTACCTATTTCATATATAAAAAGATGATATTGGTCATAAATGTTATTCCAACGAATTCATATTGAGAATCCACGGAAGACATAGAGAAAGAAAGGCAAACAGGTAAAATTAATGTCATAATTTCATTCCCAAAATAAAAAACCATGTCATTATCTAAACTATACACTAATTATGAATATAAAGTACATAGTTTTAAAAAATAATGTCTACATCACAGCTTTGTTTTCTTTCCATCCAGTATTAGTATGGATTAATGATAACTATAACTGTAATACAAAAAATAAAAATACTGAACATGCATTTGTTCACACATTTACATATATACCTCTAATAAAATTGTGCACTTTAATACAAATTTAATTGTGAACATAATTTTGAAAATCAAATAAATTTATTTTTATTTCTCAATGGCAAAGAAATCTGCTGTTAATCACAAATGAGAAAGAAATAACATGTATTTATTATGAACTTCTGTGTCAAAAGTAATTCACAAATTTTGCATGTTGACTGTCATGCATGTGCCTTTAGTTGACCCTTCTTTAACTGTAGATATTGATATTGATAGACTAACATAGAAGTTAAGCAATGATAAGAATACTGAATATTTCAGATTTGTTCATGGAAATCTCACAAACTGAAGATCTTCACTTACTGTTAAATAAAACTATGCATACTGCCTTACCCCCTCAAAGTGTTTCATTGTACCCACTGTTGGTGAAATAAAGTTATTTTTAATTATATTCATATGGAAATGCCAGCAGATCCATAAACAATTTTGGGAAAATAATAACCATGAAGGAGAATACTGTAGTTATAGCATTCTTTCATCTCTCAGTTACAAGTGTCCTCAAACTGTCATCTGTAATAAAGTATAAAAGCTTCGCATCAACTCATTAAAGTGTCTCCTGAAGGCAACATACTAAAAACTGAAATTGCCCTCTAACTTGAATGTTATTCATACATTTAAGACTGTTAAGTCATTTCTACCTCCATATATATTTTTATCATATAGTAAATGGAGGTTTAGCAAAAATATTAATTGAAAAATAGAGTCAACAACACTAGGTAAAAGTTTGGTCCAATGTAATTTGTAAGACTTTTAAATATCAGTCTCTGAAATTTAAACTGCATTTATAGTTCTTTACACTTAAAGCTGTTCTCTCTCAGTTCTCCAGCATAGTTTTGTTGTTTCTTGCATTACCAATATCACTTTCAGAAAAGAAAACTTGCAGGATTTATTCAGCCGTTTCTTATTCTCACCAGTATCTTGGCATCCTAGATACTTTATGAACAAGGGTGAAAATCATATATTTTACTTATTTTGTAATTTTCAGTAGGTTTTAAAAATTATCCAAGAGTAAGAGCCTAAACTACACCAATAGAACAGGACTTTGATTCTATTGATTATGTCACATTGTGTTTTTTCTTATCCCAATGGGATTTTATTGTCCCAATGAGAAACTTATAAACAAGTCAGGAAACAACAGCATAGACAGAACATAGTGAAACAGATTGGCTCCAAAATGGCAAAGGAGTGAGACAAGGTTATGTACTCTTCCCTTATTTATTCAAACTTTAAGCTGAATATTTAGTAATTAAAACTTGATTTTTTAGAAAAAATCAGCATTGTTTTAAACTGGAGAATGAAACATCAATAACCTATACTAGATTGATGACTTATAGCTGAAAATGCAAAAAATCTATAAGCTCTGACAAAGGTTAAGGAACATAATGAAAACCACATGGGGCTTTAATGAAACATGAAGAAGACCAAACTAATGACAATAGGTGGAAGAATAATCTCCTGCCTATTAGAATCAACCATGAACAGTAAAGGAACAAGGACTCTAGAAATCCAACACAAAGTAGAACATGTGAAAGGAGCCACGAAGGCCTTGGAAAAGATATTTAGATGTTGTCATGTTTCTATAATCACCAAAATTAGTGCAGGCAATGGTATTCTCTGTCACTTTATGGTAAGAGTTTGAAAAAGCTAGACTATTGACACTTACCAATTTCATGTTGGAGAAGAGATTACTGTTGAGAATAGAATGAATAGCCAAAAAGGAAACAAATGGTTCATAAAACAAATAAATCCAGAGTTTTCACTTGAGGAACATACAACCAAGACACACTATGTGAAAAATTGTATCTGTGGAGAAGGCTCTGATGTTGAAAGAGATAGAAGAGAAGAGAAGAAGATGGATATGGAAAATAGATGCATTCACTTACCGTATCTGTTGGAAGACCGAAAGAATCAACTTAAGCACAGATTATTACTTTTTATTATATCTCAAATCTGTAAGTCTCAAGTTTGCAAAGCCCATTTTATTGAATAATTTTATTTATGTGGTATTCTATACAGCTACCCATCTCACATCTATTCATCTGTATCTCTGGGAAGCATACATAATTTAAAAAATTCTATACAGCATAATGAGTAAAAATCTAACAACAGAAATTATTAAAACATTAAAAACACTAAAACTATTTAAAAAAGAAAGAAAAACAATACATTCGATTTCTATAGCAATGCATCCACTTTGCAGGCTCCATATCCATATTACATCATCCCCAGGTCATATGGCAAGGTCTTTAGCCCTTCCAGAAGACCGATAAGGCTGGGCTAATCTGACCTAAGAGAAAATGATGTTTAATCATTCAGGCTGACTTAAGATGGGTGCCATAGTAGCAAACACTCTCCTTATGGGTTCCATCAGACATTGCTTTGTAAACAAGACATAAAACATACCCTTCCCATTGAACCTGATGGAGTGAATAAATGTAATTGGAGAGAAGCAATCACTCAAGTAACTCTATCCCACACCATGTAGGACATTATAGGTTATTCTCAGCATCTTCAATGGAACACAGAATTAAACTGGTAATCAGTGTAGTTCATTAAGCAGGGGTGTAATGTGCACTTGATCTAGGTGTGCACATAACTGCCCACATTGCACATTTGGCACCAGCTAAAGCTTTCAAATGTCCTTTAGCATTAGCTCCATGTAGTGTACATAACAGTAATATCTTGTTTAATAAACTTATTTGGTAAAATGATCCTCACGGAGTTTCAATACCATTGCATATTAAGTTACTTAATTGCAAGATTACAGTCTTAGTTGTAGTGTCATATAAAATATGATAGAAAGTCTAAGCTTTTCAAAATTAAAAAAGGGGCTCAAATTATAGGAAGATATCAGGCAAATATACTTTCAAAAGAAACAATCCTTCAATCCGGACAGAATATTAAGCAAATATCTAAAATATCTTTTTCTTCTTGATAATATACATCTGTATCAAGCTCAACATCAAAGCTTTGTCTTTTTCAGCATATGATATGAAAATTAACATTACCCAAAGCATCTACAAGCTATGTCGCTATTAAAATATTTTCATGAATTACTAATAAAAGAGTGTGGCACTAAAAATAGCTTTTGTTTAATACCATTCTTTCATACAGTTTTGATTGATTCTTTACCACATAGCCATTATTACATGATTACTCAGACTTATTACAGTAATATATTGAAATATCCTTGTTGAACAGAAGTACTATAAACTGCTCTGATTTCTGATTTGAATTTCATTTAAATTATAGGGAATTCAGAATACATAAAGATGATGCATGAATTCCAACTGTGAAATTATTTTTTAAAAATGGATGATAGCTGAATGACCCCATCAGTAGGGTGAATATTTTCTTACTATTATGCAGCAACTATTCAATATACAAAGTAGGAGGATCATGAAAATTCATTTTGAGGAGATAGCTATATGATATTCAATTATTAATAGATTCCAAAACAAGCTTTCTTGCAAACAAGACATGTATGTGGTCAAACATAGCCAACTAAAATATTGAAGTCTTTTAATAAGTGCATTTCATAAGTTATCTTAACAGGCTCTCCTGAAATAATTAATGAAAAAAAAAATCTCCATTGTCCATAACCTTTTTTACAGTAGTAAGCAGAAGTAATAAGCAGTATTAATCATATTCATTTGGTATAAAAATACACATAGTAAAAGACATAAATAAAGGAATAATATGTAAATATTTTAAAGTTAAAAAAAAAGTAGAAGCATTTTATTTTTAGCAGTGGTAGAGAATTGAGTGAGCCACCAATATTATCCTTCCTGCCCAAATTGAAAACAATTCTAACTGTTTTCTAACTCAGTTATCGTTTATTGCTGAAATTAAAAAAGGCTTTATTTTAACATACATATAACATACATGCTATAAGATAGCAATATAAATGTACATGTAATCACCAGAAATTTGGAAGTGCATATAAGCCTTAATAGTCAAACATGTTTCCAGATACAACACAAACTTGGGAAGTGTGAAAGGATGGTCATGGAGGGAAAATTGCATGCATTCTTTCAACTCCTTTCCATGACAGCTGAAAAGGAGTTCCACCAAAGAAAAGAAGACAAAAAAGAGACAGCGATCTCACCAAGGGATTTGCTTGTTTGACACAAAGAGAGTGCTGATTTGTTGCTTTCAGACTGTCAGAAGAAGAAAAGTTAGAATGGATGAGAAAAAAAGAAATAATGTCAAAGGAGAAAGAACTGTAGAGGACAGTATATGTAACTACATGTGAACATTTATAAGATATTCAAAGAGCTCCTCAGTAGCAGTAGAGGGAAGAACAGAAAGCTGCTTGGCAAGTAATTCTGAGGTAACTTGATAGTGGTATATCACAGCTCAAGCCTGGAGAAGAAGAAATTCAGGCAAGCAGTACTTGGAAAGTCTGAGCGAAGGAAATTCCCTGAGGTTACATTGCATCAGAAAGTTCATTAGCCTGTGTTTCTAGATAAAAGAGCAAGTCAGAAAAAGGAGGAAAGAGAGAGAAAAAAATGAAGATTAGTTCTTCTACCTACCAAAAAGCTGAAGCGGCCTTTGGAAGGCTAATTATACTGTAATAATGTCCAGTCAGGCCACAAGCCAGGCTCACTAACAGAATCATACACGGCTTTTGCTAGATACTCTACAAACAGTTTTGTTATTGGATCTGTACAGAATCTGCACTATAGTTTGTAACCCAAGTGTACAATATTGCAAACTTCATCCAGCAACAAATGCTACATCAGGTTATGTCTCTTTGTGAATCTGACAGCTATGAAGAGCAATTAAATATTGTATGAAATGGGGAGAAGCAAGATTTTGTCAGCTGGAATTACAGACAAATGATGCTTTCTAAATTTTATATTGCATTTTCAGAAAATAGCATTTTTACTTTCTCATTAAAATCTTGATAGTTAATATTATTTCTGTAACCTTCCTTTTCAAACCATAGAGGACCAATCTATGGAAAAATGAAATTATATAACATTAATTTTTCTATAAACCTTTTTGAAAAAAATGCTTAGACACGCAACATATGCCATAGATATTTATAAATATATATACTCTCAAATAGAAATATATATATATATATACTCTCAAATAGAAAAATCACCACACCACAAAACAGACAAACACCTGAGCACAGACAGACTCCCTCTGATGCCTCCAACTCAAACACCCCCACACCTGAGCACAGACAGACTCCCTCTGATGCCTCCAACTCAAACACCCACCCCCACCAGCCACCTAGGTGAAACCCAGCTTGCTAATGAATAGCAGCCGTCCTTTCACACGAAGCCAAGCTGCACTGAAAGCCTCCAACACAAGAACAGAGTGTTGCCAGCCAATCAAAGCCACAAAACAGACAGAAGAAACCAGAAACACCAATCAATCAAACTCCAAGTCCAGTGAACACAGACCCAGGCTCCTAGCCAATCAGAATGGACCAGCCTCGAATTTGAAACCAGCAGCTGTGAGACCCACATCCATACAGAAGCCTGATGATGGCAGATGGGATTCTGCTGAAATGTTGCTTCAACTTTAACAGCACTACAATGACGTGGGATAATACCCGAAGGAAGCTAAACAGCACACATGTAAGTACCCGCGAAAGCTTAAAAAAACAAATATCTGACCTCTACGGGAAGGAAATAAACAGCCAGATCAAAAGCTATGAGAAGCTGGAAGTTAAAAGAGCAGGAATACTATGTGACCTAAAATTCCTATGCAGCTGCAAAGACAACAATGTAACACCAACCTGCTTCAAATTAACATTTCATAAGAACACAGCAGCTACCAAACATATCCTGAAAAGGACAGAGATAGCTCTACTCAGAAATGAAGTTCACAGTAAAAGATTCCAATTAGATCAGTTAAACAAAGATTTGCTAGCACTACGCCTGGAATTGAGCAGCAAAATCCACCCTCTGCTTTGGGATAAGATCAAACAACTTACAACTTGGAGAGCTGAAACTGAAAACACTTACAAAAATGAAAAACTCTTAAAGAAACTAAAGAAATTAGAACATTACAAGAAAACCCCCAACAACTCAGAACAACTGAAACAATTAGTATATAACATTTCCAACAGAGAACTCACTAAAACAGAAACAGATGTCCTATCCAAAAGATTCAATTATGCCATAGCACCCAAAAAAATCCCAACAGAATCCATCATATGTGCAGTAGAATCCAGCCTAACCAAATTAAATACAGATGAAGCTGACAGAATAAGACACCAGGTTACTCACATCTTATGCACAATGAAACCACCAAAAAGTAATCTGCAAAAAGATGAATTCAGAGCACTACAAACGCTGAAAAATGATAACAGCATAATAATACTCCCAGCAGACAAAGGAAATGCCACAGTAGTAATGGACAGAAAAGACTATGAAACAAAA
>BLBF01008134.1:0-16380 GCA_015471245.1 Laticauda colubrina
TGTGTGTGTGTGTGTGTGTGTGTGTGTGTGTGTGTATCTTTGATTATTCGGGTTTTCTCCCGCGTAGAATTGGAAGTATCTAGGCAACGTTTTGATGAAGTCTCATTCATCATCTTCAGGCTTGTTTCTTCAGCTTTGTGCTTCTCAGAGTAATGAGAATTCTTACTCTGAGAAGCACAGTGTTATATAAACACTGTATATAAAACATGTTGTTATGAACCCCTTTCTTTTTTGGAGGATTAAAATAAGGGAATGGAAGTGAATTTTAAAAAGATATAACTATTAATGTTTATAAGTAAAGTGAAGATAGAATGAGAGATATTAAGAAGTTATTTTAATGATTTATTGGAGAGGATACATACAGTTGAATATATATACAGCTGATTAGAATGGGTATTAGAATTGTATAATGAGAATATTTTATTATGATCAAAGTAGGGGAATGGAAAATACCATGTGGTTCCTAAATATATTGGTTTTATTATATTTTTGCTATTCTTAGATTGTTTGTTATATACAGGTTTAGAGAAAACTAAGGATAAGAATGATGTGTAATGTAAAATAAAATAGGTGGTAAGCTAAAAATGAAAATAATAAGGGATAAAGAGTTGAAAACTTATGTATGGATGAAATGATATTGATATTGAATCAATGAACTGAAATATGAAATATAAATTTATTTTAAGATGAGTGAAATGGATAATATGAGTTTATATTATATTTATTTATTTATTTAGTCAAGCAATTATAAGATAACAGGTATAACTATAAACATAGTTATGAATACATGAAATGGATACATAAGAAAAATAAAAAAAGAAAGTATGATTATGTACAAGTGTTATAATCTGGAAACATGTTGCTCACATGAAAAGATGTATAAAATTTAAAAAATAAAAAATATTCGGATTAAAAAAAAGAAACCTTTAAAAATATAAATTTTATACAAAATCATCGATTTGTGGGACTTCCTTGTGAAAGACTTATAGAAAGATTGTAACAAATTTAAAGAAAAGATTGATGGATTGCAAACATTTAAAAACCGGATGCCAATTTAAAGACACTGATAAATGAAAATTTCTAAATTATTTGGAGCCAGATTATTGGAATATTGAAGAAGTGGTGGTTCCATGGAGAGCAGCTGAAGAACAATTGGTTGCATTTGGTGAATTTTTCAATAATGAAATCAATATTAATGATTGTGATTTCATAGAAAATGTATTAAAAGATTCAGAAAAATATACAATTCATTGCAGCATTAAAAAGGCTAGAGATATTATTAGAACTATTGCAGTCAGTTCAGCAGAGATGGAAAGGGGCTTCTTGCAGATGAAGATAATATGTTCAGAGGGCAGAAATCGTCTTACAGTTTCCAATATAACAAACCTCCTGATGGCTTATCTCTGCAAGAATGAGACCCTGTTCCTGTTGTAAAGAAGTGGTTACGGGCACATCACACAGCTGATGATGCTTGTGTTAAACAAAAAAAACCCTGTAACTCAGGACGCTAATAGAAAAGCAATTTGGCAGTACTTTAAATAAGTTTTATTGTTTTTTGTAAAGTTTCATTATGTAATAGTTGTTGATTAATATTTTAAAATGTTGTAACAATATAATTTTGTGTACTTTTTATTATTTAAGCATGAAAGACATGACATAATAAACTACCTTTTGTTTTGGTATATCTTTTTTTAATGCTTAAAGTCATTAGGGCAAAGAAGTGATGTTGAGTTGGCCATGCCCAGCTGGTTACGTGATCACCAAACCATGCCCAACTGGTTATATGATCACCAAATCATGCCCAGCTGGTCACGTGATCGCCAAGTCATGTCCACCCAGACACATGACCACCAAGCCACACCCACAAATTAGCCCATGCCCACAGAACTGGTTGTTAAGAAATTTGAAGCTCACCCCTGATGTGTGGTCCTGCCAGCTGTATTGCTTCTGCTGTGAAGCATCCAATTTAGAACATATAGAACATAGAATAATAGAATTGGAAGGGACCTCAGAGGTCTTCTAGTCCAACTCCCTGCTCAAGCAGGAGACCCTATATCATTTCAGACAAACAGTTGTCCCATCTCTTTATGAAAGCCTCTAGTGATGGAGAACCTACCCTTCTGAAGGCAAGCTATTCCATTGGTTGATTGGAATCAGGAAATTTCTCCTTAGTCCTAGGTTGCTTCCTCTTTTTGGTTAGTTTCCATTCATTGTTTCTTGTGATGCCTTTTGGTGCTTTGGAAAATAGATTGATCCCCTCATTTTTGTAGTGGAATATTGGAATAGTGCTACTTTGTGCTATTTTATTGTGAGTTATGAGCACTGTTTTACTGTGAGTTGGGCAGAAAAATCAATTAAACAGAAAGAAGGGCATAGCTGAATTTGCTTTTTAAATCCTGTCAGCACTTCTCTAGCTCAAAAGTAAAAGATCATTAAAAAGATCACCAATATTATAGATCTGGGCAAATTTTGCACACTAAGTTTGAAACAATCTCAAAATTTCAAATGGAAAAGGCACATAAAAGAAGCTTTCCTATCCTACCTTTCTGTAGTTAACTTGTAGTTAACAAGTTAACTTTGCCAGTTTAATGAAAAGTGAATGTTTCAACTCTCTTCTCTCTGAAATCATCTGCTTTTTGCACCCTAGTGCCTCCATCTTTCTGTCTTAATGTAGCTACTTAGTGATTTTTACTGCCATCGCCTGTCAGTGACATGGATGTGTTTACCTGATGTTTTCCCACAACCCTGGCATGTGAGACCAGTAAGAATTTCACTATGCCATCATTGAAGAATAAACTAAAAAGTAGAGAAAAATAAAGTGGATAAAAATGAAATAAATGCAGTAATGTAAGGCATGTGACAAGGCAGTCAGCACCCCTCCTCCTTTAGATGGACATCATTCTCAAAAATGAGTTATTTATTTTGTTAGATGTTTATCCTGTCTTTGTTAATTTATAAGGAATTCAAGGTGGAGAACTTATCTAATTTCCTTCCACTTCTTAGTTTCCCCACAGCCACAATCTAAAGAGCTGGGAGAGAGTGACTGGTCACTCAGTCACTTTTTCAAGCCTAAAATAGGACTAGAACTCAGAGTCTCTTGATTTCTAGGCCAGCACCACTACATTGTTTAAAAAGGAGGAAGGAATGTCAAAATAACTTGTAAGAATTGTGTGCGAAAACAGAGTTGGAGAAAAAAAACTTATAAAGCTTCAAACATCACAGATGTTTGAAGAATAATCTCCCATAGAATGATGCAAAAGACAAGAGAGGTTGTATCAAATTCCAATCTGAGATGGACCTGCTGGTAGGAAAGGAGACTAGAATGAGTAGTAATACTTTGCAAATTGCATCAAATCTGAAGTCAAGTCAAATGTTTATTATTTGTTTGCACAAGACAAGCATTCTTTTTCTTTGAAAGTTACTAACCCCTGGAGTATCTGGGAGAGGAAGGGTGAGGTGAAGTGCCCCTCAATGTGAGTGATATCGAGTTGGCCATGCCCACCCAGTCACATGCCCACCCAGTCACGCCTACCCAACTGGTCATTAGGGCAGAGAACCAGTTGTTAAATTATTTGAATCCCACCACTGGACTGGAGGCTAAAACATATGATGAATGGTTGCAGGGATTGGGCATGGCTAGTTTAGTGAAGAGAAGAACCAGGGGAGACAAGATAGTAGTGTTCTTATATTTGAGGGGCTGCCACAGAGTGGAAAGGATCAAGCTATTTTCCAACACACCTGAAGGCTAGTCAAGGAACAATAGATCGAAACTGAACAAGGAGAGATTCAACCTGGAAACAAGGAGAAATTTTCTGACAGTGAGAGCAATCAACCAATGGAACAGCTTGCCTTCAGAAGTTGTGGGAGCTTCATCACTGGAAGCTTTCAAGAAGAAACCGGACTGCCATCTGTCAGAAATTATGTAGGGTCTCCTGCTTGGCAAGGGGGTTGGACTAGATGAACTACAAAGTCCCTTCCAGCTCTGTTCATCTATTAATTAATATCCCTTATAGTATTCAGAAATGCTTTGTTTTTGTGAATCTCAGCTATATTTATTTTGCATTTATTATATTTTTAAAATTCTGCCGTATTGCTGTTATAAGTAACTCAAGGCAGTAAACATACATGATACTCCCTCTACCTCCTATTTTTCCTATCATAACAGTCCTGTGAAGTGGATTGGGCTGAGAAAGAGTGGCTGGCCCAAAGTCATCTAGTTCATGTTTAAGGGGGGAACTGGAACTCATGGTCTTCCTGATTTCTAGGCCACCTTAGTCATTACACCAACTGGCTCCCATTAAATAGTATTAAAGCATATTAAAGTATATTCCAAACCTTCTCCAAGCTGGTAGGTATTGGGGTTTTTCTCTCTTAGAATCTGAATCCAGTAGTAATCTTATCCCTGAAATACCTTATCCCTGATACCTTATCCCTGAAATATTTTTTTTTAAAATTTGGCCTAAGTATGTATTTCAGTAACATTCAAACAACATAAATATTGTCAAGAAATACACTGCAGACTAGAAATTGATAGGGTAGCCATGAAAGCCTTGGGAAATATATTCAAATGCCATGATGTGTACATATCATACTTAGAAAATGTCAGCGTTCCAACCAAACTCTCCACCCCAAACACTCAGAAACAAAGTCCATCCAAGTAAGAATTTATTGTAGTAGTCATATTGGCACATCTGGGGAAAACCTGAATCTGAATTCCCACATTTTCCCCCGCTACTCAAAAGCTCACACCCAGCCCCCATTGATGATTGTCAAATCATGCTCTCCAATCCATCTCAATTCTGAACTCCTGCCAAGTCCAGTTAGTTTTCTCCAAACTCCAGTGACTAGACCCTGGTTCTGGTGAAAGAATGTTGTAGTTATCTTCCCTTCTCACTACCTTCTCATTCCCATAGCTGCCGATCACCCCTTGTGGCAGCCCTAAATCTGAATCAAGATGGATCTGGGGCTGACATAAAAATCAGACCCATGCTTTATTGTATTAGGATATTATTTTTGTTATATTACTTTTGTTGCAATAGGAACTACTTTTGGTGAGGCTTGGTGAAATATAAAAATAATTTATCTTCATGAATGACATGTCTCTGAGCAAACTACCTTTAGTTCCACCCTCTGAAAGTTCATATAAAAATGTATTTTAGAACAACCTTCTCTGGCTTTAAAGAAACAAAAAATACCTGCATTTGAAAAAAGTTGCTTCTTTTTCTAAATAAAGAATAGAACAGTGAATATTGAAAATGAAAAGGCTTCCATAAGTTACAGGAATATTATATAGTGAATTGGAATTAACATGCAGACAAAAATGTAGGGCCTTGTTTCTGGAAAACAAGCATCAAATTTACCATTACACTACCAAAGAGCCATGTCCATTTATTTCCAAATAACAGTAACACAGAGCAGACCTTGGTTGTTGATTTATTACATCTGGGTAAATAATAAGCAGGCTTTCAAACTGCTCACATATATACTCGCCTTTCCTGGAACAGAAAGATAAAGATGGTTGTGGAAGCAGCTGATAAGTCAGTTCTGCATTTTATGGCAAAAAGCCTACTTTATCTTTTTAAAATCCAAATGCAGACTTTTAATAAGAATATACCAACATTGTCTGAATATTTCCCTTATCCATATAATTCACTTTTCAGTAATGAGTCAGAATTATTTATGTATGTAGGCTAACAGAAACATTTTCCATGTAAAGTAAATAGCATATGATTTGCCAAAGAAGATACATTAATCTTAAAGCATGGGCCCCTATAAGTTGAGGGGACATGAATCTAGCAAATTAACACTGGCATATTTTGCTGTTATTGATAATGTACTGTAGAAAGGCTGAAAATGCCTTTCTCTGAGGGTTTGAATTTTCCCGCTGGGAGAGCTCTGACGCAAGGATACAGAAAGCTGGATCTTGAAAGCTGGATCTTTTTATTTTCAGGAAGGCTAGAAACAGCGTGACTGCTAGCTAGCTAACTTTGAATGGTAAGTTCCCAGTTTTTTATACTTTTTTTCTCCCTTTGTGTAAAAATGTTCATTTAGTGTTTAAGGTTTAAGGTTTAGACATTAAAATCCTGTCAGAGTTTATTTTTTTCGTCAGAAGGCAAACTTAGCGAGGCACGAAAATAAACTCTGCGGCGCAGCTTGTTTGTATTATCGTTTTTTTTCTCTAATCTCTTTTAGTTTTAATGGCTTTTTTGTCGTAATCTTCTATTTGTAATTCCTGTCTGTTTGGCTGATTTGGTATGTTCTTAATTACTTGGCTTTTGCCTAGGAGGCTCCTATCAACTTCTTTTATTAGATTTCTTTTCCTATGCAAGTTTGTTTTATGGCTGGCCTGATGTTCCCTTTGTGCTTTTTCCTTCCTGGTGACACCACTGTCCTCATGAAGTTCCCTTTCTACAATCCCTCATTTTTATTTTTCTCTCTAAGGGAAAATTGAATTTCTGATTTCTGATTGAATGTCTTGGTATACTTGGTACTCTTGATCAATCTGGATCATCATCATAGCTGCCTGTCCCCTTTTTAATTTTCTCCTTTTAGAGGGAATACAGGCCTTTAAACAGCTGAGGCAGGGTCGTATGCACCTACAGAGGCAACACATGAGGGCCCCAAAGACACAAATGGTGACTGTGGTTGCTATGAGGATTTTTAGCCAATGGAAATCTGGCATCCATGAGAAGAACCATGAAAAGTGCAGGAATGATTGCTCCTGAACAATATTTTGAGCGAGCTCTTTCAGGTGGTGGATGTCCCTCCCTACAAGTTCTGAGGTTTCGTTCAGACTGAATCAACACATCCCTTTGAATGTTTCGAAGCCATAGTTATGCTTCAAGAGAAGGAAGTCTATTGCTGCCCTATTCTCCAGAATGGCTTCTCTGACCTTCCTCAGTTCTCTGTTTAGGGCATCCAGGGCATGGGAGGTCGAATTCAAACTTTTTGCCAGGGTACATGCTAGTCTGTTCAAATTTTTAGAATTTCGCACTGCCAATCCAGATACCCCGACCAAAGATATTGCCAATGAGATGTATACTGTTTTGGTGGGAAGGGAGATTTTGGAATCACAGTCTGAGTCTAAGGTTTGGAAGGCTCTCCTGTGTCATCTCTGTAAGGATGGCATAAGCATGGTTAATCTTCCTAAAGCCCCTGTCACACAGCACCAACGGATGGAAAGAGGATGTAAAATGGAGAGAAACACTTGCCATCCATTGGTTAATGCGATGCTTCCGTTCTGTACTCACTGTGTCTGTTTTTCATCCTCACTATCCATCCAGCATCCGTCTATTGACATTTCATCCACTCAAAAAGTTTTGAGCTGCACAAAACTTTTTGAGTGCAAAATGTATCCAACGCATCCATTCTGCATCCGCTACGCATATGGGGAACATCCATTAGACGTCCATTGTCATCCGTTATTCATCCACTATATCCGCTAGGCATCCACTGTGAATCCGCACAACTCGCATCCGCTCCAGCGGAAAACGGACACAGGGAGGAAGCGAAATGGACGTGGAACAGACACGCAGCGTTAGTAGCACAGACGGAGAAAGGATGAAAGCAGATGCAGCTCACATACAAAGCATTAAAATGGAAAAAACGTTCATAGAGGGGACGTATCTGGGATATTTCGGATGCCTGCAGGATGCCTAGAGGATGCAAAAGGACACCGAGCGGAAAACCTATATTTCCGATAAAAAGGGGGAGGAACTCACCTGGATCTCACTTTCAGTCCAGCAGCACTGCTGAGCAGACCTCTTCAGCCTTCATCTGGCTCTTGCTCCTCCACAGCATCCAGTCATCTCCACCATGGATCATCACACACTCCTTTTGGTAGCCACCATCGTTCTACAACAGTGCGAAGCCATCTACAGGTTCTTTCACCTGTTCTACGCGAAGAAAAGGAGGCGGCCAAGAAGTGTCTGGGTCCGAAGATGGATCGCCAGAAGAGCAGAGTATGGACTGTATAACAAGCTGATGGTGGAGCTGAGGAACGAAGACCCTTGTGCATTCCAGAACTTCATGAGGATTCCGCCAGCCATGTTTGACAAAGTTGTGGAGCGGTGAGACCCAGGTTGACCAAGCAGAGCACCAACTTCCAGCCCATCCTGGACCCTAGACTCAAGGTGGCACTGACTCTGCACCACCTGGCCTCAGGGACCATGTACAGGAGCATGCAGTACAGCTGGAGAGTGCCACACAACACCATCAGCATTGTGGTCAGAGAAGTGGTGCAGGTCATCATCGAAGAATACCTGGAGGAGCTCCTCCAGTGCCCCTCCACTGAAGAATGCTGGAAGAAAGTTGCAGAGCAGTGGTATCAGAAGTGGAACTTCCCCCACAACATTGGAGCCATAGATGGCAAGCACGTGGCCTGCAAAGCTCCAGCCAAGTCAGGGTCCACTTATCACAACTACAAGGGCTTCTTCAGCATCATCCTCTTCGCCATGGTCGATGCTGACTACAAGTTCATGTACACCGATGCTTCAGGAAATGGCTCATCTTCAGATGCCCACGTACACAACGCCAGTCATCTCAAGGAGGGGCTGGAATGCAACCTCATCATGGGCTTCCCAGATCCAGACCCCCTGCCCAACAACACACAAGATGTGCCCTACTTCATCATGGGGGATGATGCCTTCTCCCTCAGAACCTACCTCATGAAGCCCTACACTTCCAGATGCCACACCCATGAAGAGAGGATCTTCAACTTCAGGCTGTCCAGGGCAAGGCGGGGGGTGGAGAATGCCTTTGGCATCCTGGCCAACAGGTTCCAGGTACCTCTCACCACCATGCAGCATTGCCCACAGACCGTGAGGAACACTGTGGAAGCTTGCTGCATCCTGCACAATCTCATGCACACCCGTTACCCAGTGTTGCAGAACAGGCTCGTGGACCTCCAACAAGGCAATGGGGACATGGAGCCTGGTGAATGGAGGCAAGGGCGAAACCTGATAGATACTGTGGATGTGCAAGACCCCAACAAAGCTTCACATGAAGGGAAGGAGCAGCGCAACCTCCTGAAACACTGGTGCAACTCCCCAGCTGGAGCATTGGAGTGGCAAGACAGGATGATAGATGCTTAATGAATGCTTCCTTCAGCCTGTCTCATCACACTGATGAGATTGTGCCATGTATGTTGAGTGGCCCTACAATGAACAGGGCAGTTAATAAAGAGTTGTGTTTATGTTCAAATGTGTGGATCAATGCTTACATGGTTCTTGATAATAAAGGGCCAAAGCTGTGGCACCTGGGAGGTTGGACCATACAGTCCCACTATGCTTGCACTGAAGGTTTATCTATTCCACTGCTATCCTTACCCATCCCACAGGTATCCCTGCCCATCCCACAGCTATAACCCATCCCAAAGGTATCCCTGCCCATCCCACAGCTATAATCCATCCCAAAGGTATCCCTGCCCATCCCACAGCTATTACCCATCCCAAAGGTATCCCTGCCCATCCCACAGCTATTACCCATCCCAAAGGTATCCCTGCCCATCCCTCAGGTATCCCTGCCCAACCCACAGCTATTACCCATACCAAAGGTATCCCTGCCCATCCCACAGCTATTATCCATCCCAAAGGTATCCCTGCCCATCCCACAGCTATTACCCATCCCAAAGGTATCCCTGCCCATCCCACTGCTATCTTAACCCATCCCACAAGCATGCAAAGGCTTAAACCATTTCTAAAAGTTTCCACAAAGACTTTATTTACTAAAATAAATGAAGCAAGTGTGTGAAGCAAAGATAATCTTCATTAATAAAAAGATGTAAAAGCAAAATGACCCAAGTAAAGTGTCCCAAGCAAAGATAAAGTCAACAGGTAGCCCCCAATGTCTGGCACTCTTCTCAGTCACTCTGAGACATGCCCATAGTCTCAGGGGTGAAGGGTCCAGGTGCTGTGGAGGTGGCTGCTCCTGGAGTGCTGGTCTGAGGCGCCATTGGGGTGCCTGGCCCCGAGAGGACAACAGGGGATGGTGTGTGGAGGAAGCTCTCAGAAAGCTGGCTAAGTCCTGTGATGTTGAGAGCCCCTTCCTCCAGGACATGGGGTGTCAGCCCCAATACCGATGACAGATGTTCTGAGGCCGGGTTTGGCTGTGGGCTGGAGGAAGGAGGAGTGTAGTGGGGATGTCTGGTCTGCAGCTGAGCGAGTTGAGGTGTGGGTGGCATCTGTGGCGTGGTTGGCATCTGTGGCATGTGTGGTATCTGTGGTGTGGGTGGCATCGATGGCATCAGTGGCATCAGTGGCACCGGTGGTGTACGATGTGCCTGTGCCTGGACTGGGAAGGGCTGCCTGTGCTGCTGGAACTCCTGGTAGACGTAGCCTTGGTAGGTGAGGGCTTGTGGAAAGCCTTGGAAGGTCAGTGACATCACCTGGGGTGGAGAAGTAGACCTGGACTGGGTCGGAGCAGGTTCAGCTGGGTCTGGAGGGTTGTGAAGAAGACCGGTGATCCTGTCCTTTATCACCTGGTACTGTGATTCGGACATGTTCATGAGGGTCTGGTTGACGTAGGTGAGGAAGGGCTTGCAGTTGGAGGATGGGATGTCGGTGTGTACCAGCTAAGAGAGGAGATCTACGCTGCTTCTGATGGTGTCCCTGATCTCCAGCAGGACAGTGTGGCTCTGCCCCTCCGGTCTGGCTCTCTGCCTGCTTTCTGTGGAGGTGGAGCTGGGGGTGGATGTGGGTTGGTCTCTGGTGGAAGTGCCCTCTCCTTGCTCCCACTGCATCAGGGGGACCTCCACGTGCTCCGCCACGAGGAGTGCAGCTGTCAGGGGGGTCTCTGTCGTGGGATGCTCCACAGATACCTGCCTGGACACAGGAGCTGTCTCTTGGCCAGAAGAGGACTGGTTCTCTGTGGGCTGCCTGACAGAGAAGGTTGTCAGAGGGGCTGCTCTCGGTGGTGGATCTCACCCTCCAAGAAGCTGCACTTGGCCCTCACGTAGGTCTCTGTCCGTCAGCTTGACTGTGGCCTGGCCAGATTTCTTGAGGTGCAGCTTCCCGTACCAGGTGTGCATGTGCTTCCACCAGCCGAGGATCACCTCCGAAGTGTAGCCCAGGCTCTCTGCCTTCTCTCTCCAAGCAACTTGCTTCCTTTTGGTGTCTCGATAGAGCCTGTGTCCCTTCCACCAAAGATACTCGTTCTCCCTCAGCCATTCCAGCACCTCATTTTCATGTTCCTCTTCGATGGAGTATTGCCTCCTCTCCTGTTCTCATTCTCGCATAAGCCTCTTCCTCCCTCTGATACGGCCATCTGGGCCCTCATCAGAAGGGCTTTCAGGTTGTTGGGCTGCTCCACCACACCACCACCACCACCAGCAACAACAACAGTAGCAGCAAAAGCAGGACCAGCAGCACCAGCAGCAGCACCAGCAGCACCAGCAGCACCAGGATCAGAAGCAGCAGAGTAAGCACCAGCAGGACCAGCAGGACCAGGAGGACCAGGAGCACCAGTAGGACCAGCAGGACCAGGAGCAGCGCCAGCAAAGTAAGTACCAGTAGAAGCCCCAGCACCAGGAGCAGCACCAGCAGAGTAAGACCCAGCAGAAGACCCAGCACCAGGAGCAGCGCCAGCAGAGTAAGCCCCAGCAGAGTAAACCCCGCTTCACTGTGCTCCCCCGGAAACCCTGCAGATGTGCCATCCGCTTCCATCCGCTTCCATCCTCTAGGCTTCCGTGGAGCATCTGCTTTCCATCCTGGCTACATCCTCCCCCCGTCCGTTCCTTTCCGTTGTTGTCCGCTCTGCTTATGCAAATTCGGGGCACTTTTGAGAGCGGATAACAATGGATGGAACATTTTCTCGTCCGCTGTGTCCTTTTTACATACGTTTTGCATCTGTCGGTCTATGTGACAGGCCCTTAAGGTCCAGGGGCCATTTGTGGCATTTGCAGGAAGGTATGAGTAGGCTTTTAAGCCACACAGGAAAAACCATCCTGGTGGAAGCTTCAGATAACTATTTGAAAATGATATGGTCGGGGGAAGGCGGAGCTTCGTCTCGGTGTTACAGCTGCGATCTCGGGGCTCTGAGATCGCAGCTGATATTTTCGCCCCTGGTCGGTCCTAACGGACCTAAACCGTCCCGTAGAGACGGAGATTGTGAAGGGCACAGTCCCAGGATCCCAGAGATATCGCAAAATCTCTGGTTTGATCCGGGAGAAGCCCTTTTGCTGGCAGCGGAAAGGCAGCCTCCAAAGCTGCTGAAGTCGGGACAGCTCCGGAAAGAAAGTGATTTAAATGAGCGTGTATCGGTTGGGTGAGAAATTTCTTTTGTATAGTAAATTGATTGAGACTTGAAAGAACATCCTGAACAAAGAAGAAATCTGTGACTTTATTTTTGTTTGACTGAAACTTGGCTGAGCGGCGTTTAAGTGATGTCAAATTGAGACTTGGATTCTTTCCTTATTTTTTTTTTTCTGAGGACTTTAATGTGATTTTGTAGGTAACCGGATTGAATTTTCTCTTATATATATTTTTATGCTTCTCTTGATTTTTTTTTTTTTTAATTTTCTTTTTAGGATAGAGGCTCCCTTTGATTATCTTTTTTTTCTTCTTGATTGAGTTTTTTATAAATATTTTTTTTTCTGGCTGGGGGGGGAAAGAGTAGTAAGAGATGTTGCAACACTGCCAACTAGAGGCTTGAAAATATTTTATTTGAACTGGGGAGAAAAGCGCTCCTTTTCAAGGACATTTTAATGTGATAAGATAGAGGGAGAACGCAGTAAAATATTATTATAGGTGCTTTCTTGGACTCTTATCAATATTTCAACACTTGAGGCTTGGCTTTGAAGCTGCTGGAGAAGACAGTCATAATAAGAGCCTTGGATAAGGAAATAAAGTGCAGTGTGCAGTATATATATATATATATATATATATATATATACCTCTGAAATTCCTACTCGCCAGACTTTTTGTTAATTTTAACTCTAGTATTTTTGCTTTTTATTTTAAAGGGAAAGCCTTAGAGCTCTTTCTTTTTTTTCATGCTTCTTTGCCTCTTCCATCTACCACCTTGTTTTTGTTTTGTTTTTATTATTATTATTATTATTATTATTATTATTATTATTATTATTATTATTATTATTATTTCTTCTTCTATTTTTTTTTATTTTTTATGGTGGATTACTTCAATTGGACTAGGGTCTAGAAGAACCTGAAGATCTTTCTTTTTCCTTTTCCCCTTTTTTTTTCTTTGGTTTTGGACTTTTTACTATTGGATTTTTTATTTTTATTTTTTTGGACTATATTTGGTTACTATATTAGCTGGATTGAAAGTCAAAGAGAACCTGAAGCTTTGGAAGCATTAAAATGAGCAGGAAACCAAAATCATTTGGCATTTCTGTTTCTACCTCTGCTTCCCCACCATCTGAAAGACAACATTTAATTCAGACAATGTTGAAGCAAGATAAAGAACAAGAAAAAGTAAATTTACAGACGATTATGCAAGGAATTCAAGATATTAAGATAAAAATAGATGCTATGGATCAAAGAATAGAGAAATCTGATGAAAATATTAAACAAATGATGGGGAAGTATGAGGAGAGATTCCAAAAAATTGAGGAAGAAGGAAAACAAAGAGAGGAGAAGATTGGAAATATTGACACTAGATTAACAGTGGTAGAACAAGAAAAAAATGGGATGTTGAGGTGGGAGATGGAAAGGTCAGAATTTTATCTTAGATTCCAAAATATAGAAGAGGAAAAAGGAGAAAATTTGGCTGCGATAATGATAGAAATGCTGGCAGACCTTCTGGAAATTACAGAGGAAAAGATGATGGATGGAGTAGATGAGATATATCGAGTTTATACAAGATATGCGATGAGAAATAAACTACCAAAGGAAGTACATATCAGATTTACCAAAAAATCCATCAAAACACAGATATTGTAAGTGGTAAGAGAGAAAACATTGAAATATAAAGGTAAAGAGATTGTGGTTTTAAAACAAATACCTAGAAGAGTGAGAGAGATGAGAAGAGAATACCGATTTCTGACCAAAATACTATTAGAAAATGAAGTGAACTATAGATGGCTGATACCAGAAGGACTAATCTTTACGTGGCAAGAACAGAGACATAGAATTGATTCGATTGAAAAAGCAGAACTTTTCTACGCAGAATTTTTTGGAAGAAGAAAAGAGGAGCCAGAGAAAGAGGTCTCATTAATTGAGCTTCAGGAGGAACAACTGGAGATTGAAAAAGAGAAAGGAGTTGTAGGTGGACAGGTAGACAGTAAAGAACAACGTGAAGTGAGAACTACGAGAGCTGTTAGACCTAAATATAAAGCATAATCATGGAAGAAAAAAAACTGATTACAATGAATATAAATGGACTTAACTCAGCTCTTAAAAGAAGAAAAACCTTTCATAAATTAGAGAAATTAAAATTTGATATAATTTGTTTACAAGAAGTTCATATTAAAAAACAACATGAGCAATTGTTAGTACAGCCAAAATTAGGGAAAATATTTACTTCTTTGATTCAATGTAAGGAAAGGGGAGTGGTTCTCTACATTAAAGAGGATATCCCAGCAAAACTGATTTACACGGATGAAGATGGAAGAGTATTAATGGTGGAAATAATGGACAAAAATAAAAAAATACTCTTGATTGCAATTTATGCCCCGAATGATAAACAAGAAGAGTTTTATAAAAAACTACATATGGAAATAATTAGATTGGACTATGTTAACATAATTATGATGGGAGACTTTAATGGAATTGTGGACAATAAATTGGACTATATAACAACAACAACAAAACAAAATAGAAAGGTTCTCCCTAAATCTTTTTTTAAAATGACAGATGAATTAACTTTAAAAGATATTTGGAGGGAAAGAAACGTTAAAGCTAAACAATACACTTTTTACTCTAATAGACATTTATCATGGTCCAGATTAGATATGATTTGGATCTCAACAGAATTAATATCCATTATTCAAGAAACAAGTATTGAAATGAATACTTGGGCAGACCATAGTCCAATGACAATTAAATGGAAGGGACAAAAAAAAAAGATCGAGATGGACATTAAACAATACTATTTTAAAGGAGAAAGACTTTATACAATGGATGGAGAAGGAATTGGTTTTTTTCTTTAAAGAAAACAAAAAAGAAGATACTTCAATACAGAATGTTTGGGACACAATGAAGGCATATGCTAGAGGTTTGATAATAGATTATACAAGAAAAAAGAATATTAGGAAAAGACAAACCTCCAAGATCCTGGAAGATGAATATAAAAGACTTGAAAAAGAACTACAGAAAATGCCACAGAAAAAAGATATTAAATTGAAACTGGATGTAATTAAGCATAAAATGGAATTAATAGAGAAAGAAAAACTGGCACAGAAAATTAGAAATTCTAAACAGAATTATTTTGAAGATGCAAATAAACCAGGTAGATGGCTAGCATATAAACTGAGAAAGGAGAAGGAATCAAGAAAAATATTGAAACTAATAGATGACCAAGGTCAAGTTTGTTGTGGTAATATGGAGAAAAAGGAAATTATTCGAGATTTCTATGGACAACTATATAAACAAGAGAATATTGATGAGGAAAAAATTAAACAGTATTTACAGAATGTTAACTTACCAAAGATACCTAAAGAGACTGAAGAAATGTTAGAAAGCAATATAACAATGATGGAATTAAATGAAGCATTTAAAAGACAAAATAATGGGAAAACACCAGGTCCAGATGGGCTTCTGGCAGAATTCTATAAAAAATTTCAAGAATCATTGAACATCCCATTGTTAGAAGTTATGAATGAAGTTATGTTAAAGAAGATGACACCCAAAACATGGTCAGAGGCTTATATTACACTTATCTTAAAAGAAGAGGCTGACCCGTTGCAAATTAAGAATTATAGACCTATTTCCTTATTGAATGCAGATTATAAAATCTTTGCTTCAATTTTAGCAGAAAGACTGAAAAAATATTTAAATAATTTTATCCATCCAGATCAAAATGGATTTCTGCCAAAGAGACAAATTAGAGACAATATGAGAGTAATTTTGGATACTTTGGAATATTATGAGGCTCATCCTGAGAAACAAATGGCTTTGATATTCTTAGATGCTCAAAAAGCATTTGACAACGTGAACTGGAGATTTATGTTATTACTATTGGAACAGATGGGTTTTGCCAGAAAATTTATTCAAGCAATAGAAACTATATATAATAAACAGACAGCAAAGGTAATGGTGAAGGGAGAGTTTACAGATCTTATTAATATAAGAAGAGGCACAAGACAAGGATGTCCCCTATCTCCTTTGTTATTCGTATTGACTTTGGAAGTGTTGAATAGAAATATTAGAGATGACAAAAGTATAAAAGGAATGAAAATTAAAAAGGAAGAATTTAAACTACAAGCTT
>BLBF01008136.1:0-12787 GCA_015471245.1 Laticauda colubrina
AGCGCCAGCAGAGTAAGCACCAGCAGAAGCACCAGCACCAGGAGCAGTGCCAGCAGAGTAAGCACCAGCAGAAGCACCACCACCAGAAGCAGCATCAGCAGAAGCACCACCTCCAGAAGCAGCATCAGTAGAAGCCCAAGCACCAGAAGATCGAGGCCGGGCAGCAGAAGCGACAGCAGAAGCAGAGTCAGGGCCAGGGGGTGGGAGGGTGGCCCTGTCCCTCTTGCCAGAGCTGGCAGCAGATGGCAGAGGCTTCCGTTTCTTCTCCATGGTTGTTGGGTTGCTGGCTGGCTGGCTGGTAAGCTGTGTCTGGAAGCAGGTCTTTCCTCTGAATGGTGACCTGCTTGCGAGCTGCTTCCCCTTTTATCCATGGGGCTGAGGCAATGCATCCTTCCTGAATGTGCAGTGAACGCTATGCATCCGCTAGGCATCCGCTAGGCATCCGCTAGGCTTCCGCTCTGCATCTGCTTCATCCGCTCGGCATCCGCTCTGTATCCACTCTTTTCATTCCACGTCTGCTTTGCTGTGCTCTCCCGGAAGCCTTGCGGATGTGCCATCCGCTCCCATCCACTTCCAACGGTAGGCTTCCGTGGAGCATCTGCTTTCCATTTGCCCTACGTCCTCTCCCCGTCCGTTCCTTTCCATGTTGTCCGCTCTGCTTATACAAATTCGGGGCACTTTTGAGAGCGGATAACAATGAATGGAACATTTTGCTTGTCCACTGTGTCCTTTTTACAAACATTTTGCATCCGTCGGCCAGTGTGACAGGGCCTTAAGAGTTGCAGATAACAGGATAGTTTTTTTTCTGAAACCAAATTGTTTATTGGAGAGTAGATTGTTTGTCTTTAAAGCCCCTGTCACACAGCACCAACGGATGGAAAGAGGATGTAAAATGGAGAGAAACACTTGCCATCCATTGGTTAATGCGATGCACCCGTTCTGTACTCACTGCGTCCGTTTTTCATCCTCTCTATCCGTCCAGCATCCGTCTATTGACAATTCATCCGGTCAAAAAGTTTTGAGCTGCACAAAACTTTTTGAGCGGAAAATGTATCCAACGCCTCCATTCTATATCCGCTACGCAAACGGGGAACATCCGTTATACGTCCGTCATCATCCGTTACGCGTCTCCTATATCCGCTAGGCATCCACTGCGCATCTGCACAATTCACCTCCGCTCCAGCAGAAAACAGACACAGGGAGGAAGCGAAACGGACACAGAATGGACACAAAGCGTTAGTAGCATGGACGGAGAAAGGATGAACGTGGATGCAGCTCACATACAAAGCATTAAAACGGAAAAAACATTCGTATAGGGGACGTATCTCGGATATTTAGGATGTTGGCAGGATTTCTAGAGGATGCAGAAGGACACCTAGAGGAAAACCTATATTTCCTATAAAAAGGGGGAGGAAATAACCTGGATCTCACTTTCAGTCCAGCAGCCCTTGCTATTCCACAGCATCCAGTCATCTCCACCATGGATCATCAAACACTCCTTTTGATAGCCGCCATCATTCTACAACAGTATGAAGCCATCTACAGGCTCTTTCACCTGTTCTATGGAAAGAAATGGAGGCGTCGAAGAAGTGTCTGGATCAGAAGATGGATCTTGAGAAGAGCCGAGTACGGACTGTATAACAAGCTGATGGTGGAGCTGAGGAACAAAGACCCTCATGCATTCCAGAACTTCAGGAGGATGACGCCAGCCATGTTTGACGAAGTTGTGGAGTGGCTGAGACCCTGGTTGACCAAGGCAAACACCAACTTCTGGCCCAGCCTGGACCCTGGGCTCAAGGTGGCACTGACTCTGTGCCACCTGGCTTCCGGGACCATGTACAGGAGCATGCAGTAAGCCTGGAGGGTGCCACACAACACCATCAGCATTGTGGTCAGAGAAGTGGTGCAGGCCATCATTGAAGAATACCTGGAGGAGCTCCTCCAGTGCCCCTCCACTGAAAAAGGCTGGAAGAAAGTTGCAGAGCAGTGGTATCAGAGGTGGAACTTCCCCCACACCGTTGGAGCCATAGATGGGAAGCATGTGGCCTGTAAAGCTCCAGCCAAGTCGGGGTCCACTTATCACAACTTCAAGGGCTTCTTTAGCATCATTCTCTTCACCATGGTTGATGCTGACTGCAAGTTCATGTACATCGATGCTTCAGGCAATGGCTCATCTTCAGATGCCCAGGTATACAATGCCAGTCACCTCAAGGAGGGGCTGGAACGTAACCTCATCATGGGCTTCCCAGATCCAGACCCTCTGCCCAATGACACACAAGATGTCCCCTACTTCATCGTGGGGGATGATGCCTTCTCCCTCAGAACCTACCTCATGAAGCCCAACACTTCCAGATGTCTCACCCATGAAGAGAGGATCTTCAACTACAGGTTGTCCAGGGCAAGACGGATGGTGGAGAACGCCTTTGGCATCCTGGCCAACAGGTTGCAGGTACTTCTCACCACCATGCAGAATCGCCCACAGACCGTGAGGAACTTTGTGGAAGCTTGCTGCATCCTGCACAATCTCATGCGCACCCACTACCCAGTGTTGCAGAACAGACTCGAGGACCCCCAATAAGGCAATGGGGACATGGAGCCTGGGGGAATGAAGGTAAGGGTGAAACCTGATAGATACTGTGGATGTGCAAGGCCCCAACAGAGCTTCATGCGAAGGGAAGAAGCAGCGCAACCTCCTGAAACACTGGTGCAACTCCCCAGCTGGAGCAGTGGAGTGGCAAGACAGGATGATAGATGATTAATGGATGCTTCCTTCAGCCTGTCTGATCACACGGATAAGATTGTGCCATGTATGTTAAGTGGCCCTACAATGAACAGGGCATTTAATAAAGAGTTGTGTTTATGTTGAAATGTGTTGATGAATGATTACATTGTTATTGATAATAAAGGGCCATAGGTTTGGCACCAGGGAGAGTGGACCATACAGTCCCACTATGCTTGCACTGGAGGTTTATCTATCCCACAGCTATTACCCATCCCACAGGTATCCCTGCCCATCCCACTGCTATCCTTACCCATCCCACAAGCATGTAAAGGCTTTAAACATTTCTAAAAGTTTCCACCAGGACTTTATTGTCTAAAAGAACTCAACCAAGTGTGTGAAGTAAAGTGTCACAAGCAAAGATAAAGTCAACAGGTAGCAACCCAGTCGCTGGCACTCTTCTCAGTCACTCTGAGGCATGCCCATAGTCTCAGGGGTGAAGGGTCCAGGTGCTGTGGAGGTGGCTGCTGCTGGAGTGCTGGTCTGAGGTGCCATTGGGATGCCTGGCCCCGAGAGGACAATAGGGGATGGTGTGTGGAGGAAGCTCTCAGAGAGCTGGCTCAGTCCTGTGATGTTGAGAGCCCCTTCCTCCATGATATGGGTGTCAGTCCCAAGACCGATGACAGATATTCTCAGGCCGGGCTTGGCTGTGGGGTGGAGGAAGGAGGAGTGTAGTGGGGCTGTCTGGTCTCCCTGTGCTGCTGGAACTCCTGGTAGCTGTAGCCTTGGTAGGTGAGGGCCTGTAGAAAGCCTTGGAAGGACTGTGACATCACCTGGGTTGGAGGAGCAGACCTGGACTGGGTCGGAGTAGGTTCAGCTGGGCTTGGCGGGTTGTGCAGAAGACCAGTGATCCTGTCCTTTATCACCTGGTACTGTGATTCGGAAATGTCCATGAGGGTCTGGTTAACGTAGGTGAGGAAGGGCTTTGACGATGGTATGTCAGTTTGTACCAGCTGAGAGAGGAGATCTACGCTGCTTTTGATGGTGTCCCTGATCTCCAGCAGGACAGTGTGGTTCTGCCCCTCCGGTCTGGCTCTCTGCCTGCTTTCTGTGGAGTTGGAGCTCTGGATGGATGTGGGTTGGTCTCTGGTGGAAGTGCCCTCTCCTTGCTCCCACTGTGTCAGGGGTTCCTCCACGCACTCCACCATGGGGAGTGCAGCTGTCAGGGGGGTCTCCATCGTGGGATGCTCCACAGATACCTGCCTGGACACAGGAGCTGACTCTTGGCCAGAAGAGGACTGGCTCTCTGTGGGCTGCCTGAGAGAGAGGGTTGACAGAGGGGCTGCTCCTCGGTGGCGGATCTCACCCTGCAAGAAGCTGCACTTGGCCATCATGTAGGTCTCCCGTCGGTGAGCTTGACCGTGGCCTGGCCAGATTTCTTTACGTGCAGCTTCCCGTACCAGGTGTGCATGTGCTTCCACCATCTGAGGACGATCTCTGAAGTGTAGCCCAGGTTCTCCACCTTCTCTCTCCAAGCAGCCTGCTTCCTCTTAGTGTCTCAATAGAGCCTGTGTCCCTTCCGCCATAGATACTTGTTCTCCTTCAGCCATTCCAGCACCTCATCCTCATGTTCCTCTTTGATGGAGTATTGCCTCCTCTCCCATTCATGCGTATGCCTCTTCCTTCCTCTGGAAGGCCATCTGGGCCCTCATCAGAGCGGCTTCGAGGTTGTAGGGGCTGCTCCACCACACCACCACCACCAGCAGCAACAATAACAGTAGCAGCAAAAGCAGCACCAGCAGCACCAGTAGCACCAGCAGGACCATCAACACCAGCAGGACCAGGAGCAGCACCAGCAGAGTAAGCACCAGCAGAAGCACCAGCACCAGAAGCAGCACCAGCAGAGTAAGCACCAGCAGAAGCACCTGCACCAGGAGCAGCACCAGCAGAGTAAGCACCAGCAGAACCGCCAGCACCAGGAGCAGCGCCAGCAGAGTAAGCACCAGCAGAAGCGCCAGCACCAGGAGCAGTGCCAGTAGAGTAAGCCCCAGCAGAAGCCCCAGCACCACGAGCAGTGCCAGCAGATGCCCCAGCACCAGAAGAGTCAGCCTGAGCAGCAGAAGCCCCAGCAGAAGCAGAGTCAGGGCCAGGCGGTGGGATAGTGGCTCTGTCCTTCTTGCCAGGGCTGGCAGCAGATGGCACAGGCTTCCTCTTCTTCTCCATGGTTGTTGGCTGGAATTATGTCTGGCAGCAGGTCTTTCCTCTGAATGGTAACCTGCTTGCAAGCTGCTTCTTTTTCTATCCACTGGGCTGACGCAATGCATCCTCCCTGCATGCGCAGAGAATGCTTTGCATCCACTAGGCATCCACTAGGCATTCACTAGGCATCCACTAGGCTTCCGTGATGCATCCGCTGTATCCGCTCTGCATCCGCTCTGTCTCCGCTCTGCATCCACTCCTTCTGCTGCACGTCTGCTTTGCTGTGCTCCCCTGGAAGCCCTGCAGATATGCCATCCACTTCCATCTGCTTCCATCCACTAGGCTTCCATGGAGCATCCGCTTTTCATCCTGGCTACATCCTCTCCCTGTCCATTCCTTTCCGTTGTTGTGTGCTCTGTTTATGCAAATTTGGGGCACTTTTGAGACCGGATAACAACGGATGGAAAATTTTTGCGTCCGCTGTGTCCTTTTTACATACGTTTTGCACCCGTCGTGTGACAGGGCCTTAAGTGGAGGATAATGGATTGGTTAATAATTGATTCCATGACTTTACAGGTGATGCAGAATAAGCAGATTGGTCTGTAATTTTCAACTAGGCTGGGGTCTCCCTTTTTGGAGATGGGGATCACCATGGCTTGTGACTGTAGGTTAGGCAAGGAGCTGGTCCTGAAAGATTTTTCAAAGATTATGCTTAGAGGTTCTGCTATGGCAGTGGGTAGTTTTTTTAAGAAGTAGGCACATATTCCATCTGGTCCAATAGATAGAGATGGTTTTAGATTGTGTAGTGCTTTTTCAACATTGTCTTCTGTAAAATCGATATGTATTAGACATATTAGATATGTATTACATATGTATATGTATTAGACACATTAGACATACACAGACACTGTAGTTGTCTGTGGTTCAGCTAGGAAATACTGGGCATGATCCATTGCTGTTTACAAATCCTGAGGCAAAGAATGTGTTAAAAGAAGTTTGCTTTGATGGTATCATCATTGCAGTGTTTACCATTAGGTCCTTTCAGGAGTGGGATGGACCTTGAGACTTTTTGTTTACAAAGTTGTTATTCACAAAGTTGTAGAAGGTGCGGGTGGAATTGGTGCATAGAAGATTTCCTTCTTGTTTAATGTGATAATTAGTTCATTCAGTTTTTATCTGGTGCTATAATTTTTTGTATCGGCTTTTGAAGTTGGTAACATGACCAGATTTGTTTTTCCAACAAAGTGATTTCTTTTTGGATTGAAGCTTCCTTCTTGTTTTGGGTAATTTGTTTTTTCTGGTTTTGGGAGTTGTTAATGGTACATATAGTTTGATGACTCTTGACTTCAAGTAAAAATATGTTCTAATGGTCTTCAACAGTATTGCATCCAGAGAATAGAAACTGCCAGTCAAGGGATTAGAGATCATTATTTATAAGATCATAGTTGCCTTTTTTGAAGTTATAATTGGGGATTCTGTCATTTTGATGATTTTTGTGTGGATGTATGTTGAGACAAAAGTCAATCATGTTGTGGTCACTCTTGGAAAAGGGTTCTTTAATTTGTATTCCCAAAATTGAATTCAAACTATTGCAGAAAATGAGATCGAGGCAGTTGTTAAGTCTAGTGTTGTTGGTTACTAGTTGTTCTAGTCCCAGATTTGTTACTGTATTGTAAAAGGTTGCATATATGGCTTCAGTTGTACATTCATTTAAGGTCCAGTTAATATGAGGTAGACTGAAGTCACCAAAGAAGATAAAAGTGTGTGGCCAGGATGGTGCCCATGTTAGTAGTGTATTTAGCTTGTTTGCATGTTTGATGTCATAATTGGGGGCTCTGTAATAGAGTAAGAACTGAAATGTGATATTTAAGGTCAGTTCACAGACAATGGTCTCAGGAATAGCAAGCTCCTGGGTAACCTGGATGATTTTTAGATGTAGGGACTTTTTATAGAAGATAGCAACACCACCTCCTCTACAGATTTCACGATCGGATCGGTAAACATGATGGTCTCTTACTGTGGTAATGGAGTCAGGGAGAAATGCATTGAGCCATGTTTCACAGACAAATCTGATGTCCAATTTAGCCATATTTAGTAAGAGGAGAAATCAGGTATTTTATTTACAAGGCTTTTTGCATTGAGTAGCTTGCATTTAAGGCCAGTTGTGGTTGGAATAAGGTAGTTAGGGCCATGCATGCATAATTTTGAGTGGTGTTGGATTGGATGGGATGGGGTTGGATGCGGAGTTGTGGGTTATGTGACTTTTTTTTGATGCAATCAGCTCTGTAGTCAATGTATAGATCCTTTTCTCTGTTATCTATATGGTTTTTGAGTTCTGCGCAGAGTTCATAGGAGCGGATTCTTTGCAGTATGGATAAGTATGGTCTTGAGCAAACTTTTTGCGGTTGGGATTGGTTTTTGCAATGGCATTTATTGTATGAATGAATATGCATTTGCTGGACTCATTTTTGCGTACAACTCTACAAAATCTTGGGGCCATAGAGCCATCATTGTATTTGTACCTACGGCCAGCTCTGGTTATTTCAGTGATATCAGTGATAACAGGAGAGATGTTTGTTGTATTTGAGTTGCTCATGAACTTTGCTGATGTCATCTGATTCGTTGGTGTCTTCGAGACCAATAAGATGACATTTGGACGTTTCTGTTCACGTTCCACTGTGTCTCTGATGAGTAAGGAGATATTATTTGTGGAATTATTTGAAGGGATAGTAATTGTTTGCGGTTTGGTGGTTATTTTTGGTTGTAGTTGTGATTGTAGTTGAGGTAGTGGTTGTGGTTGTTGTGAGATTTGATTTTGAGCTGATAAGTACTCTGTGCTCCATTTTTTTTTCCAAGTGAAAATAGGCTTGCTTGTATAGTTGTTTCAAAACATTTTGCTAAGCATTCTTCTATTGAGTGAATGAGTGATTCTATGCTTTCAATTCTGTTCAGGTAGGGTACTCAGTTTGTTTAGTTTTGGAAAGTATGATGGACATAGATAAAAGAATGTATCTGAATTTTTAACCATATCAGCTAGGCTTTGGTTTGTGTTTAAGCAGAGAGGGTTGGCTAGATTATTGCATAGGTGGCATTTGATTTAAATTTCGCTTTCATTGATGGTTTCAAGACATTTTAAACATGTGCAGGAGTCTGGGAGGTCATTGGTAGAGATATTTTTCTATTGTTTTGATTTGGAGTTTTTGGCTGGCATGGTCAATGGCAATAGTACAGTAATCAATTACAATGGCTAGTTAATGTGATAGGTAGACAGTAACTTAGTGAATGTTGGTAATTAATAAATGTTAATTGATATGTTAGAGAACAAATCAAAAGTAAGGTTGCTTATTAATAAAAATCAATCAATCAATCAATTGGTTATTCAAATCACTCTAATCAAATAATTTTGCTAAGCAACAAACAGCCTAATTTATTGCAGTAATTACTAAACACACTAGTCAATTAAATTCACTAAATCACTGATTTTACTAATCAGATATTCAGTAATTACACTATATGCACTAAACACTCAATCATACCAAGCCATAAAAACAATAAATCAATTGATCATTTGATAAAAAATAATTATTATTTTTGAGATAATGAAAGTAAAGGCCCTGTCACACTGGCCAACAGATGCAAAACGTTTGTAAAAAGGACACAGCGGATGAGAAAAATGTTCCATCCATTGTTGTTCACTCTCAAAAGGGGCAAAAATTTGCATAACCAGAGCGGACAACACGGAAAGGAATGGACGGAGGGAGGACGCAGGGCAGATGGAAAGCGGATGCTCCACCGAAGCCTAGCAGATGAAAGTGGATGGGAGCTGATGGCACATCCGCAAGGCTTCTGGGGGACCGCAGCAAAGCGGACGCAGAATGGATAAAGCAGATGCAGAGCGGACGCCGAGCGGATGAAGCAGATGCACAGCAGAAGCTGAGCGGATGAAGCGGATGCACAGCAGAAGCCTAGAGGAAGCCTAGCGGATGCCTAGTGGATGTCTAGCATTCACTGCGTATGCGGGGAGGATGCATTGCGTCAGCCCTGCAGATATAAAGGGAAGCAGCTCCCAAGCAGGTCAACATTCAGAGGAAAGACCTGCTTCCAGACACATTGACTGCCTGCCAGCCTTGCTGTTTGCCTGCCAGCCAGCCTTGCTGCCTGCCTGCCTGCCAGCCTGCCTGCCAGCCTTCCTGCCAGCCAGCCAGCGACCCCACAACCATGGGGAAGAAGAGAAAGCCTCAGCCATCTGCTGCCAGCCTTGGCAAGAGGGACAGGGACACCCTCCCACCCCCTGGCCCGCACTCTCATTCTGCTGGGGCTTCTGCAGCATGGGCTTGCTCTTCTGGGGCTGGGAATTCTACTGCTTCTGCTTCTGGAGGAGCTGATGATGCTGCTTATGGCGGTGGTACTTCTTCTTGTGCTTACTCTGCTGATGCTGCTTCTGGTGGTGGTGCTTCTGCTGGTGCTTACTCTGCTGAAACTGCTTCTGGCGGTGGTGCTTCCGCTGGTGCTTAATCTGCTGAAGCTGCTTCTGGAGGTGGTGCTTCTGCTGGTGCTTACTCTGCTGAAGCTGCTCCTCGTCCTGCTGGTCCTGCTGGTCCTGCTAGTCCTGCTGGTCCTGCTCATGCTCCTGGTCCTGCTGGTGCTGCTGGTGCTGCTGGCGCTGTGGGTGCTTACTCTGCTGCTGCTGATCCTGGTCCTGCTGGTGCTGCTGGTGCTCCTGCTCCTGCTGCTGCTGGTCCTGCTGGTTCTGCTGCTGGTGGTAGTGTGGAGGAGCAGCCCCTAAAAACTTGAAGCCCCTCTGATGAGGGCCCATATGGCCCTGCAAGAGTGAGGAAGAGGCATACGTGTGAACGGGAGAGGGGGCAGTACTCCATCGAAGAGGAACACGAGGATGAGGTGCTGCAATGGCTGAGGGAGAACGAGTATCTATGGCGGAAGGGACACAGGCTCTATCATGACACCAAAAGGAAGCAGGCTGCTTGGAGACAGAAGACAGAAAGCCTGGGCTACACTTCGGAGGTGCTCCTCGGCTGGTGGAAGCACATGCACACCTGGTACGGGAAGCTGCACCTCAAGAAATCTGGCCAGGCCATGGTCAAGCTGACGGACCAAGAGACCTACGTGATGGCCAAGTGCAGCTTCTTGGAGGGTGAGATCCACCACTGAGGAGCAGTCCCTCTGACAACCCTCTCTCTCAGGCAGCCCGCAGAGAGCCAGTCCTCTTCCGGCCGAGAGTCAGCTCCTGTCTCCAGGCAGGTGTCTGGGGAGCGTGCCACGACGGAGAACCCATGGACAGCTGTTCTAACTATGGCGGAGCATGTGGAGGACTCCCTGGCACAATGGGAGAAAGGAGATGGCACTTCCACCGCAGTCCAACCCACATCCACCCCCAGGTTGCGCTGCTTCTTCGCCTCACGTGAGGCTCTGTTGGGGCCTTGCACATCCTGAGTGTCGATCAGGTTTTGCCCTTGCCCCCATTCCCCAGGCTCCATGTCCCCATTGCCTTGTTGACGGTCCACAAGCCTGTTCTGTAAGACTGGGTAGCGGGTGCGCATGAGATTGTGGAGGATGCAGCAAGCTTCCACGATCCTCCTCATGGTCTCTGGGCTATGCTGCATGTTGGTGAGAAATACCTGGAACCTGTTGGCCAGGATGCCAAAGGTGTTCCCCACCACCCCTCTTGCCCTGAACAGCCTGTAGTTGAAGATCCTCTCTTCACGGGTGAGGTATTTGGAGGTGTAGAGCTTCATGAGGTAGGTTGTGAGGGAGAAGGCGTCATCCCCCACAATGAAGTAGGGCACATCTTGTGTGTCGTTCGGCAGCGGGTCTGGATCTGGGAAGCCCACCATGAGGTTGCGTTCCAGCCCCTCCTTGAGGTGACTGGCGTTGTATACCTGGGCATCTGAAGATGAGCCGTTGCCTGAAGCATCGATGTACATGAACTTGTAGTCAGCATCGACCATGGCGAAGAGGATGATGCTGAAGAAGCCCTTGTAGCTCTGATAAGTGGACCCCGACTTGGCTGGCGCTTTGCAGGCCACGTGCTTGCCATCTATGGCTCCAACGGTGTGGGGGAAGTTCCACTTCTGATACCACTGCTCTGCAACTTTCTTCCAGCCTGTTAGGGATAACATTGTTTACCCTAACTGGTTTTGGTGAAATAATAATTATGAATCATAGTTAGTGTATGTTAAAGTGTCTGCAGCTTTAACTGTGAAATAGCAATTGAAGGAGTGGTTAAGAAAACAATATAAAAGTAGCAAGACTACAGCTTGCTCTCTCTCTCTGGCTTTGATGATCCATGATTACTGCTTGGAATCAAGACTGCATAGCTCGAACGGGAGAGACAACAAAGGACTGATTTATAAGTGAACTGACATAGGATATTCTACATGGACTTCGCTAACTGAATATCCCTGAATGGACTGACTACATGGTAAATGACTATTGGACTGATATTTGACTATGCCATAAACTTATACTGGAATAAACTATATTCTTGATAGCACAAGCGTATCTGTTATTTTTACTGTTTGTTAATAAACATACAAGCTTAGCTCACTCATTTATCTGTGTGCCTATCTGACTAATGCTGCACATTCTGTTTAGCTTGTCTACCTAACCCTGGTTGGGGAACCCAGGCTTAACACTGGTTATGGGTCCAGAGGCTGCAAAGTCAGTTTAACTAGGATAAAACAGATTTATGTACAAAGTGAGAGTTTGTGTTGTTATACATTACAGTAAAGAGACAGCTGTGTTTTATTAATTATATTTTTATATCCATATAAGAAAACATGGCACAAGTCAATCTACAAAGTTTGTCCCTTATATCCAAGCTGGATGGAACAAACTATGTATCATGGTCTACAAAATGTAGTCTACTTCTACGAAGAGAAGGTCTGTGGAACATAATTGAAAATCCACCAACGTAGAAGAATGGGATCCAGAGGATGAGGAAGACAGACTAAAGATAGAAGAATTTATGCATAAAAATCAACAAGCCATTTGCATAATTGGGTTAACCTTAACTGATCAACAGCTTGTTTATATCCACGGAGAGAAAACGGCTGTTGGGTGTTGGCAGAAGCTGAAGAGAATTTATGTTCGAGATAATATTGGTGCTCACATAAATCTAACACGGAAGCTTTTCAGGACACATCTCCAAACAAATGGTGATATGCAGAGTCATTTAAAAACTATGCAAAGCATTTTCCAAGAATTACACGAGAAAGAACTTATTTTCTCTGAACAACATCAAGTTTATATAATTCTATCTTCACTTGATGAAAGTTATGATAACTACGTAACTTCACTTGAAATTTTGCCAAAGGACAATTTAACTTTAACTAATATAACTGGCAGATTGATCGAAGAGGCCAGAAGAAGGCATGAAAGACATGAATTAAGGAGGGAGCAACCTCAAAAAGAAGATAATAAATCTCCTACTGCATACGCAATTAAAAGGTGCTTTAATTGTGGAGGAAGAGGACATTTGGCAAGATTTTGTAAAAAGGCAAAGCACCAGAACGCTGGCCAGAATACTAAAAATCATCAAAACTACATAAACATTTAGAGTTAGCCATGTATACTAACGGAGCTGTAAAAAATAATTTATGGGTGGTTGACAGTGGAGCATCCCATTGTATAACAAATGATAACAAAAATTTTATTAAAATGTCCCAGAGTACACAGCAGATATCGTTAGCCAATGGCTGGAAACTGAAAGCTAAAGGTCAAGGTATAGCATATTGTTCTTTTATAAAAGAGAATGTAAAAATGTTATATGTACCACAACTTAAGTTTAATTTAATTTCAGTTAGAATTTTGGTTAAACTAGGATATGTAACTACATATCCTAGTTTAACC
>BLBF01008137.1:0-15061 GCA_015471245.1 Laticauda colubrina
CCAGCAGACAAAGGGAATGCCACAGTAGTAATGGATAGAAAAGACTACGAAACAAAATTGACAGACCTACTCCAAGACTCAACATACAAACCTATAAATACAGACCCAACCACATATCTGTAAAAATTAACCAAGAAGAAAATTATAACCCTCCACATAAGCAAAGAGATCCAATAGACGATCATCCCAAGAGAAAAATCTTCCAGATGCCCCAAATTATACGGCCTCCCAAAAATACACAAAGAAGGCATACCTCTCAGACCCATAGTCAGCTCCAAAGGAGCACCACTACAAAACCTAGCTACACACTTAGCAAAACAACTACAGCCCTATGCTGAAACCGCAGCTTCATATGTAGAAAACTCATACCACTTCTCAGAAATGATCAAAGATCTACATGTGGAACAAGAAGATCTGCTTGTAAGTTTCGACGTGGTTTCACTATTCACTCAAGTCCTGATAAAAGAAACTCTTGAAATCATCAAAAATAAATACCAACCAGCTAAAGACCTCATGGAACTAACAGAACACTGCCTAACCAACAAATATTTCATATACAAAGGACAAAGATACAATCAAATTGAAGAAGCCCATATGGGATCACCACTGTCACCCATCATTGCAAACCTGTTCATGGAAGAATTCGAATCCAGAGCCCTGGCTAAATTTCCTAACATATCTAAACAGCAAACACCCCAAAATCAAGTTCACCATGGAAATGGAAATAAACAAACAACTACCATTCCTAGATGTACTAATCTACAAAAGAACAGAGGGCACACTAGGACACACCATATACCAGAAGAAAACACACACCAACCACAAAAAAAAATTTTTTTTTTCAAGATGCAGCTACCCCTCTTCCCACCCCAACATAAGCTGCCTTCCCCCATTGCAAGCTGCCCTCTGCAGGGACCCCCTTCTTCAGGCGGCTCCTCCCTGCTGGACCCTCTTGCAGTGGCTGGGGGGGTTTGAAGCCTTCGCCCCTCCCATCTGGCTGGGCATGGAGAGAAGCAGAGGTGGGCAAGAGGAAGACGCAGCGTTCAGGCTGATGGGTGTGGGGAGTGGATGATGGGCTGCAAAGGAGCGTCTCGGGGCTCGATAAAGGGTCAACGCCAAGTGACACCAGGTGGTTCATGTGTTCTGTAGTCCGCGTCATCTGTGCCTGACTGATCGAGGCACAACGCAAGGGTTAAGGGCAGAGAGCTGCGACGTGCTAGAGTGGAAAGGAATGCCCACTTCCGGCCTTCCTTGGAAAAGAAACCTCACAGGTGGAATCGGCTCTCCATTCAGCTGTGATGGGCAACGTTCGCTCGCGCATGCGCCCTTCTTCCTACGAAGCTGGTGCTCCTGGCTTTCTGCGCTTGACGCTGCAAGGCTTCCCAGGGTGGAAAGGAGGGGGGACTTTCCACGGGGGGGGGGGCAGGATTGGGCTCTTCCCTTTGAACTGCTCGGGTGGGGACCCTGGAGCGATGGTGGGACTTTGTATGCATGCAGGGCCGGGGACTTTTTTGGGGGGGTCCTGGAGGCTGCTGGGGGGAACCAAAGGGCCTTTCGGGATTCCCCCTTGGGCAGAGGAGAGGGAGGAATGTGAAAGGCGGTGGGTGCCCCTCCCCGTGGGAAAGGAGCGGCGCATTTTCCCACGCCTGACAAGATTCCACCCTGGGGGGAGGGGAGAAATCCTGGGATGTATGGAATATATACTATCTGTATAGACTCTACAGGATGTGTAGATTGTCTATTGGAGGTTGGACTTCTCTCTCTCTCTCTCTCACACACACACACAAACACACACACAAACAGTTGTGACTGTATGATTTTAACTTTGTTGCTTGTATACTAATGATTTTTTGACTGTTTCCTAGTATGATTTGATTGCTTATTGTTTGCTATGACTATCATTAAGTGTCAAACCTTATGATTCTTGATGAATGTATTTTTTCTTTTAAGGACACTGAGAGCATTTGGACCAAAACAAATTCATTCTGTGTCCAATCACACTTGGCCAATGAAGGTTTCATACACACACTCACCCACACACACTCACCACAAATTGTGCAAACCAATTTTAATTCAAACCAACCTAGCTGGGCTGCCCAGTGGCCTCTCTCTTCCGCGTCTGCAGGGACCCCAAAGGTGGTTTGCCCAGCCATTGCCCCAATGGGAAGAGGGGGAAGGAGTCGCCCAACCACAGCCAGGACCTCCAACCCTCCTGGGCATAAAGAGGGGCCTTGTGGGGGGAGGGAATCCAAGGGACTCCAGGAGAAATTTGCAGTCCTTGAATTGTAAGAAAGCAGAGATGGAGAAGAGGATTCTTGGAGGCTCCATTTGCCCCCAGCCCTTCTTTTCTCCAGGGGAGCAAACTTTGCTGGGAAGGGATCCAGGCAGCCCTGATCTTTAAGGAGGAGAGAAGTTCAAAATTCTCAAATTGTTGAATGAAATTTTTTGCCTGAAGCCAAGTTCTCCAACAGGGAAAATTTCCATCCAGGGCCTCTGGGATCAGAGGGAGAAGAGAGAAGCTGCCACAGACTCCCTGTCTCTGCCCAGAGTCTCCCAGGAGGATTCGGCCACAGAAAAGAGCTGAAACCTTTATCATAATTCTCCCTCTTAGGATAATTCAGCTAGTTCTTGCACTCAGAGTTTGTTGGGCCTTTCTCTGCAGGGAAATGAAAGGGAAATAATCCCTATGTGGTTCATAATGACAGGGGCAGAGATCGAATTAAATCCGTCATCTGGAATTGAGAGGTTTGGGACCTTCATTCTTGAAATTGGCCCCAGAGGGAATACAGGGCAGCTGTGGCTGAAGACAAAAAGAAGTGTGACATTTGTTGGCATCATTGTTAAAGAGACAATCCCAGAAGACAGTTATTGTCTGTCACAGGTCTGAAATGGAAGTAACATTTCCTTTATTTTGAAAACTGATGCTCAGTGACACCTTCACAAAGGCGTTGATGTAATAGTGTGGCCAGATTCCAAGAATAAAATGAACTTTAATGAAAAACTAGTTATCAGAACTTTGCACAGTTGAAAAAAATCACACCAAAAAACAAACACATGCACAGAGAGGGAAAAGTCAGCGACAACCAAGTGAAAAGAGATGGAGAAATCAAGGCAGCCTCTCACCCCAAGTGGGGAAGGGGGGGAGGGAATGGGAGCTCAGGAACTTCGTGTTGCAGATGGAAAACAGACATGCAAAATCCTCTTTCAACCTCCTTTGAGACTTGGGGATGCAGAAACCCATATCCCATGTTCCCCCACCTCCCTTTTCTTTTTTTTAACATTTTTTTTATTTTTATATTTTAAAAAAACATCTCTTGGTGAACAGCGTGGTTCCAGGTTTTTACATTTCAGTACAAAATGTCCATAGTTACATATTCATCTTTTATGTTCAATTTCATTTCGTATTATTACTTATTCCATTTTCCTTTAAATATTCTCAAATATTTTTATATTCATTACACTAATTTAATCAATTCCAATTCATATCATAACTTATTTCATTTTTCTTTAAATATTCTCATATCTTGTCTTACAGTATTACCTAAGGTTCTTATTTCATTTCTATATTCATTACATATATTTACTTTTATCTGTCACATTTGCAATTTCATCACATACTATTATTCCATTAATTGTTCAATCGGTTCCATCCTAATTCAAATAATCCAGGTGTCCCCTTTAATTGTCAATTCGAGCTTGCCACCCCTTTGCCTTATGCACTCCCCCAGTTTGTTCCCTTTAAATCATTATAAAGTTTGACTATAGTATCGTCATTTTTTATCACATTCTACATTAATAACAATCTAACTACAACATATTACATATGCATATGAGTCAGATTCCACATGGTATTTTTTTTCTCAATTACATTCTAAATCATCTATTTCAAAAATATTTATTCAATTAATTTTAGAAACTGATAATAGTCTTTCCATTACAATTCTCATCTCATTTTAACTTTATTCACTGCTTTATGAAATATAAATTAATATTATTTCAACAAATTGCCATTTCCATATCTATTTCAATTAAATCTATATCTGGTTTAACAATAATCCTTAAAAGAAAAATATCAGTTCCATTCTTTTCCATTTTTAAATCGATGTTCTTATATATCACGACATATTACCTTGCAGAATCCCCCTTCCTGTTCTTCTTCTACCCATTGTCTCTGATTCTCCTGACTTTATAATTTTTTTCATTTTTGTTTGCTTTCTACTTCCCATCATTTTCTGGTCCTTTCTCTTAATTCCCCCTTTTTCATTTATTATTTCTCTCCATTTCTTATTCCAATTATTTATTTTATCCCCCTCCCTCTCTTGATTTCTCCTCTGTAATTCCCTCTTCTGCTGTTTCCTTTTCCTTTGTTTAATTTTACAAACCATTCCCCCTTTAATTATCACATCAAACCTCACATTTTTAGCTTTAATTCTTTTTCCTGTTTTAATGTTGTTCCACTTGTTCTTTGGGGCTGGTTTCCTCTTTACTTCACTCCTCTCCTCTGGTTCTCTTTGTTCTTCTTTAATCTGCATTAGCATTTCTAATTTTTGTAGTATAATGCTGTACATTTCCAACCTTTCTTTCATCATTGCCTTCCTATTTTGTAGTTCCAATTTTATTTCCACACAGTTCTCCCAATTTGTATACTTCTTCTTTGATTTTCCTTTCTTTAATATTTATGTCCAATCCAATTGTCCAGTAGTTTATTGCAACCAGCGTCTTTTATATTAAATTTCAACAGTCAGTGTCGGTAAATCTTTGCTTTCAGCTTCCTTCTCTTTTCTCACTTTTTCCCAAAGTCACCAAATAATCCAAGGGCAATTTCTTCATGTATCTTTTTTCCCTTGTAATATTCTAGTATTTCACTTTTCAGGGTTTTTATTTTATTTTATAGAATTCCTTTTATTTCCTTTCAAATTCCAATTTTAAAAAGACCACGCACTTTTCAAAGAGTCACTGAAATTTATCATTTAACATTAAGTGGCGGTCTCAGTTCTGTTTCCACATTCCACTCTTTCTTTTCACTTTTTCCCATTTTAAAACTTTCATTAATTTCACTAATTCAAGTTATTAGCTATTATTTCTTTTTAACACGTTCAATTTCAGGATTTAATTATGCCTATTTAGTGCCAAAATCCAAATAGTTCCCCTGCCTTTTTTTCTGATGTAGAGGCCAGGCAAGTCCTGGGAAGGGGGAAGCCCAAGTCCCATGTTCCACTGCCATTTTTTTTTTCATACATGGGGCTCTCAGAGGACAGCAAATCCCATAGAGAGGGCTAGGAAAGAGGAAGGGATTTGAGGGAGGCCCCCATTTCTGGGAAGGGACTATCCTGGTTTATGAGTCCCCAGGTTGAATGCTGGGGGGGATACAGCCCCTGGGGTTTCTCCAGCCTTGCTTGGCCTCCATGTCTTTCCAGGAGAGGCTCCTGTCAAGAAGAAGCCATGCAGGGCTGGGTCTTCCGAGGGGGATCTGAGAGGGAGAGTGGGAGAGGGAAGGATTTGGACATGTCCATGAGGGTTTGGTTGACATAGGTGAGGAAGGGTTTTCTGTTAGAGGATGGTATGTCGGTGTGTACCAGCTGAGAGAGGAAATTTATGCTGCTTTTGATGGTGTCCCTGATCTCCAGCAGGACAGTGTGGCTCTGCCCCTCCGGTCTGCCTCTCTGCCTTTCTGTGGAGGTGGAGCTGGGGGTGGATGTGGGTTGGTCTCTGGTGTCAGTGCCCTCTCCTTGCTCCAACTGCGTCAGGAGGTCCTCCATGCGCTCCAACATGGGGAGTGCAGCTGTCGGGGGGGTTTCTGTCGTGGTACGCTCCACAGATACCTGCCTGGACACAGGAGCTGACTCTTGGCCAGAAGAGGACTGGCTCTCTGTGGGCTGCCTGAGAGAGGGGGTTGACAGAGGGCCTGCTCCTCGGTGGCGGACCTCACCCTCCAAGAAGCTGCACTTGGCCATCATGTAGGTCTCCCAGTCGGTGAGCTTGACCACGGCCTGGCCAGACTTCTTGAGATGCAGCTTCCTGTACCAGGTGTGCATGTGCTTCCACCACCTGAGGAGGACCTCCGAAGTGTAGCCCAGGCTCTCCGCCTTCTCTCTCCAAGCCACCTGCTTCCGCTTGGTGTCTCGATAGAGCCTGTGTCCCTTCCGCCAGAGGTACTCGTTCTTCCTCAGCCATTCGAGCACCTCATCCTCATGTTCCTCTTCGATGGAGTACTGTCTCCTCTCCCTATCGCGTGATTGCCTCTTCCTCCCTCTGGCAGGGCATTCTGGGCCCTCATCAGAAGGGCTTTGAGGTTCTAGGGGCTGGTCCACCACAACACCACCACCACCAGCAGAAACAACAGCAGCAGCAAAAGCAGCAGCAGCACCACCACCACCACCACCAGCAGCAGCAGCACCAGCAGGACCAGCAGGACCAGCAGGACCAGCAGCAACACCAGCAGAGTAAGCACCAGCAGAAGCACCAGCACCAGGAGCAGCAACAGCAGAAGCCCCAGCACCAGCAGGGTCAGTACCAGCAGCAGAAGCCCAAGCAGAAGCAGAATCAGTGCCAGGGGATGGGATGGTGGCCCTGTCCTTCTTGCCAGGGCTGGCAGGAGTAGGCACAGGCTTCCTCTTCTTCCCCACGGTTGTTGGCTGGAGATGTGTCTGGCAACAGGTCTTCCCTCTGAATGGTGACTTGCTTGCGAGCTGCATCCTTTTATATCCGTGGGGCTGACACAATGCATCTTCCCCGCATGCGCAGTGAACACTTTGCATCCACTAGGCATCCGCTAGGTATCCGTTAGGCATCCGCTAGGCATCCGCTAGGCATCCGCTAAGTGTCCATGATGCATCAGTGTCATCCGCTAGGCATCCGCTCTGCATCTGCTCCTTCTGCTGCGCATCTGCTTCGCTGTGCTCCCCTGGAAGCCCTACGGATGTGCCATCCGCTTCCATCTGTTTCCATCCGCTAGGCTTCCGTGGAGCATCCACTTTACATCCTTGCTACGTCCTCTCCCTGTCCGTTCCTTTCCGTTGTTGTCTGCTCTGTTTATGCAAATTTGGGGCACTTTTGAGAGCGGATAACAACGGATGGAACATTTTCTCGTCCGCTGTGTCCTTTTTACATACTTTTTGCATCCGTCGGCTGATGTGACAGGGCCTTAAGAAAAGCCCTGTAAAAAGGGAGGAGTCCTTCCCTTGAAGCAATCAGAGGTCCTCCCGGACTCTAAGAGAGTCTGCAAACGCTGGCGGTAAAGCTGGTGAAAGGGTGTGCCCTTTCTCACTTCAGGGAACAGTGCAGTCCTCCTAGAACCCTTTTTGGGCCTGCAAACTAACGGTAGGTGTCTCCCCATAAAGGAGGGGCCCTTACTCTGATGGGGAACCAGAATCCTCCAGGATCCTTTTTTGGGGGGTCCGAAAACTGCTGGCAGAGTGGGAGTGAATCCTTACATTGGAATAAGGAAACATGGGATCTCTAGCTCGAGGGTCAGGACAGGCTCCCCCATAGAAAAGTTGCTTGATGCGAAGAGGCTACCTGTCCAGCAGGGTATGACAAAAGGAGAAGCCAAAAGATGATGTAAAAAGTGGGCTTTGCTTAGAAACAAGTATGGGAAACAAATCTGGCCAGAAGGCGGTACATATGAACATTCAACCCTGAAAGTGCTCAGACACAGACTAAAACCTGCCCACTTCCCCTACTGGTCCTGCTGGATGAACTTTCCAGGTCCAAGGACCCAGACCTGACCAAAACAGAGGAAACCCCCCCCAAACCCCATCAGACCCAGACAGCTCAGAACCAAAATTCATGGCCGCTTTTCTGAGCAGGCCTGCAGCCGGGTGACAGAGAGGCTCACTTGTTTATGTTTTATCACACACACCCTTTTTCCCATCTGATTTAGTTCTCTGGAAGAAGAACATGCCCTCCTTCCGATCAGCCTCATGCTGTTATCACGGCCATAAAATCCACTGTGAAAAGCCACAACCTGTCTTGGGGAGACATGAGTCAATTACTACACATTTTTCTTACCAAAGTTGAGCGATTGAAACTGTTTGAGAAGATAGAGGAAAGAGCCAGGAGGCCTATCATAATCACAGCAGGGCAAGTAACCCCTCTTAGGATCCCAGACTGGGACTATAGGAATGCTAACCCCTGGGGTGAATACACTAGGGCGAAGGGCCATTTATCAGAAGCCCTTCAAGAATCTGGGTCCTCGAAGCAAATATCCACCTGGACTTGAATTGTGAAAATAACCAGAGAATCATAAGAGGGTATTTTCATACAATTGTCTCCAGCTGGTCAACTTTAGAGATCTCGGAGCTGCACAGGACTGCAAACTTTGTGTTTGAAAGAAAAGGGAAAGACTAAAAGAGGAGGAGAAAGAAAGGAAAGAAGCAGAAAGGGGAAGGGAAAAAAAGAGGAGAAGGAGGGCAGAGAGAAGGGAGGATTTACAAGCATTTGCTGTTTTAAATAACGATAACAGACAAATAACGATAACAGACAAAAATTGGCCCATTTATCTTTCCGATAAATGGGCCAATGCCAGCAGTGTGGGCAAAAAGGAGATCCAGGAGGGTTTTGCAGGTGATGCCTCTGGTGCAGAAAAGAAGGACATCTCAGACGCAATTGGGGGGAGAATTTCCAAAGAGAGGGGGATCATTTTTACCCTCCCCGGGCCCCCTTCCCCATGGAATTTCCCCTATGTGCAGAAAACACGTACCACCTGGGGGACAGGAAGATTTTGAAATGTCCTGACTGGGGGAAGACCACGAGTTCCAAGCCCCATTCCAAAGGCTGGCTATTCTCCTAAGGAACAGTGGCCCCTCTAACTATGACCACAGGGGGAAAGGCATATGGGCATCTCCTTGATACCGGAGCCACTTCCTCACTTATCACTCAGGCACCCTTTAAAGCAGTGGTTCCCAAGCTTTTTCAATCCAGTGCCCGCCTTGGTGCTACAAACTCATCCTTGGTGCCCCCCACCCAGGGGTGGGATTCAAATTTCTGTGGGCATAGCCTAATTTGACAATGTGGTTTGCTGGTCACGTGATTGGTTGGGGATGGCTTGCTGGTCACGTGATCGGGTAGGTGTGGTTTGGTGGTCATGTGACTGGGCGGGTCCGGCCAGGCAACTGGTAAACCAAATACAAGTGGTCCTCACTTAATGGCCGGTTGCTTAGAAAGTGTTCTAATTTATGACTGGCCTCCCCAGAGCTCCTTCACCTGCTTTTGGAGTTTTGACAGCCATGCACACACATACACACACACACACACACACATGTACACACACACTCCCTTCCAACCCTGCTGGAGCAGGTCATTGGACTAGAATCAGCAAAGCATCTCTGATTAGATTCTAGTAGTGAATAGAATCTAATCAGAGATGCTTTGCCGATTCTTGTTGATTTGTTTTATTTGTATTACTTTATTTTATGTTGCTGAATTGCATTGACATGTGTGTCCCTTCTTGTGCATAGCCCAGAAGTTTTGTGATTCTTCACAGCAAAAATTACCGACTTTGCTCTATTTTCAAAAGTGCCACCACTGCTGCGTTCTAAGTGCCAGCCCCGCAGGTCCACCCCATTGAGCCCTCTGCACTGGATGGACTTGTCCAAGCAAGTCTGAGCAGAGCGGTACACGAAGTCAATGGGGTGAGCCTGAGAGAGGGAAAGAGAGAGAGAGAAAAGAGAGAGAGAAAGAGAGAAGAAAGAAAAGAAAGATAAATGGAAAGAAAGAAAAAGGGACAAAGAAAGAGGGGGGGAATGGAAGGAAGGGACAGAAAGAAAAAGAAATAAAGAAGGAGGGAGGGAGGGAGGAGAAAGATAATGAGATATCTATTCTAGTCCAATCTCCAGCAGGATTAGAAGGGAGTGTGTGTGTTTGTGTGTTCTCCTTGTAATCTACCAGTACATTTTGGTTTTGCCTTCTTCAGAATTGGCACTGTAATACATTGGGGAAAAGTAATTTTTTAGGGTGGAGATCTGGTCCAATGGATCCTGTTTAAAGCCTCAACAAAATGTGAGAGCTTCCTGATAGTCTTGACTATGTTTTGTCCACAAAACCTTTAATAGAAGCCAAAGAGGTTTCAATGTGCTGGCAAAGATGTTTCAATGTGGAAAAGGGTCTCAGTCTAAACTGGGCCTCATTTCAATCTGATGCATCAGGTCTCCCTCTCTCTCTTTCCTTCCCTCCTTCCCTCCCTCCCTCTCTCTCCCTTCCTCCCAGACTGGCTTTGCTCTACTTTCTCGATGTGCCTGTGGGGCAGGTGCTTCAAACATGGATGGATGGAGGGAGGGAGGGAGAGAGGGAGAGAGAGAGAGAGAGACAGGCAGACAGACAGACAGACAGACAGACAGACAGACAGACAGACAGGGAGAGAGAGAGAGAGAGGTAGGAAGGTAGGTAGATGGATGGATGGATGGATGAATGGGTGGTGGGTGGTTGGGTAGGTAGGTAGGCAGGCAGGCAGGAAGACAGACAGATAGACAAACAGACCTTTTGGATGGATGGACGGACAGACAGACAGACAGAATGCAACAGTGATGGCAGTTTGAGAAAGTAGAGCTACTTTCCCAATGTTCTGCCACCGCTGCGTTCAATGCACCGGCTCCACAGGCTCACCCCATTGAGCCACTTGCACTGCTCCAGTGCAATAGTCATTGGGGTGAGCCTGTGGTGCCAGCACATTAAACTGAGAACTTAATGGGGGTGGGAGGGAAAATCACCCCTCTTTTCCTTAGAGCACCCATTCCCCAACTATCCCCAATCTCCCCTGTCCCTCGTGTGCATGGACTTGCTTTGCAAGCTGGGGGCAACCATCATATGCACTACGGAGTGGCTCCACTTAGACATCCCAGTCAAACACACACCCCTCACCACAATAGGTCCAATTGAGAGAGACAGCTATATGCCCACAGACCCCAGAACCCTACCAGCCTCTCCATGGAGACAGGATCCCACTGAAGTAGGATTGCTATCCAAGTTACAATTCAAGGAAAGACAGGGCCACCACCCTCCATTCCCCATTACAGAATACAGTCAGAAACAATAGAGTCCATGCAGATGTTAATAAAAGCATGCCGAGAACAGGAGGTACTGCACAAATGCATCTCCCCCTACAACACCCCAATCTTCCCAAAACACAAACTCGAAGGAAAACCTAGTTACTGTTTTGCACACGACATGAGAACCATCAATAACCACATGGTGCCAAGTGCATCTGTGCTACCCAACCCAACCCCCATAATTGCAGAAAGGCCACTCCACAGTTGTGGGCCTTTGCACAGCCTCCTTTAGCATCCTTCTTTAGACCCTGCTTCACAGGACCTCTTTGCTTTGAGGTGGGATAAAGACATACTGAGTCACCCACCCTGTTCCCCAAAAACTGAAAGGGAGACCTTGCTTCTACCTCATTGCCACACAATCCCAATATTTTTGCATAAATAGCTGGTCAATTTGAGTGAGCTTCCTGACAATAATTGATGTAGGATCTATGACCCATTACTTGTTGGTTGTATGGGCCAAGGTCCAGGAGGCTCTGAGTTCTAATCCTCCCTCAGGCAGGAGAACTTCCTGGGGGACTTTGACCGGATCACCAGGAGACTTTTGAATTCCAGTCCCACCTTAGTTCTTATTGAATTGGGGTGGGAAATTTGGAAACATTTTCTCAGATTAATGTGAGATACTAAAATTGGAGATTCCTAGAGTGTGAGATGGCCAAGTGTCCAATATTGTGTGTTGTGATGATGGAAAGGGAAATTGTGGGATAAATGCAGCGGTGGGGTTCAAATACTTTCACTACTGGTACTGTGGGCATGGCTTGGTGGGCAAGGCTTGGTAGGCGTGGCTGGAGAAAGTTACTTCAAAAGCCCATTCGCTCACCACCCCACTAACCTGCTTTCCAGTTCCGTTCTCCTGTGCTGAGCAACCAAAGGAGACCCAGACGAACAGCTGGGACTCAGAGGAGAGATGGGGGCGAGGCCACTCAGAGGCGGTATTTGCCAGTTCTCGAACCCACTTAAAATTTCCACTACCAGTTCTCCAGAACTGGTCAGAACTGTATTAACAGTATTAACACTTCTTCCATGTGGCACAAAGCCACAAGTCTTGGCCTTCTTCTGCCTGTGGGAGAACCAGAGGGATTTGTGTGAATCTTAGACTGACCTTCTTCAGATCCACCAGAGCTTTTCTTATCTCCTTAAAATAGAATTTGCAAATGGATCCTATTCAAAGTTAGGAGCATTTATGAGACATAAAAATTGATTCCCAATTGATTAGCAATCTTTGTGGTTGAAGAGTAGAGCAGCTTCCAGGGGTACCTCTTCCTAAAAACCTAGAAGACCCCTCCCCACTTATTCAGCCCCTTCTTGGACCTGGATGAACATTATGCAGCACTGAAGGTTTATGAACTGCCTTGAGACAGGATCCCTGCAACCTCCTCCTGGGAGGAGTCCCAAGGTCCCCTTTCTCTGGACATCTTCTCCAGCCCTTCAGACAACACAAGCTTCAAGGAGGAGCAAAGAAATGCTTCAGATACAAACTGTAGAGTGGAAAATTAAAGGGCCTGAAAATTAAAGGGCCTGAGAATTAAAGGACCTGAAAACTGCTATTTTATTTCTCTGGTTGATGAAAGAAAAAATATATACAGTGGAGATTTCTTGACACGCTTTATTTTTTTATTTACTTTTTTTTTTGCTGTGAACTACATAACTAAATAAAAACAATCCCAAACTGAAATCCCAGACAGTTCTTCTGCTGAATTCTTTCTGCAAAGGAGGTTTTATCAGGAAATCAAGAAAGACTCATATAAGAGGGATGAAGGTTTCCCTCCTCAGCTGAGAGCCAGTCGAACATGGCATTTCACATCATTCTGGCATTTTTAGGGAGAGAATCAGGCAACCAGACTGGTTTTTGGTTCCCACAAATTCCTCCTGAACTCTTTTTCTACTCATTCTCTCACCACCTACCCACATGTTTAGCTGCTGTCAGTAGGAACAAGTGCATCAATCATTTTTTATAAGGTGTCATGTTCAGTAGCTGTTGCTGAACAGCTGAATTCCTCTGAATTTTACAGAGGTCTCTTTAGCAATATTTATTGAAAGGGGAGGGAGCTGCAAGAATTCCAGTCGTTCAATGATTCCCCATTTTGAAACATAAAGATGTCATTTTCTTTGACTCCTGCATACTATCTAAATGGAAATCAAATAAAAGAAACATTCAAAAATCTTCCATTATCATAATGATGTTATATTTCATGTTTTTACATTTGTTCTGGCTGTGAGATTCTCCTTTGTGTTCAACTCTGGCCTCAGAAGAATAACGTAGCACTTGGGGAAGAAGATGCAGACCAGCAGACCAGCACTGGAGGCCAGGATGGAGAAGACCTGCACAGCCACCATGTGTTTCCCTTTGGTGCTCAGGTAGGTGGGCACAAAAGTCACCCAGACACTGCAGAAGACCAGAATGCCGAAGGTGATCAGCTTGGCTTTGTTGAAGGCCCCAGGCAGATTCTTGGCCAGGAAAGCCACCGTGAAGCAGATAGCAGCCAGGAAGCTGAGGGTGACGTAGAACATGATAACGGCCCCTTCGTTGCATTGCAGGATGATCTCTCCAGGCTGGGAGTGGAGGTCAGACTCAGGGAAGGGGGGAAAAACTCCCAGCCAGATGGAGCAGATGATAATTTAGACACCAGAACAAGAAAGCTCTTCCTCAACCATCTCTTTGCTTGGTTTCCTGGTTTTGTGGCCAGGAAGGCCAAGACCACCATGATGGTTTTGGCCAAGAGAGAAGAAGCAGCAACTGAGAAGATGATGCTGAAGACTGTTTGTCGGAGAAGATAGGTGGCTTTCCTTGGTTGACCAATGAAGAGAGAAGAAGACAAGACGCAGAGCAAGAGGGAGATCAGGAGGATGTAGGAGAGGTCCCGTTGTTGGCTTTGACAAGGGGAGTTTCTTGGTATTTAATGAAGAGGATTAAAACAAGGCTTGTGGTTAGGAACAAGAATAGGGCACAAGAGACCAGAATGATGCCCAGAAGTTCTTCATAAGACAGGAAGGTTATAACTTTGGGGATACATTGCATTCTTTCTTTATTAGGGTATTTATCATCTGGACACTTGGTGCATTTTTCTGTAGCTGAGGAAAGAAAAAAACTCCATATTTCTTTGTCCTTTGCATTTCAAGATATATTGTACATTCTCTGGGAACAAGTGATTATCAGGAGCATTTTCCAGTATGGATTTCTTAATATCTCGAGAGACAAAAAATAAGTGTATAACTTTTTTTCAAAATGTAGCTATGAAATATTTTTGATAGGCTATGGAATTGGGGGAAGATTTGGACTTGAAAGATTTCCTTTGTAATGTTCAGAATATTGATAGGAACCTCCATTACTAAAGGTAAATAATGAATCAATTAAGCTATCTAGAGAAACTTACCTGCCAAATGGCAGTTCTTGTTTACTTGCCACTTGATGCTGGCAGATCAAGTGTCTGCTGCAAATAATTTGGAATGGCCATTGGAGCAGTGGTGATACGGGTGTAGTCACATACAGGCATAACTATCCACGCCACCACATTGTGCATCTCATATATCAGAAATACCTTTTCAATGTTCCTCAAAGGGAACCCATGTAGACTGCATTGCCATCCTCCTTTCAGGAGGTGGACTTAAAGGAATTCCTCACGTTTCAAGGAACTCAGGTGTTCCTAGAGAAGTAAATGTGGAAAGAAGCACACATCCAAGCTAAAAAGAAGAAATATTTTCTTTGGCAGTAGTAAAGTTTGCCCAATCCGCCACAGCCACCTTTCTCTATCCAGCCCTTCCTTCACAGTCTTTTTGTTCTTCTGTTTAGAGAAGAAATGGGGCATTTTGGGTATAAACAAGAAACCAATTCAGCTTCAAAGTGTGTTTTAATTCACACTTTCATGACAATGCTCTGGATGGATCCAGTTCCACCAGGCCTCCCATTTTTCTCTGGTGTCACCCACCTTTCTGGGTGGAGAAGGTTCCCTCCGGACAAGTAACGCAGTCATAGCAGCAAACTGGCTCTCCTTCTCGAGCCCTCTTGACAAATCCAGGAC
>BLBF01008162.1:0-10828 GCA_015471245.1 Laticauda colubrina
CAGAACTGAAGAAGCTTCTTGGATGAGAAGCAAAAGGTCTTTCAAGGAAAAACAACACCTACCTTTTGAAAAAGCACCTTTGGGACAACTGGATGACTGACAATCTCCATAGACTTTAGAAACTTCAGGTCTCTAATGATCAACATCCTAATACACTTCTGTGTTCTTAAGAAAGCAGCTTATGCAAATTCATTTAGTATGAAAAACACTAAGCTGTATCATTTTCAATGCCTCCAACTAAGCAATCGATGGTCTTCCTTATGGCTTAGCCAGTAATGTGAAGTAAAAGTCTCACCTGCCAAACTTTAGCAGCTGATTTATAAATACAGGGAGGCAATATACATTAGCTTCCATCATAAAGCATCATGCTCTTTGTGTACCATCCTTTAGGGGAAAATATATGTATATATGTACCCTATATAAGAAAGCTCCAATGAATTTTACTCACTGGACATGTCAAAGTGGTTGTGTAAAGTCCGAGAATTTGTGTTTTCGGCAGCTTTTTCAAACGCTCTCCCAAAAAAGCTAGAAAGGGAGAAAAACACATCTTGGTCAGATACTTGCAAACTACACGACCTATGTTTCTGATCTCACTTGCCACTTATTACTGCTCTCCATGCTAGATCCCATAACATTCCAGAAGTTCCTTTCAGTCACTGAAACAGTTGCTCTTAGCAGGCCTGTCTTCACCACACTCAAAGAATGAGATCAAAGAGACCCTTCTGTAGGTTAGACAAAGCCCTTACTTTTTTTTATCAGAGCTTTCTGTGTGAGGTGGGGTCCCAACCATGATTACTGTCCCTTGCTCGAGATTCATGGGGGCCGCCATAACCATGGGCAGAAGTTTGCAGCGCTTGTTTCTGGTCTAAAAACAAAAATAAAAATAAAACATCAGAAAAGGGGTTTAAAGTCTAAAAGGATCAAGATGAAGCTCAAAGGCGGATTCCTAAGACCAATGTGCTGGGTTTGGGGTGCTGGTTTTGTTTGAAGTACAGCGAAGGACAAATTTGAGGATTAATGCTATCTGAGGAAGACTGCAGATATAACAAAGTGCTGGAGAAAGATGGGACTAAGCTAAGTATCCTAAACAGACTTCTCTTCCACTGATTGCCGTCGCAATCTCATTGCACTGTTAAGTTTGAGATTTTTTTTTTAAATCTCTCATTGCATTCAAAATGGAGATTGACATACCTCGCAACCATAAAAATAGTTTGGAACAAGATTAAAATGCTTTTAAGGTGCCACCCGCAATACTTATCCAAGTAGGGTTAGCATCAGATTATAGCAGATGGATGGGTGGATGAATGGATGATCTAGGTAGTCCTCACAACAATTCACTTAGTTACAACAGCACTGGAAAAAGTGACTTAGGACCACTTTACACTTATGACAGTTGCAGCATCTGCATGGTCATGTGATTTACATTCAGATGATTTGACAATTGGTTCATATTTATGACGGTCGCAGTTTCCTGGGGTCCTGTGATCCCCTTTTGCAAACTTCTGACAAGCCAATTCAATGGGGAAGCCCGATTCACTTAATAACCAAGTTACTAACAACTGCGGGAAGAAAAATCATAAAGTAGGACAAAGCTCACTTAACAAATTTTTCACTGAGCAACATAAAGTTTAGACTGAATTGCCATAAATCGAGGACTATCCATATTCAGGTACACTAACTGGTATTTGTAACAACTATGACAACAGCAAAATAACAGGTACAGGTAACTGCACAAATGGGGCAAACATACAGAAATCATGTTTGATTCATGTTATTTGCACGTTATGACATCATTGCATGTCATCATTTCCCTCCCCCTCTGAACATACTTCGCTAATTTTTTTGCAAGATACTGCTTCAGATTTGCAACGTTACTTTACTTGAGAATCCAACGTTATCTAAGAACTATTTAGAACTAAAAGCCACCCTGCCTTTTTCTTGTTTCATTGTTTTTCAAAGCTTATCTTAAAGCACTGAATAATTTAATTTAGGGCCAAACCAGGCAGGATGTTAAAACAGTTAATCTGCATATTTTATTCTTATTTTTTTAAAAGACATTCCTGGGGTGGATTACAGAAATAACATCAGGTAGGAAGTCTGTAATTTTTAATTTTTCACCCAATCTTTATGCAATTTCAAGGAAGCTTCCTCTTTACAAAACATTGTGCGTATGAGTTAAGAGAAGCACTTATGCTTCTTTTTTTTTAAAGCAAACTTTATGGTGTGTGAATGATATCTAATGTGGGCATTGTTCATGGTATTTTTTGATTAAGATGGCTTAAATGTCATGCTTCAAAATAAAGCTCCTAATGGCAGATGCCGTATTACTAATAGCTTACTTACAGAAGAAACTATAACTAATAGCTTACTTACAGAAGAAACGAAGGATTTAAGTAGGCACTTGGTGAGCAGACATAAGGATATTGGCCTGGAGAATAATCTCACATCTGGGGTACCCTGAAAAATGAATATTTATAACTAGATAAATGGATGGCTGGGTAGAAAATTAAGATTGATTATAGATGATAGATACATAGATAAGATAGAAACAGACAGACAGATATATAATAGAGATACAGTATATAGATATATGATAGATTAAGTAGATAGATATATAATAGATAACTAGATAGTTACGTAGATAAGATAGACAGATAGATATATAATGTACAGTAGATACAGTATAGAGATAGATAGATGGATATATGATACAGTAGGTAGATATATAAGATAACTCGATAGATACAATATACAGTAAATGGAGACAGACAGATAATAGATACAGCAAGATAGATAATAGATACAGTAGGTATACATATATATATAATAGATAACAGTAGACAGATACAGTAGATAGAGGTAGATAGGTAGAGGAGATAGATGACAGACAGACAGACAGACACACAGAGAGAGAATAGTATAGACTGGAAAGGAGAAAGGAGTGAGTGCAAGGCGATGTTCACCTCCATGAGGTAGCAGTATAGGAACGGTCCCTGGTTGATGACAAGGTTGGTGCAGATGCAGCTGGCCACAGTCTGCTGGATGGCGCACAGCTGTTTTTTGGCCAGCTCCAGTCCTTGAAGCAACTGGTCCAGATTACCCCTGGAAGGAAAAGCAAAACAAAGACATTGCTTTTACCCAGAAGGAAAGTCATTCGTACCATTCTTAGGAAATGTTTGCTTACTATCACCCTTAACGCAAAGGTTCCTCAGCAGGCCCAATACTGGTAGCTTGTTAAGTGGACAGTATCTACAATATTAGGTTCAAATCCAACATTTCTGGAGCAATTAGGAAGAAAACATCCAAAATTTTGCAGAAGCTGGTCAGCAGAGAACAGGGACTGTGATTTGAATCTGAGTAAAATAGTTTCCAATATTTGATAAAAGGCATCATTACCAGAAATTAGCAAATTAGCAAAGTCCTGGACTGACGAACTCAATTAAACCCAAAACTTCTGTTGCCAAGTGAGTCTTTGGCTAAGTGAGTTTTGCCCCATTATACGACCTTTCTCAACACAGTTGATACGTGAATCATGTCATTTGTTTAGCCCATCCCTCTTAGATCATCCCATGACCTTATCAAGGTTTGTTCATATTGCTTAGCATTTGCAATGTCTAGCAATCATCAGCACATTTGTCCCTAATTCCCAGTAACAAGTAGCACAATATGCCATACAGTAATTAACACTAAAATATATTCATTTTAGCACAATGATGGGGGCCATAGAAGGAGCGTTCACGTCGCGGCCCCTGTCAGGTATCTGTTTACCTGCAAATCCTTCTACCACGCTACACCAACCTACACCAACAGTGTTCTACAGTGGCTGGGAAAAGTGTAGCGACACGAGAGAAGAAAAGAAGAAGAAGCACAATGATATGTTCCTTGTTCTTGTGAACCTCAACTTTCCTGTGCACAGTTGCCTTGTTCCACCCTGAGCAAGCTTGTTTTGAAAATTTTGCTAGCTAAGCCCTTCCACACATTAGCAAATGTCTGCAAATAATAATTTTCTGTAGAGACTACAATTTTAGAGTGGGAGAGGGGATCTTTTGCCCTTTCCTTCAGTGGCAACTTTAAGATCTGTGAACTTTTAAAAATTCAGGCTTGCCTGGCTGGGGAATTCGGAGGGTTGAAGTCCAGACTTCTTCAAATTTGCCAGGGTTGAGAATTATTGCTCTATAGCAACATTGGCTTGCTAACCTGGCTTATTCAACATATGGTAGGGTTACAAGAGAGGAAAATGTACATTACCTGGAAAGGCTATCCAAAGCCTTGATAAAATTATCGGTTCTGTTCTCCTCCTTTTCCACGTTCTCTATCAACGCCACAGTGGCATACACAACGTCACTGGCTAAAAACTTATTTTTAAAACCAAAATGGACACTGAAGGTTTGCACTCTCAGATCCTTCATTCTGAAAACCAAAGGGGAAGTATTAGAGATGTTCAAACAACTTACGGTGTCTTTTAACTTATACAGTTTTTATCTTTTATGATTGTAAGCCGCCCAGAATTACCCTGAAGAGATCTATAAACTTTACCAATAAATACATATATGAGAAAATCAGTTCAGAATTCTGTATCATTAGAAAGAAAAGTATCTTACCCAAACTTATTTGCGGATTCTTCAATGATTTCCCGAAGATTCTCTTTCAAGGAAATGTCCATGGAATGAAATTTCTGTTTGACTTGCTTTAAAGGCAACCTTAAAAAAATAAAATAAGGAATTAAGTACATGGGGAATGATGGCAGGAACACTTCATAAAAGGTTCATCTGACATACTGAACTAAGACACCACCAATCTTTTCCTGCTGATCCGCTAAGTACAGCTGGTCCTCAACTTACAACAGTCCATTTAGTAACCGTTCAAAGTTACAACAATGAAAAAAAATGATTTATGACCATTTTTCACACTTACAATTGCAGCATCCTTATGATCACAGGATCAACATTCAGATGCTTGGCAACTGACTCATATCTATGATGGTTGCAGTGTCCCAGGATCATGTAATCACCTTCTGACAAGCAATGTCATTGGGGAAGCCAGATTCACTTAATAACCAGGTTGCCAACTGCAGTGATTCAGTTAACAACTGGGGCAAGAAAGGTCGTAAAATGGGGCAAAACTCACTTAACCAACCTCTCACTTCGGAACAGAAAGTTTGGGCTCAATTCTGGTCAAAGACTACCTGTATTGTTAGTTTCTAAGAATGATGCCTTTTATTGAATATTGGAAACTACTTTACTTGTCCCTGTATTTTCTGTTGACCAATGGTAGGAATTTTGGAAAAATTTGGATGTTTTCTTCCTAACTGCTACAGAAATGTTGGACTTGAAACCTAGAATCTTCTACATGCAGAGGTTGTGAAAGAACAGAGGCTCTGGATAACCAAGTGATACCAAGCTGACTTTGCTTTCAACTCTGGTACATGGGTCTTGGCAACAAACTTGGCAACTTTAAGACTTGTGAACTTCAACTCCCAACTATGAGGAGTTGAAGTCCACAAGTCTAAAGTTGCTGAAGAGACCCCTACTCCAGTATTAGACTACACTACCCATGCTCTTAATTCCTTCAGCATTTCCATCCATGGCCATTTAGAGATTTCCTGATCATCATGATTTGGAATTTTTTCCTTTTCAATACCCAGCTCTCCCGATTAACTCACCCCATGTCAGCCAAGAATTCTTGCAATCTCTTCTGGCCTTGAACAGACCAAAGCTTGAAGCTGGCAGATGTGTAACAAGTATTGCAGAGACTTTCGTACAGAGACCAATGCTGATAAAGTGCAAGGCACAAGCTAAGGCCATCAAGAATTAAGGGTAAATAATTGTGATTGGGATCAGAGTGGTGGGGTGGCCTAGAGGTGGAGCTCTTGCCTCACAATTAGGAGGCTGCAAGTTCGATCCTAGGTAGAGGCAGATATTTCTTTCTTTGGGCACAATTTGAGAATTTATCTGCTGAACAAAATTCTGTACTGGCGACAGGAAGGGTATCCGGCCATTAAACTCTCTGTTAGCTCCATTCAGTTGCCAGAACTCCACCCTGCAAGGGATTATGGGGTCGTGAAAGATGATGGATTGGGATTATTTTCCCTCTTCTGTTATTTTCTTCCCCATAAATGCAACTAGGTTGTCTTATGCAGTTTAAACAAGGTTTAATACTTCTAGAAAATATTGACAGCCTGTTATTGGAGTTTAGAATTCCTATTAGGATTGTGAACAAATCTTAGGCCTTTCCCCCCAGTATTTCTGATGTGGAAATTAAAGCAGAAACGTGCAGGCCTTTCGGAAAGCATTGGAACATTTTTCCGGCCTCCCTTTAAAATATTCTGAACCACAATCTGTTTTTGCTCATAATTTGCTGCTATACCGTATGTTTATTAATGCACTAATTTGCGCTTTCCCTCTGTCTCATTGTTTTGTGAATGCAGAAGCACCAAGCATTGTTATTTTGGTTTCCTAGGCCACAATTAGTGATAATGTTGGAACCAAGGGACTCTCAGTCAAATACTGCTTAAAAACTAGGACTAGATTGTGAAACTGGAATGACAGAGAAAAGGTGGATAGAAAGAGAGACAAGACATAAGCTCACATGCTTGAAAGCTACAAGGGTTGTGGGCGGGAGAAGTGGCCCCCATCACGATTGATCCGGACCAATGATTTCACAGTGAAAACTCAATTTGTGTCAAGTGGCAGCTGAAGTCCTAAACAATTTGCACCAGCCTTTGGAAGGATACTCATATTCGAAGGCGATTCTCATGCAGTCGATAGAAAGGGAGTTCTCTTCATCCCCATTGCGATGATTATGCCGAGTGACGTGACGCTGGAGAGTCCCGACGTCCGTCACATACTTCATTCTTCCATTCAAAAAAACATAAAGGCAACATATTATTGATGGATGATAGTAGCTCTCTCACCTCTTTTTCTACCTCGAAGCTCAGGAAATAAAAATGTTTTCTGGGGAAAGGTTAAGGAAAGAGTTTGTTTTGGAGTGATTTCGGTTCCATATGGAACAAATTTTTGGCTCAAGAAACATCATGAAATTCAGTGGAAGAGCAAATGATTTAAAGAAGGTGTTAACTTACTGAGTGATTCTGTCTTGGATCCACTGATCTGTTAGCCCAACAACAGCCCACCTTACAAAAAAAAAAGAAGAATCGAGGCTTGCATACATATCTTTTTTCCTGCACAGGAAGTCCTCGACTTACAACAGCTCATTTAGTGATCATTCAAAGTTACAACGGCACTGAAAAAAAGTGACTTAGGACCATTTTTCAGTTAAGACCTTTGCAGCATTTCCAAGATCACGTGGTCAAAATTCGGATGCTTGGCAAGTGGTCCATATTTATGATCATTGCTGTGTCCCAAGGCCACGTGATCAACACATGCACACAAACACACAAAGGAAGTGATTACATGACCTTGTTGTGGTTAGCCGACAGCAGGTGTGGACAGCTGAGGAGAGCGAGGACTCAGATGAGGGGCCAGGACCATTAGGGAGTGGACTGCTGCCTTCAGAGATTGTGGGGGCTGGCAGCAGCGATGAGGTGGTTCCCGAGGAGCCTGTGCCAAGTGTGCATGCACGCAGGATTGCTCGTAAGAAAGAGCAACTACAACAGCACGGGCAACTCGGGAGTAAGGCTGCAAAGTAATGGCCCCTCCTTCAAGAAGATAAAAGCCAGCTGTGAATCGGACCTTCTTTGCAGGAAGCAAAGACATTTTGAAACTCCAGCCTTGTGGACATTGCAGTATCTTAGTTGGTATTTGAAGATTTTTGTGTTGTAAAATATTTCTTATCTGTGATTCTTGGCAGCCTCGCACAGTTTTGGCAAGGCTTGTGCTTATCAAAGTTAATTAGTTTGCAGCAGCCTTTTAACTGGGGATTTGTAAGAAACATTAAAAGGTTTCTGTTCCCTTTGGTTCATGTTTGTTTTATTGGGAAAGGGTTTGGGTCAGAACAGACCTTGGGACACAGAAATGTTCTGTACTCAAGGAATATAAATCCTTCCATTTCCCACCATCCATCCAGTCAGAGCTGAAAAAGCTTCTTGGATGAGAAGCAAAACGTCTTCAAAGAAAAAAAACAACAGAAAATCCAGTTGCGTCTTGAAAAAGCACCTTTGGAACAATTAGCAATGTCACAGACAAGACTACCTACCACAGCATGTCGTTCAAGTCTTTGGACATTATCCACGCCAAATCAAACATCATCATGGCAGACTGTAAAAGGGGAAATGATGAAGCGATCAGAGTAAAGAGAAAATGTGTGGCACCATTAAGAAAGCAAATCTTTTCAGGGAGACCTTTCACAGCCAGAAAGTAAATTCTGCACCATACATCATCTGAGTCTCACCTTTTCCCATAATAATAATAGAACCTGAACCAACAGGTCAAAATTTTTAACTTAAAATCTGGCGGGGTTTTGGATTATAGGTAGTCCTCAACTTACAACCACAACTGAGCTCAAAATTTATGATTCTAAGTGAGATGGTTGTGAATTTTGCCCATTTTATGGCTTTTCTTGTCACAGTTGTTAAGTGGATCAGTGCAGTGGTTAAGTTATGGTTATGGGCCTCAGTGGCACAGTAGTTAGAGTGCAGTACTGCAGGCTATTTCTGCTGACTATCAGCTGCCTGCAATTTGGCAGTTCAAATTCCATTAGGCTTAAGATGGATTCAGCCTTCGATCCTTTCGAGGTGGGTAAAATGAGGAGCCAGATTGCTGGGAGCAAGAGGCTGGCTCCGTAAACTGTTTAGAGAGGGCTTGAAAGCACTGTGAAGTGATATATAAATCTAAGTGGTAGTGCTATTGTTCTTCCTTTTCACCCACCTTCCTTCCTCTTTCCTTCCTTTCTTCCTTGGTGCACAGTGGTTAGAATGCAGGATTGCAGGCTAATTCTGCCCACTGCCAGCAGTTTGATCCTGACTGGTTCAAGGTGGACTCAGCCTTCGATCCTTTTGAGGTGGGTAAAATGAGGACCCACATTGTTGGGGGCAAGAGGCTGGCTCTGTTTAACCGCTTAGGAAGGGGTGTAAAGCACTGAAAAGCAGTATATGAGTCGAAGTGCTGTTGCTATTACTATGGTTAACGTGAATCTGGCTTCCACATTAACTTTGCTTGTCGGAAGATCACACAAGGGGATCACATGGCTCCTGGATTTTGATCACATGACCATGGGAATGCTGCAATGGTCGTAAGTGTGCACTGAAAATGGTTTTCAGTGCCGTTGTAACTTCGAGGGGTCACTAAATGAACTGTTGTAAGTTGAGGACCACCTGCATAGGAACTGTTCAAAAACCAGATGGATTTCCACAGGTATAAACCTTTAAGTTAGTTTTCTAGCAATTAAGAAACCTTATCATGCAATAACCGTTTTACTTAAAAAAAGTAATAAACTGTACTGTGAAGATGAGATTCGATACGTACCGATGTCCCATGATATTCATACTGTTCGTAGTCAAAAAGAATTTCCTGCCTATTTTTTATTTTTTTTTAAAGGGAGAAGAGAGAAATCAATAAGATTTTTTTCTGCTATGGTCAGAAATAGAAATATCCAGTAAGCAGATAGCTTGGGTCACATACCTGCGTGCTTCCCACTCTCTTCTTTCACGTCTTTTCATTGTTCTTTCTACCACTTCCTATGGAGAGATTACGATAAACAATGATCAATATAGGGAAAACACCTAAAAATAAATATATTCAATGTTGGTAACAATTTTAATGTTTGACAATGAAACAATTTTAACTTAAAAAAACACACATTCCTTAAAAGATAAGGGTTACAACTTGAGTTAGTTTCAAATGATACAAGATATCCATGAACCAAAACAAAGGAGAAAATATCATTAAAAATCACTTTTACTCCCTGAAAGAGACTTGTATACTTTGTTGTGTCTTCTTTTTCTTAGTACAGTCACTGTTAAATTATCTTAATCTATTTATAAATATGACTTTCCTTTAAAATGCCATTTTATTTTAAATTGCTCAAATATGACCTCTTCAAATCGTCTACGTTTTCCTGCTGGTTCTGATCCATCGCTTTCATTTCCAGAATCATCCTCTTCTTCCTCCCTGAAAATATCATCATAGGCAGGAATCTCGAGGTCATCATCTTGCTTGACCAGAAGTTTGATCTAGTAAAATTTAAATAAAACCACTGTAAAACCCAGTAATGATCTTGATGAAAGAAAATAATTCATCTTTCTTTTTTTTGTCAAAAAGGAGAACTTACTTGTGTCTCATTGTAAACGTTCACTACATTGATAGGTCTATGAGTATCGCAAACAAAGAACAGAGTATCGTCTTCAGGTTGAAGGATTTCCAACAGGTCAATGTTGGCCCCACAGTTTAGGAGCACAAAATACTTGAACTGTAAATAAAAGCAAATAGGTAGTGGAAAATAATCTGCGTGAAAGGATGTGCAATTTATATTGAGAATAGTTAAATTCTTGGGACAAGATACCAACAATTATACTTCAAAAAAATTTTTTAAATTGCCATTATAAAAAATTAGAATTTTAAAAAGATCTTATTCAAGTTCCATTCCCCATAATAGGATTTTCTAAACAAATGTAGATAATGTACAATAGATGCAAGAGAATTGTATTTTTATTCCTTGTTTTTTATACAGTATATATATATATATATATATATGTTTTCTTAAGTTTTCGCGGGTACTTACATGTGTGCTGTTCAGCTTCCTTCGGGTATTATCCCACGTCATTGTAGTTCTGTTAAAGTTGTAGCAACGTTTCAGCAGAATCTCATCTGCCATCATCAGGCTGAAAATAAACAAACAACTACCATTCCTAGATGTACTAATCTACAAAAGA
>BLBF01008163.1:0-10073 GCA_015471245.1 Laticauda colubrina
GTATTGATACACAGTTGCAAACACATAAATGATACATAGTTACAACACCCCCTGATGCAGTGGGAGCAAGGAGAGGGCACTTCCACCAGAGACCAAGCCACACCCACACCCAGCTCCACCTCCACAGAAAGCAGGCAGAGAGCCAGACCGTAGGGACAGAGACACACTGTCCTGCTGGAGATCAGGGACACCATCAAAAGCAGCGTAGATCTCCTCTCTCAGCTGGTACACACCGACATACCATCCTCAAACCGCAAGCCCTTCCTCACCGACGTCAACCAGACCCTCATGGACATGTCTGAATCACAGTACCAGGTGATAAAGGAGAGGATCACCGGTCTTCTGCACAACCCTCCAGGCCCAGCTGAAACTGCTCCGACCCAGTCCAGGTCTGCTCCTCCACCCCAGGTGATGTCACAGCCCTTCCAAGGCTTTCAACAGCCCCTCACCTACCAAGGCTACGGCTACCAGGAGTTCCAGCAGCACAGGCAGCCCTTCCCAGTCCAGCCACAGGTTCATCAAACACCACAGATGGCACCCACGCCTCACCTCGCTCACCTGCAGACCAGACAGCCCCTCTACACTCCTCTTTCCTCCCCCTCATAGCCAAGCCCGGTCTCAGAATATCTGTCATCGGTCTTGGGACTGACACCCCATGTCATGGAGGAAGGGGCTCTCAACATCACAGGACTGAGCCAGTTCTCTGAGAGCTTCCTCCACACACCATCTCCTGTTGTCCTCTCAGGGCCAGGCACCCCAATGGCGCCTCAGACCAGCACTCCAGCAGCAGCCACCTCCACAGCACCTGGACCCTTCACCCCTGAGACTATGGGCATGCCTCAGAGTGACTGAGAAGAGTGCCAGAGACTGGGTTGCTACCTGTTGACTTTATCTTTGCTTGGGACACTTTTCTTGGTTCATTTTGCTTTTACAGTTTGTTATTAATAAAGTTTATATTTGCCTCACACACTTGGTTCATTTATTTTATTAAATAAAGTCTTGATGGAAACTTTTAGAAATGGTTTAAGCCTTTGCATGCTTGTAGGATGGGTAAGGATGGCAGTGGGATGGGCAGGGATACCTGTGGGATGGGTAATAGCTGTGGGATGGGTTAGGTACCTGTGGGATGGGTAATAGCTGTGGGATGGGTTAGGATAGCAGTGGGATGGGCAGGGATACCTGTGGGATGGGTAATAGCTGTGGGATAGCAACTCCAGTGCAAGCATAGTGGGACTGTATGGTCCACCCACCCAGGTGCCACACCTTTGGCCCTTTATTATCAATACTAATGTAATCATTGATCCACACATGTCAACATAAACACAACTCTTTATTAAGTGCCCTGTTCATTGTAGGCCCACCCAACATACATGGCCCAATCTCATCAGTGTGATGAGACAGGCTGAAGGAAGCATCCATTAATCATCTATCATCCTGTCTTGCCACTCCACTGCTCCAGCTGGGGAGTTGCACCAGTGTCTCAGGAGGTTGCTCTGCTTCTTCCCTTCACATGAAGTTCTGTTGGGGCCTTGCACATCCTGAGTGTCGATCAGGTTTTGCCCTTGCCTCCATTCCCCAGGCTCCATGTCCCCATTGCCTTGTTGGAGGTCCACGAGCCTGTTCTGCAAGACTGGGTAGCGGGTGCGCATGAGATTGTGCAGGATGCAGCAAGCTTCCATGATCCTCCTCATGGTCTGTGGGCGATGCTGCATGGTGGTGAGAAGTACCTGGAACCTGTTGGCCAGGATGCCAAAGGTGTTCTCCACCACCCGCCTTGCCCTGGACAGCCTGTAGTTGAAGATCCTCTCTTCACGGGTGAGGCATCTTTTCTTCCCGTAGGACAGGTGAAAGAGCCTGTAGATGGCTTCGCACTGTTGTAGAACGATGGTGGCTACCTAAAGGAGTGTGTGACGATCCATGGTGGAGATGACTGGATGCTGTGGAAGAGCAAGAGCCAGATGAAGGCTGAAGAGGTCTGCACCGCAGGGCTGCTGGACTGAAAGTGAGATCCAGGTGATTTCTCCCCCTTTTTATAGGAAATATAGGTTTTCCACTTGATGTCCTTTTGCATCCTCCAGGCATCCTGCAGACATCCTAAATATCCGAGATACGTCCCCTATGCGAACGTTTTTTCTGTTTTAATGCTTTGTATGTGAGCTGCATCCGCTTTCATCCTTTCTACGTCCGTGCTACTAACGCTGCATGTCCGTTCCGCGTCCGTTCCGCTTCCTCCCTGTGTCCGTTTTCCGCTGGAGCGGATGCGAGTTGCACGGATGCCTAGCGGATATAGCGGACGCGTAACGGATGTTCCCCGTATGCCTAGCGGATGTATAACAGATGCGTTGGATACATTTTCCACTCAAAAAGTTTTGTGCAGCTCAAAACTTTTTGAGCGGATGAAATGTCAGTAGACGGATTCTGGACGGATAGCGAGTATGAAAAACGGAGGTAGTGAATACAGAACAGATGCATCGCGTTAACCAACGGATGGCAAGTGTTTCTCTCCGTTTTACATCCTCTTTCCATCCGTTGGTGCTGTGTGACAGGGGCTTTAATGAAGCAGTGAAAATTATAGTGAGTGCATCCACACTTCTTCCAAAGCACCTTTTCTGTTTCAAGTATTTATACCTGCATATCCTTATTCCTTTATTAATATCCATGTGGTAGAACCAGCTCTGCAAAATGATTGTGTCCTCTCTGCTTTTCCTTATGTTTGCCAGTTGGCCATTGCGGTTGGTAACTGCTGGGAAGGAATATGGCCAATTGTGCACTATGTTGTTAACATTCCAGAATGTTCTTTTGGTCCAAAAACAGAATGGCAGAAATCTATTCATCCTTCTTTAAAAAGTGTCTGAAAACAGATTTTTAGCAGCGCCAAGTATCATTGCCAACCTGTTTTTGAACTTTAGAAAATTCTAGCAATGAACTGTTTAATAATCGCAGGCATGAAAGTTTGGACTATGTTCATATTCACATGTTTTTGCAGAAAAATCTATAGAGCCAATCCAAAGGCCTCAACCAATACGGAGTCACAATCAACTAACACACTGGAAAGTCACAGAGAGAAATCCTGATCTGTATGGTCATTGGACATTTAGATTGTAGACCATAAATTAGCATGAGATTTTCATTTCTAAATAGATCTTGTGTGAAATAATTCAAGTGCATCACATAATGATTTTGAAGTAGGATATATCATTTTCATTAACTATTTTTTTTTAAAATAAAAGCTGCTCGTGTTCCCAGGGCAGTTTGCAATGTGTTAAAATCACAGTTAGCAGTACCAAGATTAGCAGTACAAGCAGCTAGCAGTACAAGCCACATAAATAGAAAAGAGTGAAACAGCAGAAAGTTAGTTTAAAAAACAACACCTACCTCCCACCTCAGCGTATTCAGTTTCAGTGGATAAAATGTTCCTGTTTCAATTATGAAGTTCAGAACCAATTTAAGCTCTCCTGTTTCTGTTTGCTACAGCTATTTAGAGCTCCAAACACTGATATTCCCACTTCCCATTTCTTCTACCTAGGTTTTGTTGCTATTTATGGTGTGCCTTGTTCCTATGTGTTCTGTACAATTCTAGACCTTGCAGAAGATTCAATTAATGCCCTCAAGGTTCTCATATTATACCACCTCTGAGGCAGGGGTGGGATGCAAATATTTTTACTTCTGGTTCTGTGGGCGTGGCTAGGTGGGAGTGGCCATGTGACTGGGTGGACGTGGCTGCTTCCTTTTTTTTTTTGCAGAGAGAGAATGCAATACACTTATAAAATGAAACCATTGTAAACCAATGGGATTAACTTTTACAGTGAAATTATCTAATAGATTTTTTTATGCAAACTGATGACTTTCAGATGCTAAAGACCATGATAGTGGAAGTTCAACTCAATCACAGACTCTGCCTTTTCTGTTACAAACACAGCCAGTCATCTTTACTACTTGCAAAATGTGAGGATACAATTCTTTTCATGTATGTTTCCCTTTATATACATTCCTCCACTCATCTGCATGCAAAATCTGTTCAAAAATTAAATTGCATGTGCCCTGTACATCATTCATGCATTTGAATTGCCTGAGGCCAACATTGGAACAATAGTGCATGTCCCCTTTTACCCCACAATATCATATAGTCATGTCTATTCCTAAATCTTATATTACTATGATTTGATTATGTACAATCAAATCAGTGTCAACTCTTAGTGACCACCAGGGGTGGGATTCCACTGGTTCTGTCTGGCTCTGTAGAACTGGTAGCTCTGAAGAGCAGCAGACATCGAACCAGTTCTATGTCAGCTGCTGTTTTAGCCTGCCCGGGCTCTTACCTGACCTGCTTTGCGCAGCACAGCTGCAGTTGAAAAAGCAGAAAAAAATGCTGTTTCAAACACTGCGAACCCACGCGCAGCGCTGCTCATCTGTTTGGGCAGCATAGTTGACGACGTTCCACATGCACGTTCCAATCACAAATAACAAAATCATTGAACCGGTAGTTACACTGGTCGGATCCCACCCCTGGTGACCACATAGATGGACTTTTTCCAAAATGAACTCTCTCCATCTTGGTCCTTCATGTTTTCTGATAATGTACCAGTTGCTGCAATAATTGAGTCCATCCATTTTGCTGCTGGTTGTTCTCTTTATCTTTTTCCTTCCACGTTCCACCCATATTTTAGACTTCTCAAGAGAGGTAGGCTTTTGCATAATGTGTCTAAAGTATGATATTTTTCTCATCTTCTGTATCTTGAATGAGAAATCTGGATTGATTTTTGGCTATCCATTCTATGCTTGGAAATCTTCTCCAACTCCAAAGTTTAAAAATCTCAATACTCTTTCTGTAAGGTTTCTTCAAACTCCAATTTTCACTTTCCTACAATGTTGTAGGGAAAACCATTGTCTGCATGCTTCTGACCTTTGTGGATATGGACACATCACAGCATCTGAATAATTTTTGTAAGACCTTCATTACAATGCTACAAGTCCTAGTTTGTGGGCTTACTTCTAAACTGAGTTTATTTTAGTCTTGAAAGTCAATTCTAAAAGGCAGAAGCTATCTACCACTTTAGTATCTTGACTGGTTGCTGTACCTGTTAACATTATTTTGGACTTCTTTGTATTTAATCTTAGTCCCATTTTTTTTTTCATTGTAGTCCTTGACTATCTTTATTTGAACTTCTAGATCAGGGGTGTCAAACTCTAACTGAGGGCCACATCAGAGTTATGTTTGGCCTTGGGAGGCCGGATATCCATGGCCAAGGTGGGTGTGGCCAATTCAATGTCACTCGTGTCTGTGGTGGCCTGAGCACTCTGCCAGTAAAAACAGAGCTTGGGAGGGCCACGTGCAGCTCTCCCAAGCTCCGTTTTCACTGGCAGAGGATTGCAAGAAGCTGTAGCAGCTGAAAACAGAGCTCAGGAAGGCAGTGCGTGGCCCTCCAAGCTCCATTTTTACTGGCGGAGGCATCACGGACTGGTCCTTCACTGTTTTCAAGGCAGCCCCGTGGGCCAGATCTAAGCACTCCACAGGGCAATCTGGCCCACGGGCCTTGAGACACCTCTGTTCTAGATCATTGGCATTTTCAGGTACCAGAATAGTATAAACAACATTGTGCAAAATATTAATATTTCTTCTCCAATTTCAAAACCACACTTATCTTCTTCCAATCTAGCTTCCCTTAGTATATATTTAGTATAAGGAGGGAGTACACAGATTTGTCTTCATACTATACCTTGGCGCTAAGTTATTTTGTCATGTTTTGTCCAAATTGTGATTTTCTGACTTGTTTTTCAGAAATTCAGTGAGATACTCTGAATTTCCATTTTTCTAAGGAAATTCCATAGATGAATATGGTTAACCCAACTGAAGACTTTTTGTAATCAACAAAGCACACATATTGACTTCTTAGTGGAGTCCTTTAGCTTTCTCAGTTATCCAGCATGCATTAGCAATAATGTTACTTGTTTCCTGGCCTTTTGCAAAGCAAACATAAATATCTGACCTCTCCTTTTACATAATCTGCATTAGGTGAACCTAAGCATTATTCTGCTAATACGTAAAAATAAGGATGTTGTACAATAGTGTGCATATTCTTCTGTCTTCTTTCTCTGGTATCAGTATAAACTGACCAAAAAGGGGGGGAAGGAGGGGAGACTAAGATATTGGCATCAGAATATTTGGTATTTAGCAGTGAATGTGTAAGAAGGGAGTAGATGAAGCTTTAGATTTATCTGAGAAGCAACACAATCCTAATGAAAGGGACATGGGGGAAAAAGCATTTCAGAGGTCACTATAGCTAAAGCTAGAATTTCATTCTTACAAGACTTCTGCTGATTCCTTGGTTTTACCTGCTACATGGGGCTTGTCAACAACCTTGAAAACGCCTTGCTCTCTTACAAGAGAGATTCCAATGGCCCACAAGGGACTCTGTGATGGCAGAACATCAATCACCAGATTACCTGATCTGGTGATGTGGATAGTACAGCAAATTATTGTTGTGAGCTATTGTTTACTACACAGTGTGTGTTATACATGACTAGAAAACCAATGGAATTCCTGACAGACAACTACCATTACTTTCATTCTCAGCCTTTTGAAAGGAGCAGCCAAATGGGCAGTTCCAATCATAGACAACAACGATTGTCTGCTGGATAATTATGGCAATCCTATGCAGACATCTAAAACTGCTGTCAGTCACACTGCCAGAATGATGATGGCTAATTGATAGACTTATAAATTACTCCAAAGGAACTGTGCAAGAGTACATGTAGCAGAATTTCCATTGTAGCCAGAGATGTACACTGGAACGATTTCCCTTTGACTGACCAATTTTGAGAGAGACTTCCTGATGAATTATAAGATGAATTAGTTTGTCAAAATGAATTAGTTTTTCCGAACGCACCACAGAAATTGATTTAAATTTGCCTTTTCTCCTACTTTGCTTCTGACGTCTCATTTGACACAATATAGTTAGGGCTACTATAAATAGTCTGCAATGAGGTACAGAAAACTTGAAATTATTGCTGATTGGATAATTTATCCAAAATGGTAAGACAAAAGACTTCATTTAATTGAGAACTTTCAGAGGAGCACATTATACATCAACTATAACAAAGGATAGAAAGGATAACAATCATGCCTTCTGCAGCCTGAATCACTTTGATATGGACATTAGTAGAAAAGCAAAGGATTCTCTTCACAATTTTGTTAGACAAAAGAAAGCCGCTAAGCAGTGCCAAGAAAGATATAAATATTGAGATTTCTCTATATTGAGTAGATGAGGATATATTTAACCTTATTCTTTTTTGTTGTAAGGTATGGGAGTTTTTTTTAGTTGAAAGCACTTTTAATTATTAAAAAGAGATAAATCTGTATCCCTTTTGTCATACTTTCCTTTTTTTTAATCTCCATTTTAATTCTTTCTATCTCCAAACATGATATTCCTTTATTTTAGATTTATTTATTTATTTATACAATTTATATGGCTTCCCAACTCACAAATAGGAAGTTTGGCAACTGGCATACAGTAAAAAATGTATAAAAACAGAAACAAAACAAGGCAAGACAACAAAGTATGATACAGATAGTCCATGACTTACAACAGTTTATTTAATGACTGTTCAAAGTTACAACTGCACTGAAAAAAAATGATGTATGACTGCTTCCCACACTTATGACCGTTGCAGAATCCCCATGGTCGCTTGATCAGATGTTTGGCAACTGGTTCATATTTATGACATTAGCAGTGTCCCAGGGTCCTGTGATTCACTTTTGCGACCTTCCGACAAGCAAAGACAATGGGGAAGCCAGATTCACTTTGCCAACTTAACAACTGCAGTTATCCACTTAACAAAATGTGGTAAGAAAGGTTTTGAAATGGGACAAAATCCACTTAACAAGCAAACAAAACACTTAAAAAACAAACACTTAAAAATCCACCAGCAGAAATTTTAGACTCGGTTGTGAACTGAAGATTACCTGTGTAGGAGAATTGAAACCAAGCCATAATACATTCTAATCCCAAGTCTTTTCAGCCTGGGTTCATCTGATACTCCTAAAGAAAAGAGGGGGGGAGGCTGGTTTTCAAGGTCATAAGGAAGGTCAAAAGCATCAGGGCTATCTGAACCTTGGGAGGAATACTGTTGCAAAAGGTAAATTCTGTGACCTAGCTCCTGTTAAGTGATATTGCTCCATGGAAGGACATGAAGCATGTCCACTTGTCAGATCTCCTGGGATGAACAGAAGTAATTCAAAACAGTGATCCCAACAATAACCCAGCCTAGTGCCATGAAGGGCTTCACAGGTAATGACCAGTCCCTTGCACCCAGAAGCTTATGGTAACCTGGAATGGGCTATGAGAATAACCTTGAAGAACAGGAAGAAGAGCTACAGCCAGGATAATGGTCAGATAAGAGAAATTTGAGTCCAAATCAGGAATGTAATTTGAGAAAGCATCTCTGACTTGCCTCTCCCTAATTCTCCTAAATATAAAGGCTAGGAGGGAAGAAGCATATTTGTGCTTGCAAAATTCTGTTATTTCAACCTTATAATAAAAGTATTATTAGCATTCACCACTTTGGACTACCTCAAAGGGCTGAGAGAGAGCCAGCATAGCTCAGTAAGGGCTCTATGGTATGCCTGAAATTACCTGCAGCCTCTAAATGATCTTGAAGGGCGTGTTGCAGTAGCCCAGATGGAAAGTGGCCAAGGCACAAGTGAGGCCTGCTGATTCTGGAATGGTACAACCATTGTGCAAGATGGATTTATACAAAAGTTCTCTTGGTTACAACTGCCATCAATTAATCTATTTATTCTAGGAGTCTAGAATGGCAGTCACCTTCTCCAAAAGGGAAGGAAGGCTTCTTGGATTTAGGAATAGTTTTTGAGCCATCTGTTGTCTCCTGTGAAGCCTTAACCAACAGGGAGGGACATGGATTTAATAAACAGTCCTAAGGACCCTGCGCAGCCCACTTCAACTATGTAAAACAAAGTCTGGTGATTAAAAATACAAGCAAAATGACAAGAGAATAATATAGTACAAAGAAAGGGATTCAGTTATTATGAAGTTTGTGTCTTAATTCATATATTTTGATGCCTAGAATGTAACGATTGCTCCCATGAGACAATCTCACTGCTTTGAGGATTTAAAAGAAGCATAAATTGTTATAAGGAGATAAAAATCTTCAGAGTAAATGAAACCGTACGGACATAAAATAGAACTACCTTGTACAACTGAGATAAATATATAGGTAGTTAACAACTGCCCTCTTTAGCAACTGTTTTAAGTTTACGACAATACTGAAAAAATAGTTCTCCGACAGATGCTCAAACTTAAATACCATCAGAGTGTCTCTGAAGTCACATGGCCATTCAGATGCTTCGCAACCAGTGTGCATTTCTGAGGGTTGCAGTGTCTTTCTGTCATCTGATCACCATCTGCAAACTTCAAGACTGGCTTCTAATCACTTCAACAAGAGAATAATCAGGGAAGCCATCGAAATAGAGAAACACTCCCATAACATGAACAAACGGGATGATTTCTCCCACCCATCAGACATTTGGAAACTAGCCCTTATCAACAAACGAGTCCCAACCACCAAAACAACACATGACACAACCACCAATCTCCCTCACCAGACTCAACCCAAACCCATCCCATAGATGAAAGGCAACCACCGTCCAGAAACCAGACCATAGCTTCAACACTAGCTGCCACACACCTCGACCCTCAAATAAAGCAAACTGACACACGCCATGAACATATAGCCAGACCTCAAACTTGGAGCCAAACCAAAACCCAGAATATTACATCACAGCCATCTGGTCAGGATGTCACATCACGGAAATCAGGAGGTTACACCACAAAACCTCAGGATGTTGCAACACAGCCAATGACCCAGGAGATTACAGCATGAGACCCAGGATGTCACAACAATAGAACTCAGAAGGTCATCACACGCCCATTACCCAAGTCGTTACAACACAGGAGGCTGATAGACACACAGCCAATACCTCAGCCACACATGTTCTTACGAAAAAGCCAGCCAATCTGCAAACATCAACTCCATCAACCAATCAAGAAATAACA
>BLBF01008168.1:0-10865 GCA_015471245.1 Laticauda colubrina
TTGATTTGATTTGTCAATTGCTTACAAGATAATAGGTATAAGTACATACAGAGTTATGAATACATGAAATGGGTATATATAAGAAAACTAAAAGGAAACAATAGGACAGGGATGGTAGGCACATTGGTGCACTTATGCACGCCCCCTACAGACCTCTTAGGAAAGGGGTGAGGTCAATAGTAGAAAGTCTAAAGTTAAACTTTTGGGGGTTTGGGGAAGAAACCACAGAGTCAGGTAGAGTATTCCAGACATTGACCACTCTGTTGCTGAAGTCATATTTCCTGCAATCATGTTTGGTGCGGTTAACCTTGAGTTTGTAGCTATTGTGTGCTCTTGTGTTGTTATGGTTGAAACTGAAGTATTCATTGACAGGTAGGACATTGCAATGTATGATTTTATATACTATACTTAGATCGGACTGAAGGCAGCGTAGTTCTAGGTTTTTTAGGTCTAGAATTTCAAATCTGGTGGCATAAGGTATTCTGCAACGAGTAGAGGAGTAGAGAACTCCTCTTGTGAAATATTTCTGGACTTTCCCAACTGTGTTAATATCAGATACATAATGTGGGTTCCAGACTGATGAGCTGTATTCAAGTATTATTTTTGCAAATGTTTTGTATGCCCTAGTTAGTAGTGTGATATTACTGGAGAAAAAGCTACACAGGATTAGGTTAACAACTCTTGATGCCTTTTTGGCTATGTAGTTACAGTAGGCTCTAGCACTTAAGATCATTAGAGATGAGTACTCCAAGGTCCTTGACAGAGTTTGGATCATCAAAAAATCTTCACTATTCAGCCTGTATTTTATTTTCTGATTTTTTTTGCCAATATGTAGGACAGAGCATTTATTTGTTGAGATTTCAAGTTGCCATTTGTTTGACCATTCTGATACATATTCAAGATCTTTTTGAAGGATAGCAGTATTGTCGGTGGTGTGGAATAGCTTTACATCATCAGCGAAGAGAACACAATTGCTCTTAATATGATCACAGAGGTCATTTATGTAGAGTATGAAAAGAGTTGGTCCTAGAACACTGCCTTGGAGGACACCACTGTTGACAAGAACAGGATTTGATAGGATGCTCCCAATTTTGACCATTTGTTCTCTGTTTGACAGGAATGGTTCTATCCAGTTTTGCAGGTGTCTGGAGTTTTGCACCATTTTACAATCTTAGTGCAGTTGTCAAAGGTTTATCTAGCCAGGCTGGTAGTATCTTATAAGGGCCCCTTCGCAGGGTTCCAGGAGAAGATGGTCAACAGTTTTGAGGGTGGAAGAGGGCTTTATGCCCCAGCGGCAGATAAAATGGCAGAACCATCTTCTAGGATTAAGGAAAGTCTGATTTCAAACCTCCACAGCCTTATGGCTCCATCTATCATTGGAAAAGGCTTCCGGAGTCAACCTTGAAGGAAAATCCGGAGCCAGAGTCCCGGAAGCAGTTCATAACTGTGTACAATCATGATCTGGTAACTCCTGCGATGCAGATGGAACTAATCGTATCGGCTCTGCCATTCCATTAGACCAGTGCTGGCTTACCTTTTGGGGCTCCAATGCCAAAAATTGTGTGCACGCTTGCACGCTCACACTCATGTGCCAGCACACAGAAGGCAATGGGCACACCCCCCCCACATCCCTTATGCATGCACGCATAATTCTCCCATCCCCCCTTACCTGCACTGTGCCTCACAGCTGATTTTCTGCTGGTTTGTGTTCCATATTAGCATTCTTGAAATACCCTCACCCGATTGGTCAAGACGGGCTGCATTGTGATTGGACAGAAGAACGACGGTGATTGGTCAGTAAAGAATCTACTGTGATTGGCTCGACGAATCGCGGGAGATTCAAAAGGCTGTCATTGGGTAAGAGCCGCCAGCAAGTTCTATAAGAAGAGCTGCTGCGGCTCACGGGTTCAGCACAGATCTATACCTTTTAATAAAGAGCTGAAGTTATGCTGGTCCCGAGTCTCATTTTTCCCGTGCTTCAACACTGGCAATGAAGGTGGGATTCTGAGAAAAAGAGACCAGTCTGGCACGTGGCAACCGAGCTGAACAACCGACGAGATCGCCGCAGCAACTCGCACCATTCGACCAATCATACATTGATCGATTCCTCATGTTCCTTTAGAGCAATAACTTGAAAGATGCCAACCACCACAGGAAGAGAGCTGTGTTCCTGACCCACTGCAGGCCAGCCATATTCAAGATGGCCAAAGCGTTGGCCAAGCCAGAAGACGTGAAGGAGATGGCTTGGCCAGACCTAGACCGACTACTTCGAAACCACTACACCCCGGGCATTCCAAACCTGATCTGGAGACATGAATTCTACTGTCAGGATCAGAAGGACGGAGAGAGCACCGGGGACTACGTGGCAGCACTAAGAAACATCGGAGGTGTGTGAGGTTTCTCCAACATGGACGAGGCTCTGAAAGACCGCATGGTCCTCAGTCTCAGAGATCCCATACTCCAGAACAGACTAATGGCTTGGGTGGACATTACGGTTACCAAAGCCATTGCTGAAGCCACAGCAGCTGAGGCCATGAAGAAATCAGCAGCTAAGATGCAGCAAATGAACGAAAGGGACTGGCAAATAATGTCGGAGACCAACGCATCTCCCGAGAAAAGAACCGAGGCTGGTCACAAAACCACAACAGCACACCACAAGGACATTGAACTTTCCCCCAAGACCGAAGACGAGGAGAAGGAGATCCACAGATTGCAAGCAGAGTGAGACCGATGGAGAGGTCCTAAGTCGGGTTTCCAGTGCGCCGGATGCAGCAGCACCACCCCTGTTCAGAGTGCCAATTTTTAGATGCCATTTGTTGGTACTGTGAGAAACAGGGGCACATTGCTAAGGTCTGCAGAAATAAATGAAACTACAGCCCAAGGTGACGCGACAACACGCCCCCCAGGAACTGAGACAAACTTTCAGAGAACCATTGGAGCCACGAGAATTGAAGCAAGCGACTCAGTGAAACCTGGCGCCATGAACCCAACGCCACCAAATGGTCACCATTGGCCACTCAGACAACTCCAATGCAAGAAAAGTACATGTGCAGGTCAGCATCGAAGGCAGGCATGCAGAATGGAAGTGGATTCCGGATCCTACTTCTCCATGGTATCCTGGGACACGATTAAGAGGTTAGTGCCTAGCTTACAAAAACAAGAGCTGGAGAACCAGAAACTAAGCATTAAGGACAACCAGGGGAACAGAATTCCCGTAATAGGAATTGGACACTTCCATGTTACCTTCAAAAAGCATGGAAAAGTACTCCCACTAACTATTGTTGACAGAGACCGCCCAAGACTGCTGGGACTGGAATGGTTCGCGCCATTAGGAATTGAGGTGACAGGCATCAACTACGTCGAGGAAACAGACTGGGAGGAGGAACTCATGAAGAAATTCCAAGAAGTTTTTGATGAACAATTAGGCAAGTACTGGGGGTCCCCAATGTCATTTAATGTGAACCCCAATATTGCCCCAATCCATCTTAAAACAAGACAAGTTCCTTTCGCGCTCAAGCCAAAAATAGATGAGCAACTAGACAAGCTCATCACGCAAGTGGTCCTGGAACAAATAGATCATGCACGCTGGGAGACCCCAAGAGTCACCCCAATAAAACCAGATGGGTCAGTGGAGACTACAAAGTGACCCTAAATAATTCACTACAACAGAGTGTGTACCCAATCCCGGTGGTACAGCACCTCCTACACTCACTTGGGGGAGGAAAAGTCTTTGCGAAGCTCAACCTGGTGCAGACATACCAACAGCTGCCAGTTGACACAGAGGCTGTGGAAGCGCAAACCATCATGACCCACAGGGGGGTTTCCTGTGCAAAAAACTCCAATTCGGAGTCAGTGTGGCACCAGGGGTGTTCCAGAGCTTAATGGAACGGTTACTGCAAGGCATTAGAGTTGTGCCATATTTTGATGATGTCTTGGTCACAACCAAAGACAAAAGACAATTGGGAAGCTGACTCAGGGAAGTCCTGCAGAAATTTAAAAATGCAGAACTAAAAGTTAAAAAAGAAAAGTGCCAGCAATGCACAGAAAAAGTTGAGTTCCTGGGATACTTTGTGGATAAAGATGGAATCCACCCCACCCCAAAAAAGATTAAAGCTATAAAGAAAGTCCCAAGACCTCAAAATAAGGCAGAATTACAAGCCTTTCTGGGACTAATTAATTTTTACAATGTCTTTTTGCCACAAAAGGCAACGAAAGCATAACCTCTGCATAGGTTACTCAACAAGACGTCCACCTGGTCCTGGGGCAAGCGGGAGGAGGCCGCCTTCCAGAAATAAAAGATCTCCTCACATCAGAATAAGTCCTCCTCCAATACAGCGAAACCCTATCACTAACGGTGACCTGCGATGCCTCTCCATTCGGCATCGGAACTATACTGAGCCACACTCTACCAGACAGGAGAGAAGCACCGATTGCATACTTCTCTAAAGCCCATGTCACACTGCACCAATGGATGCAAAGAAGATGTAAATCGGAGAGAAATGCTTGCCATCCGTTGGAAAACGCGATGTATCCGTTGTGTATTCAATGCATACATGATTCATCCTCTCTATCCATCCAGCATCTGTCTACTGCTTTTTCATCCGCTCAAAAAGTTTTGAGCTGCACAAAACTTTTTGAGCGGATGAACTTTCCGCCGCGTCCGTTCTACATCCGCTATGCATACGGGGAACATCCGTTATATGTCCGTCGTCATCCGTTATGAGTCTGCTGCATCCGCTCGGCATCCGCTCGGCATCCGCTGCGCATCCGCGCAGCTCAAATCCGCTCCAGCGGAAAACGGACACAGGGAGGAAGTGAAACAGACGCGGAATGTATACACAGCGTTAGTAGCATAGATGTAGAGAGGATGAAAGTGGATGCAGCTCGCATATAAAGCATTACAACGGAAAAAACATTCGTATATGGGATGTATCTCGGATATTTAGGATGTCTGGAGGATGTCTAGAGGATGCAGAAGGACACCTAGTGGAAAACCTATATTTCCTATAAAAAGGGGGAGGAAATCACCTGGATCTCACTTTCAGTCCAGCAGACATGGGGTGCAGACCTCTTCAGCCTTGCTCTTGCTCTTCCATAGCATCCACTGATCTCCACCATGGATCATTGCATGCTCCTTTTAGTAGCCGCCATCATTCAACACCAGAACCAAGCCCTCTTCAGGGTCTTTCACCTTTTCTACGGAAGGAAAAGGAGGCGGCCAAGAAGTGTGTGGGTCCGAAGATGGATTGGGAGAAGAGTGGAGTATGGACTGTATGACAAGCTGATGGTGGAGCTGAGGAACGAAGACACTCGTGCATTCCAGCACTTCATGGGGATGCCACCAGCCATATTTGGCGAAATTGTAGACCGTCTCAGACCCAGGTTGACAAAGGCGAACACCAATTTCCGTCCCAGCCTGGATCCTGGACTGAAGGTGGCACTGACTCTGCGCCACCTGGCCTCTGGAACCACATACAGAAACATGCAGTATGCCTGGAGGGTGCTACACAACAGAATCAGCAAAGTGGTCAGAGAAGTGGTGCAGGCCATCATCGAAGAGTGCCTGGAGGAGCTCCTCCAGTGTCCCACCACTGAAGAAGGCTGGAAGAAAGTTGCAGAAGAGTGGTATCAGAGGTGGAACTTCCCCCACACTGTTGGAGCCATAGATGGGAAGCACGTGGCCTGCAAAGCTCCAGTCAACTCAGGGTCCACTTATCACAACTACAAGGGCTTCTTCAGCACCATCCTCTTTGCCATGGTCGATGCTGACTACAAGTTCATGTACATCGATACTTCAGGCAACGGGTCAGCTTCAGATGCCCAGGTATACAACGCCAGTGACCTCAAAGATGGGCTGAAACGCAACCTCATCATGGGCTTCCCAGATCCAGACCCCCTGCCCAACGACACACAAGATGTGTCCTACTTCATTAGGGATAACGCCTTCTCCCTCAGAACCTACCTCAGGAAGCCCTGTAGTTCCAGATGCCTCACCCTTGAAGAGAGGATCTTCAATTACAGGTTGTCCAGGGCAAGACAGATTGTGGACAACGCCTTTGGCATCCTGGCCAACAGGTTCCAGGTACTGCTCGCCACCATGCAGCATCACCCACAGACTGTGAGGAGCATTGTGGAATCTTGCTGCATCCTGCACAATCTCATGCGCACCCACTACCCTGTGTTGCAGAACAGGCTTGTGGACTGCCAACAAGGCAATGGGGACATGGAGCCTGGGGAATAGAGGCAAGGGCATAATCTGATCGACACTGTGGATGTGCAAGGCCCCAACAGAGCTTCACGTGAAGGGAAGAAGCAGAGCAACCTCCTGAAACACTGGTGCAACTCCCCAGCTGGAGCAGTGGAGTGGCAAGACAGGATGATAGATGGTTAATGGATGCTTCCTTGAGCCTGTCTCATCACACAGATGAGATTGGGCCATGTATGCTGGGTGGGCCTACAATGAACAGGGTGTTTAATAAAGAGTTTTGTTTATGTTGAAATGTGTTGATCAATGATTAAAATTTTATTGATAACAAAAGGGCCATATGTGTGGCAGCTGGGAGGGTGGACCATACAGTCCCACTATGCTTGCACTGGAGGTTTATCTATCCCACAGATATCCTTACCTGTCCCACAACTATCCTTACCCATCTCACAGCTATCCCTGCCCATCCCACAGCTATTATCCATCCCACAGGTATCCCTGCCCATCCCACAAGCATGCAAAGGCTTAACCATTTTTTCAAAGTTTCCACCAAGACTTTATTAAGTAAAAGACATGAACCAAGTGTGTGAAGCAAAGATAACCTTTATTAATAACAGTTAAGTAAAGTGTAGGAGTTTATTAAAAAAGCAAAAGGAACCAAGAAAAGTGTCCCAAGCAAAGATAAAGTGAACAGGTAACAACTCAGTCTCTGGCATGATTCTCAGTCACTCTGAGGTATGTCCATGGTCTCAGGTGTAAAGGGGGCAGGGACTGTGGAGGTGGCAGTGGCTGGAGTGCTCGTCTGAGGCGCCATTGGGGTGCCTGGCCCCGAGAGGCAACAGGTGGTGGTGTGTGCAGGAAGCTCTCAGAGAGCTGGCTCAGTCCCGTGAGGTTGAGAGGCCCTTCATCAAGTACCTGGGATGTCAGGCACAGGACTGATTAAAGATGCTCTGAGGCCGGGCTTGGCTGTGGGGTGGAGGAAGGAGTGGTGTAGTGGAGATGTCTGGTCTGCAGCTGGGCGAGGTGAGGCATCGGTGGCATCTGTGGTGTCGGTGGCATCTGTGGCGTCGGTGGCATCCATGGCATCTGTGGCGTTGGTGGCATCCGTGGCATCTGTGGCGTGCGAGTAACCTGGGCCTGGACTGGGAAGGGCTGCCTGTGCTGTGGGGAGTCCTGGTAGCCATAGCCTTGATAGGTGAGGGGCTATTGAAAGCCTTGGAAGGGCTGTGATATCGCCTGGGGTGGAGGAGCAGACCTGGACTGGGTGGGAGCAGGTTCAGCTGGGCCTGGAGGGTGGTGCAGCAATGCAGTGATCCTCTCCTTGACCATCTGGTACTGGACTTCGGGCATCTCCATGAGGGTCTGGTTCACGTATGTGAGGAAGGGCTTGCGGTTTGAGGATGGAATCTCGAAGTGTACCAGCTGAGAGAGGAGATCAGCGCTGTTCTCGATTGTGTCCCTGATCTCTAGGAGGACAGTGTGGCTCTGTCCCTCCACTCTGCCTCTCTGCCTGCTTTCTGTGGAGGTGGAGCTGGGTGTGGGTGTGGGTTGGTCTCTGGTGGCCGCTGCTTCTTCTTGCTCCATCTGTGTGAGAGGATCCTCCATGTCCTCTGGCATGGGGTGTGCAGCTGTCGGGGGGTTCTCTGTCATGGGGCGCTCAGAAGAAACCTGCCTGGAGACAGGAACTGACTCTTGGCCAGAAGAGGACCTGCTGTCTGTGGGCTGCCTGAGAGTGAGGGTTGACAGAGGAGCTGCTCCTCGGTGGCGGATCTCACCCTCCAAGAAGTTGCACTTTGCCATGACATAGCTCTCCCGGTCCGTCAGCTTCACAGCAGCCTGGCCTTACTTCTTCAGGTGCAGCTTGCCATACCAGGTGTGCATATGCTTCCACCACCCCAGCAGGACATCAGCAGTGTAGCCCAGGCTCTCCACCTTCTCTCTCCAAGCCACCTGCTTTCGCTTGGTCTCTCTATACAGCCTGTGGCCCTTCCTCCAAATGTACTCGTTCTACCTCAGCCACTCCAGCACCTCCTCCTCATGCTCCTCTGCGATGGAGTACTGCTTCCTCTCTCCCTTCTCCTTGCCTTGCCTCTTCCTCCCTCTGGCAGGGCCTTCATCAGCAGGGCCTTCATCATCAGGGCTTTCAGGGCTTTAGGGCTGGTCTACCACAGCAGCAGCAGCAGGAGAAGCACCAGCAGCAGGAGGAGAAGCACCAGCAGCACCAGCAGTACCAGCAGAGTCAGCACCAGAAGAAGCAGCAGCACCAGCACCAGCAGCACCAGCAGAGTGAGCACCAGTAGAAGCACCAGCAGCAACAGCAGCAGGAGAAGCACTAGCAGCAGCAGCAGCAGGAGAAGCATCAGCAGCAGAAGAACCACCACCACCACCAGCAGCAGCAGCAGCAGCAGAGTCAGCGCCAGGGAGTAGGATGGTGGTCCTCTCCCTCTTGCCAGGGCTTGCAGAAGTAGGCGCAGGCTTCCTCTTCTTCTCCATGGTCTCTGAAGATGTGTCTGGCAGCAGGTCTTTCCTCTGAATGCTGACCGCGTGCGAGCTGCCTCCTTTTATATCCACGGGGCTGACGCAATCCATCCTCCCCGCATGCGCAGTGAACGCTATGCATCCGCTATGCATCCTATAGGCATCCGTGATGCATCCGCGTCATCCACTACACATCCGCTTTGCTGTTCTCCCCCGGAAGCCCTGCGGACGTGTCATCCGCTTTCATCCGCTTTCATCTGCTAGGCTTCCGTTGAACATTCATTTCACATCCTCACTACGTCCTCCCCCTGTCCATTCCTTTCCGTTCTTTTCAGTTCTCATTATGCAAATTTTCACCCCTTTTGAGAGCGGATAAGAATGGATCGAGCCACGGAAGGAATTTTGCTCGTCCGCTGTATCCTTTTCACATACGTTTTGCATCTGTCGGCCGATGTGACCTAGCCTTAAGACACTATCAAAGGCAGAAAGAAATTGTAGCCAGCTTGACAAGGAGGCACTAGCAGCGATTGCCGGCATGAAGCGGTTTCATGAATACCTGTATGGTAGGGACTTCATCCTCATCACCGATCACAAACCACTGCTGGGGATCCAGGCAGGGAACAAGGCCACCCCCAACATCCTGTCACCCTGGATGACAAGGTGGTCTGAGTTCCTTGCCGCCAACAACTACCAGCTAATACATTTCCCCAGGAAAAGCAATTTGCACGCTGATGCATTAAGCCATTGCCCCCTGCCAGATCCAGAGGACGACCCCGCACCCACCACATCCACCCTGCAAATAGAGACACTGCCCAACCTGCCAACAACCGCGTCAGACATTGCTAGAGAGACAATCCAAGACAGGAAACTGGCACGGGTTTTGAACTGGGTGGAAAAAGGGTGGCCGGAAACAGAGAGCAGTGACCAGTTTAAACCCTTCCGGAACCGGCAGACTGAACTATTTTCTCAAAAGGGATGTATATTATGGGGCGACAGAGTAGTGGTTCCAGATACCTTACAAACAAGAATATTGCACATGTTGCACGAAGGACACCCGGGCATCGTAAAAATGAAATCCCTACCCAAAAGCTACGTGTGGTGGCCAGGGATAGACAAAACCATCAAAACATGGGTGGCAACATGCAACAAATGTCAAAGATCCAGACCAAACCCTCCCGCAGCACCAACCCTCGAATGGGAAACACCCAGGGGCCCATGGTCAAGGGTCCACATAGACTTTGCGGGACCCACAAAAGGGCACACCTTTTTAATCGCAGTAGACGCTTACTCCAACTGGTTGGAGGTAAGCCTGATGCAATCCACCATGACAGAAGCGGTTATAAAAAAACTAAACAGACTTTTTGCAATCCATGGCCTACATGACTTGAAAGTATCTGACAACGGGCCACAATTCACGACGTTGGCATTCGAACAATTTCTCGTTGAGCGGGGCATATGACACGCATTGACAGCGCCTGTTCATCCAGCGGCAAATGGGCAGGCGGAATGAACGGTCAGATACACCAAAGATGCTTTAGAAAAAATGGATGCAAGGAGCATACACGAGAAAATGAATAAACTATTAACAATACAACACATAACACCAAGTGCTAAAACCAATAAAAGCCCAGAAGAACTCCTGATGGGAAGAAAACTCCGATCCCATCTAGACAGACTGCACCCGATATACAATCCTGAAAAATCACCAGACTCCTCCAGCCGGTACTGTACATTTAATCCAGGAGACACTGTCTATGCCAAAAACTTTTCAGGGGACCCACTCTGGGTACCTGCAATAATAACCCAGGTGACAGGTTCCCGGTCATACCAGCTGGAAATGGAGGATGGAAGGAATTGGAAACAACATGTCGATCAACTAAGATCACAAATAACTTCAAACAATGCCGAAAACACACAAACTCAACAGAAAGATATTAATAAAAAAACTAGGGGGGAGGGGAGAAACCCCAAACAATTATCAATAGGAAGGAGAAAATCCTCCTATGACACAGCGGCAAATAGAACACACCCAACCAACACAAACCGAGCAGTCAATCCATACACAAATAAATAAAAAAAGAAACCAACAATACTTACCAGAAAATGAGGGCTGCAGAATGGTACCAGCAGAGGATGACCCACACAGAACCTCACCTGGAAGAAACAGCCAAGCCAGTTCAAC
>BLBF01008184.1:0-10252 GCA_015471245.1 Laticauda colubrina
TCCATTCAGGGATATTCAGTTAGCAAAGTCCATGTAGAATATCCTATATCAGTTCACATAAATCAGTCCGTTGTAGTCTCTCCCGTTTGAGCAATGCAGTCTTGCTTCCAAGCAGTAATCAGGGATCATCAAAGCCAGAGAGAGAGAGAGCAAGCTGTAGCCTTGCTACTTTTATGTGGTTTTCATAACCACACCCACAATTGCCATTTTACATTTAAAGCTGCATACATTAACTATGAATCATAGTTAGTATTTCACCTAAAACAGTTAGGGTGAACAATGTTATCCCTAACAATATTGTTTTTGATTTGTCTATTTGGCAGTAAACCATTTTGGTCTGTATGTATAAGTTCACTCAAAATTGGTTTCATTCTTTCTGTCAATATTGTCGTAAATATCTAAAGCCCATGTCACACTGAACCAACGGATGGAAAGAGGATGTAAAACGGACAAAAAACCTTGCCATCTGTTCGAAAACGCTATGTACTCACTGCCTCCGTTTTGCTTCCTCTCTATCCGTCCAGCATCAGTTTATTGATGTTTCATCTGCTCAGAAAGTTTTGGGCTGCCTAAAACTTTTGCGCGGAAAATGTATCCAGTTCGTCCGTTCTGCATCCGCTACGCATCCACTACGCATCCGTGACGCATCCATTACGCATCCGTTACGCATCCGCTTTATCTGCTAGGCACCCGCTACGCATCCATGGAACTCTATCCACCCAGACGCAGGGAGGAAGCGGAACGGATGCAGAACGGATGCAAACCGGATGCCTAGCGGATGCAGAACGGAAACAAAGAGTTTAAAACGGAAAAAACGTTCGCAGAGGGGACCTATCTCAGATATTAAGGATGTCTAGAGGATGCCTAGCGGAAAACCTACACTGCCTATAAAAAGGGGGAGCAACTCGCCTGCATCTCACTTTCAGAACAGCAGCCCAGCGGTGCAGACCTCTGCAGCCTTCATCTGCCTCTTCCTCTTCCACAGCAACCAATCATGTCCACCGTGGATTGTAACAAAGTCCTTTCGGCAGCCACCATCGTTCTGCAACAGTGCGAAGCCATCTGCAGGCTCTGTGAACTCTACTGCAAGAAGAAAAGGAGCCCCCAAAAAGAGTCTGGATCCGAAGATGGTTCGCCAGAAGAGCAGAGGACAGACTGTACAACAAGCTGATGGTGGAGCTCAGGAGCAAAGACACTCGGGCATTTCAGAACTTCATGAGGATGCCTCCAGCCATGTTTGACGAAGTTGTGCAGCGGCTGACACCCAGGTTGACCAAGGCAAACACCAGCTTCCGGCCCAGCCTGGAACCTGGGCTCAAGGTGGCACTCATTCTGCGCCACCTGGCCTCAGGGACCTCCTACAGGAGCATGCAGAACGGCTGGAGGGTGCCATCCAACACCATCAGCATTGTGGTCAGAGAAGTGGTGCAGGCCATCATCGAAGAATACAAGGAGGAGCTCCTCCAGTACCCCTCCACTGAAGAAGGATGGAAGAAAGTTGCAGAGCAGTGGTATCAGAAGTGGAACTTACCACACACCATTGGAGCCATAGATGGCAAGCACATAGCCTGCAAATCTCCAGCCAAGTCGGGGTCCACTTATTTCAACTCCAAGGGCTTCTTCAGCATCATCCTCTTCGCCATGGTCGATACTGACTACAAGTTCATGTACATTGATGCTTCAGGCAACGGCTCATCTTCAGATGCCCAGGTATACAATGCCAGTCACCTCAAGGAGGAGCTGGAATGCAACCTCATCATGGGCTTCCCAGATCCAGAATCCCTGCCCAACGACACACAAGATGTGCCCTACTTCATCGTGGAGGATGATGCCTTCTCCCTCAGAACCTACCTCATGAAGCCCTACACCTCCAGACTCCTCACCCGTGAAGAGAGGATCTTCAACTACAGGCTGTCCAGGGCAAGGCGGGTGGTGGAGAATGCCTTTGGCATCCTGGCCAACAGGTTCCAGGTACTTCTCACCACCATGCAGCATCGCCCAGAGACCATGAGGAAGATCGTGGAAGCTTGCTGCATCCTGCACAGTCTCATGCGCACCCGCTACCCAGTGTTGCAGAACAGGCTCGTGGACCTCCAACAAGGCAATGGGGACATGGAGCCTGGGGAATGGAGGCAAGGGCGAAACCTGATAGACACTCAGGATGTGCAAGGCCCCAACAGAGCCTCACGTGAAGGGAAGAAGCAGCGCAACCTCCTGAAACACTGGTGCAACTCCCCAGCTGGAGTGGTGGAGTGGCAAGACAGGATGATAGATGGTTAATGGATGCTTCCTTCAGCCTGTCTCATCACACTGATGAGATTGGGCCATGTATGTTGGATGGCCTTACAATGAACAGGGCATTTAATAAAGAGTTGTGTTTATGTTGACATGTGTGGATGAATGATTACATTATTATTGATAATAAAGGACCATAGGTGTGGCACCTGGGAGGGTGGACCATACAGTCCCACTATGCTTGCACTGGAGGTTTATCTATCCCACAGCTATTACCTATCCCAAAGCTATCCCTGCCCATCCCACAGGTATTCCTGCCCATCCCACAGCTATTACCCATCCCACAGATATCCCTGCCCATCCCACAGCTTTTACCCATCCCACAGCTATTATCCATCCCAAAGGTATCCCTGCCCATCCCACAGCTATCCTTACCCATCCCACAAGTATGCAAAGGCTTAAACCATTTCTAAAAGTTTCCACCAAGACTTTATTTAATAAAATAAATGAAGCAAGTGTGTGAAGCAAATTTAATTTTTATTAATAACAAGCTGTAAAAGAAAAATGACCCAAGTCAAGTGTCCAAAGCAAAAATAAAGTCAACAGGCAGCCACCCAGTCTCTGGCACTCTTCTTGGTCACTCGGAGGCGTGCCCAGTCTCAAGGGTGAAGGGTCCAGGTGCTGTGGAGGTGGCTGCTGCTAGAGTGCTGGTCTGAAGCACCACTGGGGTGCCTGGCCCTGAGAGGACAACAGGGGACGGTGTGTTGAGGAAGCTCTCAGACAGCTGGCTCAGCCCCGTGATGTTGAGAGCCCCTTTCTCCATGACATGGGGTGTCAGCCCCAATACTGATGATAGATGTACTGAGGCTGGGCTTGGCTGTGGGTTGGAGGAAGGAGCAGTGTAGTGGGGCTGTCTGGTCTGCAGCTGGGTGAGGATTGGCGTGGGTGGCATCGGTGGCGTGGGTGGCATCGGTGGCATCAATTGCACTGGTGGCATCCGATGTACCTGTGCCTGGACTGGGAAGGGCTGCCTGTGCTGCTGGACCTCCTGGTAGCCGTAGCCTTGGTAGAGTAGGGCCTGTGGAAAACCTTGGAAGGGCAGTGACATCACCTGGGGTGGAGAAGCAGGCCTGGACTGGGTGGGAGCAGGTTCATCTTGGTCTGGAGGGTTGTGAAGAAGATCGGTGATCCTGTCGTTCACCACCTGGTACTGGGGTTCCGCCATGTTCAAGAGGGTGTGGTTGAGATAGGTGAGGAAGGGCTTGCAGTTGGAGGATGGGGCGTCGGTGTGTACCAGCTGAGAGAGGAGATCTACACTGCTCCTGATGGTGTCTCTTATGTCCAGCAGGACAGTGTGGCTCTGCCCCTCTGGTTTGCCTCTCTGCCTTTCTGTGGAAATGGAGCTGGGGTTGGATGCGGGTTGGGCTGTGGTGGAAGTGCCATCTCCTTTCTCCCACTGCGTGAGGGGGTCCTCCACGCTCTCCGCCATGGGTAGTGCAGCTGTTGGGGGGGTCTCCGTCGTGGCATACTCCACAGATTCCTGCCTGGACACAGGAGCTGACTCTTTGCCAGAAGAGGACTGGCTCTCAGCAGGCTGCCTGAGAGAGAGGGTTATGAGAGGGGCTGCTCCTCGGTGGCAGATCTCACCCTCCAAGAAGCTGCATTTGGCCATCACGTAGGTCTCTCTGTCCGTCAGCTTGATCGTGGCCTGGCCAGATTTCTTGAGGTGCTGCTTCCCGTACCAGGTGTGCATGTGCTTCCACCAGCTGAGGAGCACCTCCGAAGTGTAGTCCAGGCTCTCCGCCTTCTCTCTCCAAGCAGCCTGCTTCCTTTTGGTGTCTCGATAGAGTCTGTGTCCCTTCCGCCATAGATACTCGTTCTCCCTCAGCCACTCCAGCACCTCCTTCTCATGTTCCTCTTCGATGTTGTATTGCCTCCTCTCCCATTCTCGCGTCTGCCTCTTCCTCCCTTTGGCAGGGCCATATGGGCTCTCATCAAAGGGGCTTCAAGGTTGTAGGGGCTGCTCCTCCATACCACTACCAGCAGCAGCAGCAGCAACAACAGTAGGAGCAAAAGCAGGACCAGCAGGACCAGCAGCAGGACCAGGAGCAGGACCAGGAGCACCAGCAGGACCAGGAGCACCAGCAGGACGAGGAGCACCAGCAGGACCAGCAGGACCAGGAGCAGTGCCAGCAGAGTAAGCACCAGCAGAAGCACCAGCACCAGGAGCAGCACCAGCAGAGTAAGCACCAGTAGAAGCACCAGGAGCAGCACCAGCAGAGTAAGCACCAGCAGAAGCACCAGCACCAGAAGCAGCATCAGCAGAAGCACCACCACCACAAGCAGCATCAGCAGAGTCAGCACCAGCAGAAGCACCACCTCCAGAAGCAGCATCAGCAGAAGCACCACCTCCAGAAGCAGCATCAGCAGAAGCCCCAGCAGAAGCAGAGTGAGGGCCAGGGGGTGGGAGGGTGGCCCTGTCCCTCTTTCCAGGGCTGGCAGCAGATGGCAGAAGCTTCCGTTTCTTCCCCATGGTTGTTGGGTTGCTGGCTGGCTGGCTGGCTGGCTGGCTGGAGAGCTGTGTCTGGAAGCAGGTCTTTCCTCAGAATGGTGACCTACTTGGGAGCTGCTTCCCTTTATATCAGCGGGGCTGACGCAATGCAACCTCCCCGCATGTGCAGTGAACGCTAGGCATCCGCTAGGCATCTGCTAGGCTTCCACTAGGCATCTGCTAGGCTTCCGCTCTGCATCCGCTTCATCCGTTCGGCATCCGCTGTGCATGCACTTCATCCACTCGGCATCCGCACTGTATCCGCTCTTTCTGTTCTGCGTTTGCTTTGCTGCACTCCCCTGGATGCCTTGTGGATGTGCCATCCGTTCACTTCCGCTTCCATCCGCTAGGCTTCCATGGAGCATCCACTTTCCATCCACCCTACGTCCTCCCCCCGTCCATTCCTTTCCGTGTTGTCTGCTCTGGTTATGCAAATTTTTGCCCCTTTTGAGAGTGGATAACAACGGTTGGAACATTTTTGTCGTCCGCTGTGTCCTTTTTACAAACATTTTGCATCCGTCGGCCAGTGTGACAGGGCCTTTCGCCAGTTAAAAAAATGTTGGAATGTTTCTGTTTTGTTCTTCATAAGATAGCAGAAACCGTATCTTGAGTAATGGTCCATAATACTCAAAATATAACAGGCACCTCCTAAACTTGGTTTCTTAGGACCAATTATGTCAGCAAACACAACCTCTAAAGGTTCTTTGGTCTTAAACCCATTCAGTCTCTTTGCTGGAGTAACTTTACTCTCTTCTTGACTGCAAGCATTACTGTTTAAATACTTGCTACAAGATTTCAATTTTACTCCCTCTGACAATTGAACAGTTTGTTTGAACATTTTGAAATTAATATGCCCTAGACGTTTATGCAATAAATATATACTTAACATTGTTATAAACTGAGCTTTACATTGTTATAAACTGAGTTAGCCATCTTCAACTGATCATCATGTATTACATATAAATCATTCTTTAAAGTAGCAGTAACCCTTTTGCCCTCTTTCTCTATTATACAGTTATCTCCCCTAAAGGTCACTACATAACCAAGATTAACTAAAGTCCTTACTGATAGCAAATTAAATTTTAATTTAGGTACATATAACATAGTTAAATGTTCATTTATACAAGAACAATATGCAGTACCTTCACCTGATGTTTTCATCTTCCATCCATTTGCCAATGAAACATGTTGTTTACTCGTGGACATCTTTTCAAATCTTTTTCTATCTTTAGTAATGTACTGTGATGCTCCACTATCAACAACCCACAAATTATTGTTCACAATTGAATTGCTAGACATAGCTAAACTAACATTTTTTTTGGCCTTCTGGTGTTTATCAGTATTCTGTTGTTTTCCCTTCTTACAGAATTTCGCTTGTCCCCTAGCCAAACAAGAAAAACATTTCCTAACAGTATAGGCAGTTGAAGATAAATTCTCTTCTTGTGGTTGTTCTTTTCTCAGTTGGTCTCTATTAAGCCGTCTTCTTGCTTCTTCTAGCAATCTTCCAGTTATGTCAGTCAATGTCAGTTTATCTCTGAGCAGGACTTCCAGTGAAGATACATAGTCATCATAACTTTCATCCAATGAGGAAAGAATGATGTAAATTTGATGCAGCTCTTAAAATATTAGTTCTTTTTCATGTAGCTCTTGAAAAGTTCTTTTCATGAAGTTTAAATAAGCTAGCATATCTCCACCTTTCAGAAGACATCCTCTAAACAGTTTACGTGTAAGATGCATGTGTGCACCTACACTGTCACGAACATAAATCCTTTTCAAATTCTGCCAACACTTAGCAGCAGACTCTTCTCCATGAATATGGACTAGCTGCTGGTCACTCAATGATGATCCAATTATACAAAGAGCTCGTTTGTTGTTCTGTTTAAAGTCAGCAATCTTCTTGGCATCATCCTCATTATCTGGATCCCAAGCATTTACATCTGGTGGATTTTGAACTACATTCCATAAACCTTCTCTATGTAGAAATAGACTGCATTTCATAGACCAGGAAACATAGTTTGTTCCATCCAACTGGGTTATCAGTGATAGACTTGTTGAAGTGTCTTGTGCCATCTTTACCAGGATAGTAAACCACAATTAAGCAGTAAACAGCTGTCTGTATACAGTACTGTACATTCACACTAACTCTCAGTTCTCTGAGCCTGGTATGGCCTGAGCCCATAACCAGTGTTGAGGTAATTCCCCGTTAGGAGAATGAGGGCATACAGGGAGACGTATAGAGAGTAGTACTGGAATAATACACACACAGTACACAGATACACTGCACAGTAAATGTAGGTTTTTACTCCCAGAAATTTTTAACTTTTTAAGCAAAGTTCAAAATAGGCAGTCCAAAAGTCATTCACAGGTTAATCAGTTAGTTTTTCAATCCAGGGATATTCTAGTAGCAAAGTCCAGTGTCAAAAACAGTTAAGTATCAGACTTACATTAAATCCAGTAATAGCAGTCAATTAGGAAAAATGGAGAAACAGCAATACTTTCCAACAGAAGGAAATAAAGGGCCTGTCACATTGGCTGACGGATGCAAAATGTTTGTGAAAAGGACACAGCGGACGAGAAAATGTTCCATCCGTTGTTATCCGCTCTCGAAAGTGCCCCGAATTTGCATAAGCAGAGCGGACAACAACGGAAAGGAACGGACGGAGGGAAGGATGTAGCCAGGATGTAAAACGGATTCTCCACGGAAGCTTAGCGGATGGAAGTGGATGGAAGCAGATGGCATATCCGCAGGGCTTCTGGGGGAGCACAGCGAAGCGGACGCGCAGCAGAAGGAGCGGATGCAGAGCGGATGCCGAGCGGATGAAGCGGATGCAGAGTGGAAGCCTAGCGGATGCCTAGTGGATGCAAAGCGTTCACTGCGCATGCGGGGAGGATGCATTGCATCAGCCCTGCAGATATAAAGGGAAGCAGCTCGCAAGCAGGTCACCATTCAGAGGAAAGGCCTGCTGCCAGACACAGCGCCAGCAAGCCAGCCAGCCAGCCTGCCAGCCAGCCAACAACCATGAGGAAGAAGAGAAAGCCTGTGGCATCTGCTGCCAGCCCTGGCAAGAGGAACAGGGCCACCATCACACCCCCTGGCGCTGACTCTGCTTCTGCTGGGGCTTCTGCTGCTGGGGCTGACTCTGCTGGTTGTGGGGCTTCTGCTGGGGCTTACTCTGCTGGTGCTGCTCCTGGTCCTGCTGGTGCTGCTGCTGATCCTGGTCCTGCTGGTCCTGCTGGTGCTGCTGGTGCTTACTCTGCTGCTGCTGATCCTGGTGCTGCTGGTGCTGCTGGTGCTACTGGTCCTGCTGGTCCTGCTTTTGCTGCTACTGTTGTTGTTGCTGCTGCTGGTGGTGTGGTGGAGCAGCCCCTACAATCCCGAAGCCACTCTGATGAGGGGCCATATGGCCCTGCCAGAGGGAGGAAGAGGCATACGCGTGAATGGGAGAGGAGGCAATACTCCATCGAAGAGGAACATGAGGATGAGGTGCTGGAATGGCTGAGGGAGAACGAGTATCTTTGGCGGATGGGACACAGGCTCTATCGAGACACCAAGAGGAAGAAGGCTGCTTGGAGAGAGAAGGCGGAGAGCCTGGGCTACACTTTGGAGGTGCTCCTCGGCTGGTGGAAGCACATGCACACCTGGTACGGGAAGCTGCACCTCAAGAAATCTGGCCAGGCCATGGTCAAGCTCACTGACCGGGAGACCTGTGTGATGGCCAAGTGCAGCTTCTTGGAGGGTGAAATCCGCCACCGAGGAGCAGCCCCTCTGACAACCCTCTCTCTCAGGCAGCCTGCAGAGAGCCAGTCCTCTTCTGGCCAAGAGTCAGCTCCTGTGTCCAGGCAGGTATCTGTGGAGCGTGCCACAATGGAGACCCCCCCGACAGCTGCACTCCCCATGGCGGAGCACGTGGAGGACCCCCTGACGCAGTGGGAGCAAGGAGAGGGCACTTTCACCAGAACTCATCCACCCCCAGCTCTCATCCACCCCCAGCTCCACCTCCACAGAAAGCAGGCAGAGAGCCAGACCAGAGGGGCAGAGCCACACTGTCCGGCTGGAGATCAGGGACACCATCAAAAGCAGCGTAGAAATCCTCTCTCATCTGGTACACACCAACGTCCCATCCTCCAACCGCAAGCCCTTCCTCACCAACGTCAATTTGACCCTCATGAAAATGGTGGAACCCCAGTACCAGGTCATCAAGGACAGGATCACCGGTCTTCTTCACAACCCTCCAAACCCAGCTGAACCTGCTCCCCCCAGTCCAGGTCTGCTCCTCCACCCCAGGTGATGTCACTGCCCTTCCAAGACTTTCCACAGGCCCTCACTTACCAAGGCTATGGCTACCAGGAGCTCCAGCCACACAGGCAGCCCTTCCCAGTCCAGGCACAGGTACATCGAATGCCACCGGTGCCACCGATGCCACCGGTGCCACGGATGCCACAGATGCCACCCACGCCTCACCTCGCTCAGCTGCAAACCAGACATCCCCGCTACAGTGGGATAGCAGTGGGATGGGCAGGGATACCTGTGGGATGGGTAATAGCTGTGGATAGATAAACCTCCAGTGCAAGCATAGTGGGACTGTATGGTCCACCCTCCCAGGTGCCACACCTATGGCCCTTTATTATCAATAACAATTTAATCATTCATCAACACATGTCAACATAAACACAACTCTTTATTAAATGCCCTATTCATTGTAGGGCCACTCAACATATATGGCCCAATCTCATCAGTGTGATGAGACAGGCTGAAGGAAGCATCCATTAAGCATCTACCATCCTGTCTTGCCACTCCACTGCTCCAGCTGGGGAGTTGCACCATTGTTTCAGGAGGTTACACTGCTTCTTCCCTTCAGGTGAAGCTCTTTTGGGGCCTTGCACATCCACAGTGTCAGGTTTCGCCCTTGCCTCCATTCCCCAGGCTCCATGTCCCCATTGCCTTGTTGGAAGTCCACGAGCCTGTTCTGCAACACTGGGTTGCGGGTGCGCATGAGATTGTGCAGGATGCAGTAAGCTTCCACGATCCTCCTCACGGTCTCTGGGTGATGCTGCATGGTGGTGAGAAGTACCTGGAACCTGTTGGCCAGGATGCCAAAGGCATTCTCCACCACCCGCCTTGCCCTGGACAACCTGTAGTTGAAGATCCTCTCTTCACGGGTGAGGCATCTGGAGGTGTAGGCTTCATGAGGTAGGTTCTGAGGGAGAAGGCATCATCCCCCACGATGAAGTAGGGCACATCCTGGCTCCAACGGTGTGGGGGAAGTTCCACTTCTGATACCACTGCTCTGCAACTTTCTTCCAGCCTTCTTCAGTGGAGGGGCACTGGAGGAGCTCCTCCAGGTATTCTTCGATGATGGCCTGTGTTAGGGATAACATTGTTTACCCTAACTGGTTTAGGTGAAATAATAACTATGATTCATAGTTGTGTATGTTAAAGTGTCTGCAGCTTTAACTGTGGGATAG
>BLBF01008188.1:0-11460 GCA_015471245.1 Laticauda colubrina
TATTATTTCACCTAAACCAGTTAGGGTAAACAATGTTATCCCTAACACTTACATTGTTATTGATAAAAAAGGGCCATAGGTGTGGCACCTGGGAGGGTGGACCATACAGTCCCACTATGCTTGCATTGGAGGTTTATCTATCCCACAGCTATTAGCCATCCCAAAGGTATCCCTGCTCATTCCACAGGTATCCCTGCCCACCCCACTGCTATCTTAACCCATCCCACAAGCATGCAAAGGCTTAAACCATTTCTAAAAGTTTCCACCAAAACTTTATTCAAAAAAACAAATGAAGCAAGTGTGTGAATCAAAGATAAACTTTAAGATAAACTGTAACAGAAAAATGACCCAAGTCAAGTGTCCAAATAAAGTCCACAGGTAGCCAGCTACCTGGTCTCTGGCACTCTTATCGGTCACTCGGAGGTGTGCCCAGTCTCAGGGGTGAAGGGTCCAGGTGCTCTGGAGGTGGCTGCTGCTGGAGTGCCTGGCCCCGAGAGGACAACAGGGGACGGTGTGTTGAGGAAGGTGTCGGACAGCTGGCTCAGCCCCGTGATGCTGAGAGGTCCTTCCTCCATGCCATGGGGTGTCAGCCCCAGTACTGATGACAGAGGTACTGAGGCCAGGCTTGGCTGTGGGGTGGAGGAAAGAGCAGTGTAGTGGGGCTGTCTGCTCTGCAGCTGGGTGAGGACTGTCGTGGGTGGCATCATTGGTGTGGGTGGCATCGGTGGCACCGGTGGTGTACGATGTACCTGTAGCTGGACTGGGAAGGGCTGCTGCATGTGCTGCTGAACCTCCTGGTAGCCGTAGCCCTGATAGGTGAGGGCCTGTGGGAAGCCTTAGAATGGGAGGGACATCACCTGGGGTGGAGGAGCAGACCTGGACTGGGTGGGAGCAGGTTCCTCTGGGTCTGGAGGGTTGTGAAGCAGCTCGGTGATCCGGTCCTTCACCAGCTGGTACCATGGATCCCCCATTTCCTTGAGGGTCTGGTTGACATAGGTGAGGAAGGGCTTGCGGTTGGAGGATGAGGAGTCGGTGTGGACCAGCTGAGAGGGGAGATCTATGCTGGTGTGGATGGTGTCCCTGATATCCAGCAGGACAGTGTGGCTCTGTCTCTCCTGCTGTCTGGCTCTCTGTCTTTCTGTGGAGGTGGAGCTGGGGTGGTGGTGGATGCGGCTAGGACTTTGGTGGACTCGATGTCTCCTTTCTCCCACTGCACCAGGAAGTCCTCCATGCACTCCACCACACTTACCACACCTGTCCGCGGGTTCTCCGCCGTGGCATGCTCCACAGAAACCTGCCTGGAGACAGGAACTGACTCTCGGCCGGAAGAGGACTGGCTCTCAGCAGGCTGTTGGAGAGAGAGGGTCGTGAGAGGGGCTGCTGGTGCACCTCGGTGGCAGACCTCACCCTCCAGGAAGCTGCACCTGGCCATGATGTAGGTCTCTCTGTCTGTCAGCTTAACCGTGGCCTGGCCAGATTTCTTCAGGTGCAGCTTCCCATACCAGGTGTGCATGTGCTTCCACCAGCCGAGTAGCACCTCCGAAGTGTAACCCATACTCTCCGCCCTCTCTCTCCAAGCAGCCTGCTTCTGCTTGGTGTCCCTGTACAGCCGGTGTCCCTTCCGCCACAGATAGTCATTCTCTCTCAGCCACTCCAGAACCTCATCCTCGTGTGCCTCCTCAATATAGTGTTGCCTCCTCTCCCGTTGCCGCATATGCCTCTTCCTCCCTTTGGCAGGACCAGATGGGCCCTCATCAGAGGGGCTCCCAGGTAGTAGGGGCTGCTCCTCCACACCACCACCAGCAGCAGCAGCACCAGCAGGATCATCATCATCATCATCTTCATCCTCACCAGCAGGATCATAATTATCATCAGCAGCAGCAGCAGCAGCAGCAGCAGGATCATCATCATCAGCAGCAGCAGCAGCGGCAGCACCAGCCGGATCAGCAGCAGCAGGACCAGCAGGACCAGGATCAGCAACAGTAGAGTAAGCACCAGCAGGGCCAGCAAGTCCAGGAGCACGAGCAGGACCAGGAACACGAGCAGGACGAGCAGGACCAGAAGTAGCTTCAACAGAGTAAGCACCAGCAGAAGCACCACCACCAGGAGCAGCTTCAGCAGAAGCCCCAGCAGAAGCAGAGTCAGGGGCAGGGGGCGGGAGGTTGGCCCTGTCCCTCTTGCCAGGGATGGCGGCAGGCTGCTGAGGCTTTCACTTCCTCCCCATGGTTGTGGGGTTGCTGGCTGGCAGGGAGGCTGGCAGGCACCAAGGCTGTCAGGAAGGCTGGCAGGAAGCCAGGCATGAAGGCTGGCAGGCAGGAACCAAACCTGGCAGGAAGCCTGGCAGGTAGGCTGGCAGGAAGCCTGGCAGGAAGCCTGGCAGGTAGGCTAGCAGGAAGGCTGGCAAGAAGCCTGGCAGGAAGCCTGGCAGGTAGGCTGGCAGGAAGCCTGGCAGGAAGCCTGGCAGGAAGGCAGGCAGGCAGGCAGGCGGGCACCAAGGCTGGCTGGAAGGCAGGCAGGCTGGCAGCAAGGCTGGCAGGCAGGCATGCAGGCAGGGCAGGCAAGGAACTCGAAGTGGCCAGCAGCAGGTCTTTCCTCGGAATGCTGGCCACATGCGAGCTGCTTCCCTTTATATCCGGGGGGCTTACGCAATGCATCCCCCCCGTATGCACAATTATGCTCGGCATCCGTTCTGCTTCTGCTGTGCATCCGTTAGGCTTCCGCTCTGCATGCGCTTCATCCGCTATGCATCCGCTGTGCATCCGCTTCATCCGCTCGGCGTCTGCTCTGCATCTGCTCTTTCCGTTCTGCGTCCGCTTTGCTGAGGCCCCTCAGAAGCCTAGCGGATGCGCCATCTGCTCTCATCTGCTTCCATCCGCTAGGCTTCCATTCCGCATCCGCTTTGCATCTGCCCTGCGTCCTCCCCGCGTCCGTGTTATCCGCTCTGGTTATGCAAATTTTTGCCCCTTTTGAGAGCAGATAACAACGGATGGAACATTTTTCTCATCCGCTGTGTCCTTTTTGCATCCGTTAGCCAGTGTGACATGGGCTTATGGTCACAATTTCCTGCCTTGTTGTATATTGATTTATTTGCAAAAGTTCTGTTCCCTGACTTTCTAATTCTCTTTGATTCCTTAGTAAAGCTATATTTCATTTTGCCTGACATTCACAGATTACTCCAACCATTTTTCAATTCAGCAAAAAATATTTGAAAGAAAGTCTTATGCATTTTTATACAATTACACTTCCTTTAACTTACACACCACTGCATGCATTTTTCCAAGTGTATGAACTTTTAAACTCTTTTTCCATTAGAAAATGAATTTTTGTACATACTTCAGTGGACATGTTTTTCTGGAAATCTGAATTTACAAAATTTTAAAATGTAGAAATGGGTTTTGACATGAATGTATAAAATTCTTGTACATATTCAACAGGATTCAACAGGATGCTTTTTTCTCTCTGATTTTTTTCATCTTCTAATTCTTATTAATTCCTATCCTGCAACATGATTTTTTTTTTCATGTTTTGTGCTTTTCCAATAATACTTGGGAGAATAAAAGTCACACAAGTGCTGCAGTTGGAGACAATAATATAGCCCCCCAAAATTAGTTTCCTATGTCAAAAAAAATGGGCTGAAGTCAAATAAATATAACAGTAGAGTCTGGGAATGATAGGATAGATATGTCATAACTGTTTTTCTTAGTATATATTAAATTGCAACATTATATACGAAGGCATAATTGAGATTAGACACAATATAATTAAATGCAATTGAAAAATATTTAAGACTACATTGGTGAAAAAGGATATTGAGAGAGGACTTAAATTTTGCTCTCTTTTTATTCCAGTAGGTAACTGTCTGCATAGGAAAAGAGCTCAGTTAGTTTAACTCTTGTCTAATGTTAGTCATTTTCTCAATTACAGCCATTTATCTCATCTGTGAAAAATAATTGCACCCTTCATTGGCCTTTGATGTCCTCCAGAATGCTTAGCTTCCTCTTTGATCCTTTTGTAAATGTTCCAAGTTACACTGTGGCATATTTTAAAGTGAATAAAGGTGACAAAAATTGATGTTGCAGTTTGGAAGGGTCACTTTGCAATTTGTAGGGACATTAACTACCACGGTGATCTTTTGAAGTATTGTATGAGGCAACCTGATGTTCCATTACATAGAAGTCAAAGTAATTGAAATTATGCCAGGGCAAGTGGCAGTGGATTGCCTCTGTTTTACTTAAAAGATTTAATCTGTTTAAGTTTCTGATAACTTCATGGACATATTCTTTTACTTTTCAGCAATAACATTAAAGTATTGGCTTCTATTCCTCCCCTCCCATCAGTTTTTCAATCTAATTTAAAATTGTTGGCCAGATAATGTAAATGTTTACTTTAGCCTTAATCCTGAGTGTTCCTTCTAAGAATATAAAAGATCAAACAATATGGTCAAAAACAGAGAAGCTGGTAACTGACTAAAACTATATACAATATCCCCAGTACTGCAACAGTCTATCATATCATCACATGATATTATATCATCACATATCGTTATAAACAACTGATCTGAATTTGAGACATAATTGATTTTTCTCAATGGGCTGTCCTTCCAAATGTATTGTGTTTGAGTTCTCACAATCCATCACAGACCATTAGCCAATGAACCCAAATGTTATGCTGTTTTGGGAATTTGGGAATTGAAATTTAATACAACTTCAGTATAACTGGTTGGGTGAAGGATGGAATAAATTCATCATGAGAACCTACAAAAGTTACAGACCACCCCATCATTAATCTAGATATGATTGTGTTTGCAGTGATGGGAAGGGAACAATCCTCTTATTAGAAGTAAATAATACTATACAACTGTAACTGAGAACATTTTGTTTTATGCCTATTTGAAAGAAGCTGTAATGAATAGAAATAGCTTGTTGCAGCCAAAGTTACAGAGAAGTACAGAAAAATGAACACTTTATTAATATATCTGTTATCTATCTATTTAATAGGGGCCAAGGTGGCTCTTGTGCTTAAAATACCGAGTCAAGGGGACTACTGAGAGGTCAATAGCTTGGCAGTTCAAAACCTGAGAATGATCCACTGATAGAATGAGTTATCAATTTGTACTAGCTCCTAGCAGTTCAAAATGCAAGTAGATAAGAAGATACAAATTTGGTGGGAAAATACCAGGGCATGAAAATACCTGGGAAATGAGAATGTTACCGGCTAATCTCTTCAACATAGAAGTGCCTTGGTAGATGCTTCCAACACAAATGTAGTAGTATATATTGATTAGAGTTTACTTCTCAGATACATACATAATAGTTATGGTAAGTTAGGTACATTTTGATGGGAAGACTACCAACAATTAGGTCTAAGGGGATATGGAATGCAGTAAATTCATTATCGTTTTAACAGTTACTCCTAAAATTATTTGTGGCTGCTTAAAAACATGCTGATTCACATATTATCATTTTCATTAATTATCTAATTATAAATGTTACATTCATTTATATAAAATTAAAAACAGGTGATGCTATTTCACAGAAATTTATCTTAAAAATTCCTTAAATTTTACACTGTTGCAAGACTGATTTCTTTAAAAAAATCTGGAATTAAGTCATTTTAATTCTATGAGCTCGCATATAGAATTCATTTTTATTTGTTTATTATTTATTTATTTGATTTATTTGATTTGTCAATCACTTACAAGATAATAGGTATAATATAAAGATTAGTAGGAATACAGGAAATAGGTACGAATAAATGGGGACAAAAGGACAGGGATGGAAGGCACGATTTTGCACTTATGCACGCCCCTTGCAGACCTCTTAGGAATGGGGTGAGGTCAATTATAGAGCAAATAATGTTTCCTTTGTCAAAGGAAGACTCACTGGACAATTTAAACTGGATCACAATATTAGTAAACCAAATATAGAAATCTCCAAGGAAAATCATTTGCTGCAAAAGGCCAATTCAACACAAATGCTACTAGAAAATGGCTGGCAAAATTATAGCTTGACAGAAAGCAATTTGTGTCTCTTAGCTTGACTCCAACTCTGGCATCTGGGTGACATCATATCAGTGTAATTCAGAATCAGGGAAGGTCATAATATGAAATATCGGGTTTGATGAGCTGATTTCCAAAAAATGACAGAAAGCATGTTAAAGAAAACATGGTAAACATATACAAATGGAAGGATTATTATACCTCTGTACATCTATTTCAAGAAAATACACATTTATAAACCACTCTAATGTAAGTATGTTTTATGATTTAGGACAAAAATTGTCTTCTCTCCAATATCTGTCAAGCATGAGAACGAAGAGTTGCATTTTAGAATAAGAAGGATTTAAAAGGGGAACTGCTGTTGACACCATTTAGTTCTCCAAAATTGACAGTATAGTTTATTTTAACTTATATGTGCTTTAGATAGACTTTGAAGCAGTTTTAGAAGCCTTGATATAAAAATGTGCTAGTGATTTGTTTATGTTAATATTATGCTGTGTTGTGCATAATATTATGTATAAATTTAACACTAAGCTTTTAAGATTATTTTAACCTGTAATAAGGTTTCATCCTAATAAAAATAGACAAAAATTTCTAAAGGTGAATGATTTAATGATAAATACTGTATGTTTTTAGCCCCTGGTGAAACATATATCTCAAGATAATTTGATACCTGAAATTTGAATTTGATTTCAAAACCTTCAAGTTGCCTTGAAACTGTTGAGCTAATGAGTTAACTAGTATATAAAAACAGAGATTTGTTTTACTCTAGAGTAATTACTCTAGAGCTGATCAACATATTCTGGAAGAACAATGTTTAACTATAGAAGGAACTATAATCAGTTCACATTTCTTAGTCATGTCAAAATATTAGCTAATTAGGATACTCAGCCAAAAGGACTTATTTTGATTTACTGTAAAAGATCTCAATGGATTATGCTGTGAATCCTGTCTAAAAAAACTGGAAGAAAATAAAGGAACACAATGATAGTGAGATTGCAAACTAGTCTAAACTTCTTTGGTAATAGAATAATAAAACCATGTAAATACAAGTATGGAATCTCATAAGGCATTAAAACAAGAAAAAGGAACTATCTATAAATACCCATTATGCTGTAGGGATAAATTTTATTATGAGAAATATGTGAAAAAATTATGAAGTAGCAAAGGAAAAGGAAGGGAAGGTGATTGTCAACATCATTCACTGTATCTGTCTATTCCTTTCTATCCTCCAAACCATCTTTGCTTTCACTACCTTCATATGCTGCTGAATATATCAGCCATTGTTTTTAAGCTTCTCTCTCATCTTTGCTCTTTCTGTGCTTCTAAACTCATATTCCTTATTCATGCATATATTTTTCAATTTGATTAATGTTCTGTGGAATTTTCTCTACATGGGTCTGAAGCTTTTTAAAACACCACTTGGAAAATAGTTTTTGCTCCAAATGATCATTATTGTGTAGCCTCAAATGTAGCACTTGTTTCATTAGCCAATACTGCATGCCATTCCCAGCAGTAGGAACACGGTATCCCTAATTTTAATCCCTACTTTGCCACAGGCCTCAATGAGCTCATCTTGACTCAATTATTCTTTGAGAATTTCCTTCTTCATAACATTGACTGGATGGAGACAATTTTATTGCAAGTAATAAATATTGCCTGCAATGTTGATGCACTCATCAATTGTCTTCATTTTGTATCATTGTCCTGTCATGAGCGATCATAATTGTTTAAAACCAAAACCAGTTCTATATTAATACAAAATTTATAGGTACTCATTAATTGGTTGGAATAATAAAGGAAGAATTAATTCGTGTGTTAGGTATTCAAGGCATTCATAGCAAGTTTAAATATTTAAGGATATGCTTAAATCATTAAAAAGTTTGGCACATATGCATAGGAGGCGCCACTGAATTAAATTGCTGTGTTGTCATTGGGCTTAGGCCTGATATCAATTTATATAGTTTTATGCTTTTATCTTGAATAAAGATATCTTAATAAATATCTTAATAAAGCTATTAAAATATTCAGGGTGAGGTTAAAAATCCATCAAAACAAAGTAATAATTATAACCATATCAACACCACCTGACTTCCAAGAAACATAACTGCAAAAAAAATGACAAGAACTGAGGCGTCGCTCTCCTGGAGGGCTCCCCACGAACTGCCGAATGGGTTTGAGGAAAGACATGACACACGTTTTCTCCTCGGGGTGAGCGAGCCCCGAACTAGCTCGAGACAAGCTCTTTTATTGAGGTTTGGGTGGGTTACAAAATATCAGAAGGCAAGCATGTGATCCTGATTGACCATACTCAAACTGACACATTGGGTTGAATACACATATATGGCAACTATGTTTTGCAAACACAGTTGAGTGGGATGGATATCCATATTTGGGTGTCAGTAGATGTCTTCTTTGTGTAAAAAGCAGTTTCTACATCATGTCCAGTATTTTTCAGACAGGCCCCTGTGGTTAGCGTTTCTGAGCAGTTTGCAACAGCAGATGTGGTCATATTTCTACAGAGCTTTTCTGTTGCAGAATGTCATATGCAGCGAGGTAGTTCGTGGTTGGAACAGGATATGGACAAACAATATAGCTATAGCTTATTCAAAAGATTATATGGCTAATGCAAGGCAAAACTACCTGATCATTGCAGTAATGTTTCTCCACAAAGAACAGAAAATAAAACAAGAATCACAAAGATATCAGATATAAGGTTCATGAAAAGAATACTTAAAATAATTCAGTTTTGAAAATTTTAGAGTAGTTAATAAGTTGGAGCTAGCCTGATTTCAGGAGTCCTGATGTTTCAAAGTCCTGATGCTACTGCGAAAAAGCAGTGCTGTCCAGCCTCACATTTAAATCACACAGAAATGGGGTATTGCATGAAGTTCTCCCTTGCTATTCTAATTGATTAGAGGAGGTCCTGAAGCACACATCTGGTATTCTTCCTAACATAATATTTAAAAGATATGACTGAACCTGCTAAAGATGATAGATCTGGAAGGTGTTGACTTTATCTATGTCTATGGACTAATGCAACTTATTTGAGATAATATGGGAGATTTGGACATTGATGGAAGGATGTTCAGTTAAATTTCAAATGAAATTGGAAGCCCTGGAGAAAACATCTAAGAAGGAATTTGAGGGATCCTCTTCCTTCCTCTTTCCTCATTTACCAGAAATTAGACCAGTGGAAATGGATCAAATTGCAAAGTACTTAGGTGCTTTTCAATTGTTGGAGATAGATTTGTTTTGAGATAGACTTGCACTAGGAGGCATACATAAGCGCACCAAAGTGCCTACCGTCCCTGTCCTATTGTTTCTTTTATTTTTCTTATATGTACTCATTTCTTGTATTCATAACTATGTTTATGCTTATACCTATTATCTTGTAAGCAATTGACAAATCAAATAAATAAATAAATAGGAAGTGATTAAGTTTTCCCATTCCACAGCTTCCTTTCACAGCTGAATTTTTAACATTATTTTCATTTTGCTTATGGAAAATTTTGATAAAGAACTTGCATAAGAATTTTTGGAAAGAATTTGCATGGTACAAAATGTTCATTGACTGAATTTAATTGGCATAATTGCTCTGCTATTGTAAAAAGAAGAAGGACCAGCAAAACAAAAAACAAAACAGATGGCAAAGCTAATATAACACCAAGAGTGTGACTGAATACACTGAGATATAAAATCAGCCTCATAAAAGCTAAGTACACAAACTCTTTACCTGGATAAACAGAATCTAAGATTTTTAATAGGTGTTCATGGGAAAAAATATTTGGTCTTTGTAAGAAATATTATAAGACAAGAATGAAGTTTGATTGGCAGGCAATGTATCTTTTATTACCGATTCTTGGCAAGAATTAGCAAAATCTCTCTATTATTGGCAAAAAAATTCACATTTGCTCGACATAAAGAGATTCCTTTGTTTCACAGCAAAGCTGATAACAACTGTGCAGAATTGAGAAAGGCTTACCAAGTTACTTGGAAGTATAGATGCTATTTAAAATGGGAATTAGGACTTGCTCATACATTATTATAGAGAGGAAACTGGGTATGAGAGCCAGAGCTTTCATTATCAAGATGCTGCTAATGGAACTATAACTATATGTTCCAATTGCTTATATGTATTTCCATCTGGTTGTATTACAGAAGTTATTTCAGTGCATCTGTAATGTTTTGGATACAGAGTATGTCAAACAGTCCAGAGCCCATTTAAGCTAAGCTTGAAGATGGTTGAAAAACTGTTGCAGAATAAGATACATTCTCTTTCCTAACATGAAGGTAAAGAGAAAAATTTGGATAACACTGTTGCCAATTCTGCTTAACCCCACGTTTAAATGTCTATTCTATAAGTTTGAAGTTCTTTTTTTTAAAAAAATGAACAAATCAATATTTTCATCCATCTTCTCTTCACAGAATTATAGAAGACAAAAATGTCTACTTTGTGTGGTCATGCTTTAAGTCCAATCATATGATGGAAATTAGAAAATATATACTTACTATATGTTAAACTAGCATACTGAAATTGGATTACAGATCATGAATCATGGCCTAGGAAGTCATTTTGATACATTGACTGTCTTTTTCATCTCATATGTTTTTAATGCATTTAAGTATAGTCACCATTCTAAGTAGCAGATTTATAAACCCGTTAGACCTGTTTATTTATATAAACACCCATCTCACAGAAAATTGACGATAAAGGATGCACAGTAAAAAAAAATCATAAAATCAAAATATTAAAACAATCAGCAATACAATTAAACAATTAAAAAGACATCAGCTATATGAGCAATATTATGAATAAAAGATGACAGTCAAAAAATTGATGCTAAAAAAAGGCAAACATGTCAACAGATCATCTTGTTTTTGTGATTTCAGGCCATTAATTTTTATAATTAATTCATTTAGAAAATTTAATATTTTGTGTGTATTTATATTTTTTAACTTTATCAATTTTAAAAATTGTTTGCCAACCAGATTAATTTATAGAAGATAGACAGTTACATAAATTGAATATCTATATCTATATCTATATCTATCTATATTTATCTATCTATCTATATGGATCTTTGGTTATTCGGGTTTTCTCCTGCATAAAATTGGAAGTATCTAGGCGACATTTTGATGAAGTCTCATTCATCATCTTCAGGCTTGTTTCTTCGGCTTTGTGCTACTCGGAGTAATGTGAGATTGCAGCTGCTTCTTCCTTTTAAATGCAAGTGGGGGTGTGACTTGATTGGGTGGGAGCTTGGCTGTGTTCTGATTGGATAGGGGGGTGTTCTCATTGGTTGTGGGTTTGGCTGTGTTCTGATTGGCTGGGGGGTTGGCTTTGTTCTGAATGGCTGATTGGCTTACAACCCAGCGACCTACTAATGAGCTTCGATGTCATATCCCTCTTCATCAGATATATATATATATATATATATATATATATATATATATATATA
>BLBF01008199.1:0-10144 GCA_015471245.1 Laticauda colubrina
CCATCTTACCACTTTTCCTATTCTTTCTCTCATAGATACACTTTTAGCTGCTGTAAGTATGAATAAGGTGTCAAATTCATTGAACAACAAATTCCTCTGAATGATTTTCACAAAATTCCCTTTACCAAGATTTATTGAGATGAAGAGACTGACACGAATTACAATAATCCAAACATTTCCCATTTGGAAGCATGTAGATATGATGTTCTTTTAACTCCTGGATATTATCTAAGTGGAAATAATTAATGTATTCTTTCAAATAAATTGACATTTTACAATTCTTTAAATATCATGATTGTTATGTCTCATGCTTTTACATTTGTTCTGGCTGTAAGCTGCTCCTTTGTGTTGAGGCCTGGCCTCAGAAGGATAATGTAGCACTTGGGGATGAAGATGCAGCCCAGTAGACCAGAACTGGAGGCCAGGATGGAGAAGACCTGCACAGCCACCATGTGTTTCCCTTTGGTGCTCAGGTAGGTGGGCACAAAAGTCACCCAGACATTGTAGAAGACCAGCATGCTGAAGGTGATCAGCTTGGCTTTGTTGAAGGCCCTAGGCAGATTCCTGGCCAGGAAAGCCACCATGAAGCAGATGGCAGCCAGGAAGCCCATGTAGCTGAGGGTGACGTAGAACATGACAACAGCTCCTTCGCTGCATTGCAGGATGATCTCTCCAGCCTGGGAGTGGAGGTCAGAGTCAGGGAAGGGGGGAGAAACTCCCAGTCAGATGAAGCAGATGATAATTTGGGCAGAAGAATAAGAGAGGATGATGGAGTTGGCCAAACTCTTCCCCAACCATCTCTTCACTCGGTTTCCTGGTTTTGTGGCCAGGAAAGCCAGCACTACCATGATGGTTTTGGCCAAGAGAGAAGAAACCGCAACTGAGAAGATGATGCTGAAGACCATTTGTTGGAGAAGGCAGGTGGCTTTCCATAGTTGACCAATGAAGAGAGAAGAAGACAAGAAGCAAAGCAAGAGGGAGGCCAGGAGGATGTAGGAGAGATCCTGGTTGTTGGCTTTGACAAGGGGATTTTCTCGGTATTGAATGAAAATGATTAAGACAAGCCTTGTGGTTAGGAACAAAAATAGGGCAAAAGAGACCAGGATGATGCCAAGGTGTTCTTCATAAGACAGGAAGATTATAACTTTGGGGATACATTGGACTCTTTCTTTATTTGGGTATTGATCATCTGGACACTTGGTTCATTTTTCTGTATCTGAGGAAGAAAAACAACAACCCCATATTTCTTCATACTTTGTATTTCAAGATATATTCTACATTCTTTGGGAACAGGTGATTATCAGCAGCATTTTGCAGGATGGATTTCTTGGTATCTCCAGAGACAAAAAATAAGTGTATCACTTTTAAAAAAAATACAGCTACGATATATTTTTGACAGGCTATGAAATTGAGGGAAGGTTTAGGACTTGAAAGATATCCTTTGTAATGTTCAGAATATTGATAGGAACCTCCATTACTAAAGGTAAATGATGAATCAATTAATCTTTCGAGAGAAACTTACCTGCCAGGTGTAAATTCTTGTCATACTTACCTCAGAGGATGTTGGATGATCAAGTGACTGCTGGAAATAATTTGGAATGGCCATTGGAGCAGTGGTGATACGTGTGTAGCCAGACACTGGCATAACTATCCATGCCACCACATTGTGTATTTCATGTATCAGCAATACCTTTTCAGTGTTCCTCAAAGGGAATCCATGTAGACTGCATTGCAATCCTCCTTTCAGGAGGTGGACCTAAAACAATTCCTCATGTTTCAAGAAACTCAGACGTTCCTAGAGAAGTAAATGTGGAAGGAAGGACACATCCAAGCTAAAAAGAAGAAATATTTTCTCTGGCAGAAGTAAAGCTTTCCCAATCTGCCATAGCCACCTCTCTCGATCCAGCCCTTCCCTCACAGTCTTTTTGTTCTTCTGTTTAGATAAGAAATGGGGCATTTTGAAAATAAACAAGAAATCAATTTAGCTTAAAAGTGTTTTTTAATTTACACTTTCATGACAATGCTCTGGATGGATCCAGTTCCACCAGGCCTCCCATTTTCCTCTGGTGTCACCCACCTTTCTGAGTGGAGAAAGTCCCCTCTGGACAAGGAACACAGTCAAAGCAGCAAACTGGCTGTCCTACTTGAGCCCTCTTGACAAATCCAGGATGACAACTTTCCACACATTCAGATTGAAGAAAGGACTGAGCAGAAAAAAAATTGGAATGCCAAAGAAAATGTGTTTGGACTCTCCATCCATGGAAAATGGAGGTAAAAATGGATATTAGACAAGATATTAGATATTAGCCTCTGGTCTTCACTTAAGACAAAATCTCTCACTATTTCCAAATGGTTGAAGATATAATTTCTGGAAGATTCTCCCTTTAGTTCCTCTCTTTTGCTTTTGGCATCTCACATTGTCAAAAAAAAAAAAAAAAGGATTTTATTAAATAGAAAACTCTGGATCAACGGAACCAGGAGTGGGATTTTATTGGTTCTGTCCTGTTCTATAGAAATGGTTGTTATGATTCTGCGCAGTTCGGAGAACCAGCAACTCGCACCACTGACTGCCCACCCCTCCCTTTTATGCCCAGTCAGTCCTTATTGCGCATGCACGGCAGCACCTGCAGCCTGCTTTTGCCCATTCGCCAGGCCAGCCATTGTTGCATCCCTTCCGCTGTGGCCCTGCCTGATCTCCCTGGGTGAGTGAGGCTCTGCTAGCTTGGGGGCCCAACCTGCCACTGCCGGTCATTTTTTCCTCCCCATCCCACTTGCCTTTGCTGCCGCCACCAGCTACTTTTACCCCCAGCAGCTGCAGTGAATCCAGGCGGGAGGTGAGATGCAGACTGGTGGGGACCTGAGCTACATTTTGCTGTACTGGAAGACAAGTGTAGAGGCTCGTGTTCTCCTACTGCTCGGAGAGCAAGAGAGTCTTTCCCAGCACAGCTCCAGGCGACAGAGAGAAACAGGATTCAAGTGGGCTGCTTCTCTGCCATCCAGAGCTACCCATTTCCCTATTAGAGGGGAAGTTGCAAACTTTTCATTGTGCCGGGAAAGACTCTCATGCTTTCCGAGCAGCAGGAGAATATGAACCTCTCCACATTTTTTCTGGTACAGCGAAATTTAGCTGGGATTCACCTCAGTGCTGGGCCTTGCTAGAGGGGGAAGAGGTGTGGGGGAGAGGTGACCAGGGAGCATGGCCCATTTGCCTGCCATCCCCATGCTCTCTCACCCACAGCCCCTTTGTTGGACCAGGAACAATCGACTCTAATTAGCCCTGCCACGCCCACCCAGTCGCACCTCTGTCAGCAACAGGCATCGTCATTTTGAAGTTGAGGAAGAATTTGGGGAAAGAGGTGGAGCATCGCTCAGAAGCGGGGAAGTGGCCTTCTAGTGGCCCCACCTGGCGTTCATCAAAACTTTCTCCTACCTTGTTGAACTCCTTTAGCCGTGAAAGAACATCTTGGTTGATAGAAAGTCTGTTTCTTTTAAAAGATGCCACAGTCTCTTCCCTGAGATCATCCCTGGGAAAAACAAAGAAACCCAAAATGGTCACATCTGCTGCTACCTCTCCATTTGGGTCCATGTAGAGTTCAAAGTTTGAAATATTGACAAACTCATTCTTGTCCAGGAAAGGATGGAACTAGAATGGAAACATGCAGCAATTTTAAAAGCAGAAAACTTTGTTTCTTATCCCTGACACTTTTTCACATTTTAATCTTTCTTCTGTAGTTGTCTAATTTATAGACATGCTTTATTAGGAAAATAGGTGTTACCACTATCTTACAAGTGAACGAAAAAAGTTCACAACAATTTGTCGATCACATCCCGACAATATACATTTTGACAAAATATAGTTGAACAACAGAAAAAAGGAGATTTATGAACTCCCTGAAAGCAGCAGGTTGGTTATCAGAAACAGGGATTTGTCAGGAAGAAAATTGTCAGGGTAATCCTCTCCCAGGAAGCCCAGACAGGAAACTTGATCTAGGCCCACTTCGCTGTAATACTGCACTGACAGGATTTGGGGAGTCAGAAAGTACAAATCTCCCACCGACCCTTTTTTATACAGCTGTAGGTTTCCTCCCCTGATCTGCTTCTTCCCCAGGCAGAATCTCTCCTCCACCCCCCAAAAGTCTTTCCCTCCTATCACTGCCCTTTCTAAATGGGTTGTGTGAAAGGGGGCGGAATAACTTATGTGCTCTATGCAAGTCATCCTCACAAATTATTTCATTTCCTAAATGCATTATGGAAATACTGCTGATATAATTAGATCTCAGGAAAGAGTAACAAACAATTTTGTGATGTGATGAGAAACCCAGTTCAGTGTGGGGTGGACAGTATGATAATTAAGTGGATGAAAACTCATTTAAAATGGTACTTAAATAGTTTTTAGTTTTTTTAATTTTTGTCATAAAAGTGGGAAGATATAACATTTTGTCGTAATTCATCATTTTTTCTACATTTTCATTAATATAATATAATATAATATAATATAAATTGCTATCAAAGAAGATTTATAACAATTCTCATGCAAATATACTTTGATCTTATTTAAACATTACCAAATTTCCAGAAAAATATTTCTGATTTCCTCCGAAAAACAAGTCTAGGATGAAAAAGCAGTAGAAAAATAGGTCTTAGGATTTGATAAATTAATGTATCTCATATAAGAAGATTAATGATGCACTGGATGAAGGATTGTGCCAAGCTTGATAAGTATATAAGGGAGCCACTTTGGTCTTCTGGTTAAGCCCTCAAAAGAGAAAGCAACAGGCTGTGAGTTCAAGTCCTGCCTTTGTCATGAAAGCCATCTGGGTAGAATCTTTTAATACATTTTCTATGAAATCACGATAATCATTAATATTGATTTTGTTCTGTATGGAAGTTGGTAGGTTCCAAGTTCTCCCTTCTGATTGGCTGAAAAGGCCACTCGCGGATTGGTTATTTAAGAATCAATCCGGAAGCCCGCCAAATGGTGAGAACAGTCAAAACAGTGTCATTGGGCACAAGCCGCAGGCAAACCGATATAAAAAGGGCTGCCGCGGCTTGGGCTCTTGTTCCGTACTATATTGCCTTGCGAGTTAAATAAAATAGTTGTTTTTTGGAACCTGGTCTCACGCGCTTCTTTCCAGATGGAATACTGGCGACGAGGATGGGATTGTCATACAGGGGTGAGACCAAAGCACGCGGCGATCTGAACCAAGTGAGAGAGATGGCCTGTAATAACATGCCGCCCGCACCATTCAATCCTGATGAGGATTGGGAATCCTATATCGATCACTTTCTTATGTTTTTAGAAAGCAACAAAATGGAGGAAATCTCGGACCAAAGAAAGAGGGCTGTCTTCCTTACACACTGAAGACTGGCCGTTTTTAAAATGGTGAAGGTGCTGGTGAAACCCAGAAATGTCAAACAGATGACTTGGTCTGACCTGAACAGAATGCTCCGAGCACACATTGCACCGGTGGTCTCAAACTTAATAAAAAGGCAGGAATTCTATAAGAGGGACCAGAAGGAAGGTGAAACAGTCAGAGATTTTGTAGCAGCTTTGAGACACATCGGAGGAGCCTGCAAGTTCCAGAACATGGACAAAGCCATGAGGGACCGCGTGGTCCTCGGTCTGAAGGACACTACCCTTTGGAGCAAACTCCTGAACAGGCCAAACATAACCATGGCCGAGGCCGTTGCAGAGGCAACCGCTGCTGAAGATGCAAAGAAGTCAGCAGCCACCATGCATCAAATGAACGCAATTCCAGACCTGCCGACCCAAATCAAAGAAAAAAAGGCAGAGGGAGGGAAAAAACAGCCCACAGCAACAGCCCACTATGAAAACATCGAATCCCAGAATGATACCGAGCACGAAGATGAAGACGTCCATAGACTCCATTAGATAGGAAATGGCGTGAAAAGAGGAGAAATCGGTGGGAGTTTCAATGTGCGGGTTGCGGAGGCAACCATCCGTGAGTTGAATGCAGGATCATCGATGCAATATGCAGGGCTTGTAATAAAAGGGGCATATCGAAAGGGTCTGCCGCAACAAAAAGAGCTATAGTCCAAAAAGACACGGCAGCACCCCCCGCCCCAGACATGAAGAAAGACAAGCCGGCAGCAGATGGAACCGGAGCAAAAGGTGACAGGAAAGAAATGCATCAGACTGTCACCATCGGCAATGCCAGGGCGGAAAATGGGAAGAAGGTTCGTATAGAGGTGAGCATCGAAGGGAGGCCCTGTGAGATGGAAATCGACTCAGGGTCGTTCCTATCCATGGTATCCTGGAATACCATCCGGCGCCTGATACTGAACATGAAACAGAGAGAACAACAGAAACAAAGACTGGTTTTAAAAGACTACCAGGGAAATCGAATTCCGGGAGTAGGCATTGGACATTTCCTCATCAAATTTAAGAACCACGCTGAAATCTTGCCTCTGACCATCGTCGACCGAGATCGCCCTAGTCTGCTAGGGATCGAATGGTTCACGCCCTTGGGAATCGGGATGACCGGGAGCAACCGCATCGCCACAGCAAACTGGAAGGAGAGCCTGCTGCAAGAATTCCAGGATGTTTTCGATAGGACTCTAGGCAAGTACAAGGGGACCCCAATTTCATTTAGCCTAGACCCAAAAATAGCCCCCATTCGTTTAAAGGCCAGACGCGTCCCATTCACGCTAAAACCAAAAATTGACGAACAACTGAACAAATTGATAGCTCAAGGGGTTTTAGAGCCAATCGACCATGCCAGGTGGAAAACACCTATTGTCACACCGGTGAAGCCAGATGGGTCAGTGAGCATCTGCGGAGACTATAAGGCAACCCTAAACCATGCACTCCAACAAAGCGCATACCCAGTACCGGTAGTGCAGCATTTACTGCACTCACTAGGGGGAGGAAAATTTTTTGCGAAGCTTGATCTTGCACAGGCGTATCAACAACTACCCGTTGATCCCATTACCGCAGAGACACAGACTATTGTAACACATAGAGGGGCATTCAAGTGTAACTGTCTCCAATTCGGCGTTAGCGTTGCCCCAGGCGTGTTCCAAAGCCTCATGGAACACCTGCTAAATGGAAACAAAGGTGTCATCCCTTACTTTGATGATGTAAAAACTCAGCAAAAAACGCCAACCAGCTAGAGACCAGATTAAGAGAAGTCTTAACATGATTTAGAAAAGCACGCCTCAAAGTAAAAAGAGAGAAATGTGAATTAGCCACCAACCAGGTCGAGTTTTTGGGCTATTTAATCGATGAACAAGGCATTCACCCCACCGAAAAAAAAGTGAAGGCTATCAAAGACACTCCTAGACCTAGGAAAAAAACTGACCTTCAATCATTCCTAGGCCTCATAAATTTTTACAATGTGTTCCTGCCCCATAAGGCAACAATAGCAGAACCCCTACATCGACTGCTAGATAAAAAAAACCACTTGGACATGGGGCCACCGGGAACAGAAAGCTTTCCAGGGTATTAAAGATCTATTAACGTCCAACACCGTTCTCATCCAGTATAGCAATACCCTGCCCTTGACGGTCACCGCCTTTTGGGGTCGGCGCCATCCTGAGCCACAAGCTACCAGACGGCAGAGAGGCACTGGTAACCTTTTAGTCCAAGACGTTCTCCAAGTCGGAACGCAATTACAGCCAACTTGATCGGGAAGCCCTCGCAATCATCACCGGAGTCAAAAGGTTCCATGAGTACCTTTACAATAGAACTTTTTCAATAATAACCGATCACAAGCCCCTTCCTGGAATCCTGCCAGGCAACAAGCCAACCCTGAACATTCTGTCACCTAGAATGACGAGGTGGTCTGAGTTCCTCGTTGCCTACTCCTACACGCTGATTCATCGACCCGGCAAAACCATCACACATGCCAATGCCCTGAGCCGTTCCCTGCTGCACGTCACAGAAGACGACCCTACTCCAACTACCTCCATACTTCAGCTTGAGACCTGCCCAGACCTACTACTAACTGCGGCGGACGTCGCAAGAGCCACAGCCAAAGACCCTTTGACAGTGCGCATATTAAATTGGGTAGGTAAAGGCTGGCCGGAGGAGAACAAAACTGAGACTTTTAAACCATTTCATACCAGACAGACCGAACTGTCCATAGAAAGGGGGTGCATTTTATGGGGTGACAGGGTGGTGATGTATGTTTGAAATTGGCGACCTTGTCTATGCCAAAAACCTTACCGGGACCCATTGTGGCTTCCAGCCACAATCACCCAAATTACAGGCCCCCAGTCTTACCGACTACTCTTAGACAACCATAGGGAATGGAAGCGGCACATAGACCAGCTTCGTTCCCGCAACCTCGAATGAAAAAACACTATAGAACCAAAAATAAATATCAACCAAAAAAAAAACGGGGGGGGGGGGGGGAAATACAAATAAATAAAAAAGGGAGAGACGAACCTCCTGTAACAAGACAACAAACATGACAAAAAGACAATCTAACTAAACAAAAAGAGCACTCACGGTTAAATGAACCCCAAGTGAGAAGTCTGGGAGCAGGAGAGCAAAGCGAGGCCTTCCTAGAAGGAGGCAGCCAGGCCAGCTCGACCAACCCGATCAAATCAGGAGGAAGCGGCGGAACCATCTCAACTGAGAGATTCAGGTGGGAGCGGCAAGGCTGACTCACCCTTCCAGGAGGTTCCAAGGAGAAAGACCAGAGAAACAGCGATCCCATCTGAACTGCTCGAAGACCACACCGAGACTGAGCTGCGTAGGTCAAACAGGACTCAAAAAAGCCCCCCTACCTACGTGACTACATAATGCACGTTGGACTGAACTAAGGGGGGAGGGGTGTTCTGTGTGGAACTTGGTGGGTCCAAAGTTCCTCCTTCTGATTGGCTGAAAAGGCCACTCGCGGATTGGTTATTAAAGAACCAATCCATCAAGCCCGCCAAACGGCGGGAACAGTAGTGTCATTGGCCACAAGCCACAGGCAAGCCGCTATAAAAAGGGCTGCCGTGGCTTGGGCTCTTGTTCCGTATTCTATTGCCTTGCGAGTTAAATAAAATAGTTGTTGTTTGGAACCTGGTCTCACGCGCTTCTTTCTAGACGAAACAGATTTCATAGTTGAAAATTTGACCAAATGCAACCAATTGTCCTTAAGCTGCTCTCCATAGAATCACCATTTTTTCAATGTTCCAATAATCTGGCTCCAAATAATTTAGAAATTTTAATTGATCAATGTCTTTAAATTGGCAGTCTGTTTTTAAATGTTCGCAATACATCAATCTTTTCTTCAAATTAATTACAATACTTTGTATAACTTTTTCATGAGGAAGTCCCACAAATCGAAGATTTTGTATGAAATTTATATTTTTAAAGATTTATGAAGTAATTAATTCATCAACCTTATTTCATATGAAACCTTTTCCTCTATAAGCATTTCAAATGATCTAATTGATCTTATCACAAGTTTTTCAGCCTTTATAATGTCTATGCTTCTCGCTTGCAATGCATTAGAAAGGAGAGATATTTCAGGAAGCACATCAGTCATAAAGGCCAAATCAGTAAGAAAAGATGAGCCATTCCGGATTTTTTTTTATTTGAACAGAAACACTGATGTAGCACTGGATAAGCCCACCACACAGCAAGGGTTGATCTTGCAAAGGTACATAAGATAGCATTGTTATATTCCAAATCAAAATAATTTCAGAAAATATGATGATGGATAAAATATTTATTGTAATATAGAGGGATGTTTGTTAATAAATAAATGAATTAAAATGATTGAGAGAATTAAAAGGGAACATTTTTAATTATTAGTAATGATTTATAAGAATAAAATTAAGAAATATGAGAAAAAAAGAATTAACCATGGAAAGTTTACAAGTTGTTCCCAAGGAAGTAAGATATTCAACTGAAAAGAAATGTTACAAATGTTAAGATTTTAACGCATATTAATGATAGAATTGAATTGGAATGGAATGTGTGTCTTACTTACACACACACACACACACACACACACACACATATGTATATAATTCTTTTCTTTTTAAGAATATAGTGTCTATTTTAAGAATGTACCAAGCAGAATCCGATTGGAAGTTATGTATTATATTGAATGCTATAATCTTAAAGCTAAACATTAAAGCTTAAATAAGAGTTTGAATGGATAAAATTAACGGATATAAAGGC
>BLBF01008235.1:0-11108 GCA_015471245.1 Laticauda colubrina
CATGGTTGTGGGGTTGCTGGCTGGCAGGGAGGCTGGCAGGGAGGCTGGCAGGAAGGCTGGTAGCAAGGCTGGCAGCAAGGCTGGTAGCAAGGCTGGCAGGCAGACATGCAGGCAGGGCAGGCAAGGCAGCCAATCCGTCCGGCAGCAGGTCTTTCCTCTGAATGGCAACCTGCTTCCAAGCTGCTTCCGTTATATCCGCAGGGCTGATGCAATGCATCCTCCCCGCATGCGCAATTAACGCCAGGCATCCGCTAGGCTTCCGCTGTGCATCCGCTGTGCATCCGCTTCATCCGCTCGGCGTCCGTTCTGCATTCGCTGTATACGTTCTGCATCCGCTTCGCTGAGGCCCCCCGGAAGCCCTGCGGATGTGCCATCCGCTCCCATCCACTTTCATCCACTAGGCTTCCGTTCCGCATCCACTTTGCATCCGCCCTGCATCCTCCCCGCGTCCGTGTTATCCGCTCTGGTTATGCAAATTTTAGCCCCTTTTGAGAGCGGATAACAACGGATGGAACATTTTGCTCGTCCGCTGTGTCCTTTTTGCATCCGTTGGGCAGTGTGACATGGGCTTAATAGACTTTGCTGTGAATGTGACTTATTCAAAGAGGAAGTCTTCTGTGTGTTTGTGTGTGTGTGTTTGGATAAAGTTAGGAAAAAAAACAGCAGCTGCAAATTGAAGCTGTGTAAAATATGATTAAAGGAATCTGGGCTTTAAAAAAAGGGGGGGGGACATGCATAAAAATGCCATTTTATTCATAGGACTAAATCACAAATGTACTGTTTGATTCAAGACAATTATTGCCTTGGAAAAGAAACTGAAAAAAAGAAGCCTCAGGTCGTATAATCTCTGTTGGGCCCTTTTAACCAGGGCTGCAATGTGGGCACCCAGGTCAGGTCCTCTTTTAGGGTAATACCCAGAAACTTAAGCCACTTGATCCACTCAGCCTCCATTGATAAGCAAGGGCTGGATGTCTGATCTGTTCCTTCTATAATCCACTACAATAAGCTCCTTGAACTTATTGGTGTTGAGGACCAAGTTATTGTCTCCACACCATGAAAGCAACCAGTCCACCTCATCTTGGTAGAGATCCCCCCAGAGATAAGTCCCACCACTGTTGTATCATCTGCAAATTTAGGAATAGTATTACTAGCGTGAGTGGGGATGCAGTCATGCACATAAAGAGTATAGAGTAAGGGACTCAACACGCAATCCTGTGGTGTACCAGTGTTAAGAATAAGGGCTGAAGAGATATGATTATTTTGTTTTTATTTATTTATTTATTTTGTCAATTGCTTACAAAATAATAGGTATAAGTAAAAACATAGTTATGAATAATACATGGGTACATATAAGAAAAATAAAAGAAACAATAGGACAGGGATGGTAGGCATGTTGGTGCACTTATGCACACCGCTACAGACCTCTTAGGAAAGGGGTGAGGTCAATAGTAGAAGGTCTAAGGTTACAGTTTTTGGGGTTTGGGGAAGAAATCACAGAGTCAGGTAGAGTATTCCAGACATTGACCCCTCTGTTACTGAAGTCGTATTTCCTGCAATCAAGTTTGGTGCGGTTTACCTTGAGTTTGTATCTATTGTTTGCTCTTGTATTGTTATGATTGAAGCTGAAATATTCATTGACAGATGGGACATTGCAATGTATGATTTTATATACCATACTTAGATCAGACTGAAGATGGCGTAATTCAAGCTTTCTAGATCTAGAATTTCAAGTCTGGTGGCATAAGGTATTCTGCAACAAGTAGAGGAGTGGAGAACTCTTCTTGGGAAATATTTCTGGACTTTCTCAACTGTGTTAATATCAGATACGTAATGTGGGTTCCAGACTGATGAACTCTGTTCGAGTATTGGCCTAGCAAATATTTTGTATGCTCTAGTTATTAGTGTAATATTACCAGAGAAAAAAGCTATGTAAGACTAGGTGAACAACTCTTAATGTCTTTTTGGCTATGTAGTTACAGTGGGCTCTAGCATTTAGATCATTAGAGATGAGCACTCCAAGATCCTTGATCTGACCCTCTGTGACCGGCCAGACAGGATATCCATAATCCAAAAGCAGATTGAATTAGAAAGCCCAAGGTCCAGAAGTTTAGACACTGGTCTCTGTGGAAGAATTATGTTAAACGCAGAACTAAAATCCACAAAAAGCATTCTCACATAGCCCCACCCCCCAACTGTTCTAGATGAGTCAAAGCAGTGTGAAGAGTGATGGCTATAGCGTCCTGTGTAGATCTATTTTTTCTGTGTGCAAACTGGTGTTTATCAAATGTATGCAGGAGACCAGAAATGATGTGTTGGCAGACCAATTTCTGAAAACACTTCATGATGATAGGAGTGGGTGCCACTGGTCTGTAATCACTGAGGTTATTGATAGGGAACTTCTTTGGCAGCGGAACAATGGTGGAAGCCTTCAAACAAGATGGAATAGTGGACTGGGATAAAGACCAACTGAAGATCCTGGTAAAGACTCCAGCCGACTGATCAGCACAGTCTCTGAGCACTTGGCAAGAGATACCTTCAGGACCGGCAGCCTTTCTAGGGTCCACAGCCCTCAGAATGCTCCTCACCTCCAGTTCCTCCACAATGAGGTGGGGCTACAATTGGCTGGTGGTTGTGTTTTATCTGTCCCTGATGTCTCCACTTCAAAGCAAGCAAAGAAATGATTCAGTTCCTCTGCCAATGAAGCGTGCCCCTCAGCAGGGATGACATTGGTCAATTGATGGTTTGTAATTTGTTGAATCCCTCGCCACACCTGCCTCATATTATTGCTATAAAAATTATCCTCATATCTTCCTCTTATAATCAGTCTTGGCCTTCCGAATACCTTTCTTCAGATTAGCTCTGGCAACACTGTATTTTGCCCCATCACCAGACCTAAAAGCCTTGGTCCTATCACACAAGAGGCGCTGGACTTCCTTGGTCATCCAGGGTTTTTGATTGGTTGACTGTACTACTAGGTTAGGGATGGATTAGGATTCACTGTCTTCCAATTTTATTGATACAGAGTGTGCTGTTCTTTTTGCTCTCTGAGATTCGCTGTGCACCAATACACTGGTCATATTACCTAGTTGGGCCATAAAATGCCTGCAAGTAACTAGCCAAACTCAGAGAACAGCAAGAACTCCAGAGTTTAATGATGAGGTATGAGAGCTTTAGCTTCCTGGTTGACTCTGGTGCCTTGTTGAGCAAAAAGCCCAGATATTTTGAGCTAAGCAAAAGAAACATTTGGGAAAGTGCTAGCTTTCATTTTCTCAAAATATGGAAGAATAGGCAGATGCAGATGCCATGCATCTATTAGAGGCTAATCCCATTAAGTCTGCAGAACACTTCCTAATTGCCTGACAGAAATGCAAATCCAATACAGACTCTGGGACTCCATATGGTGCCAAGTTACACCTTCTGAATTCAGCCCATTTGACATGCAGAAGAAGATCCCACATTCACATTCACCCCAGGCAGGGCTGGGGATGTTTTCTGTCCAAAACCTTCACAGTCAGCAGGGCACTTTAAGAAGGAGACAATGGGTCAAACTCAACATTAAGGACATTGTTGTTTACCATAACATCCTTGCTAGAAAACAGCTCTAGACTACCATCTTCACCCTATGCATATATGGACTCCTCAAAACCCACATAACTCATCAGTTACCCACCATAAGTGATGTTTGTGGTGTTGTGGTCATTAGTCTCATGCAAATCAACCCCTTTGAGGCCATTGTATGGTATGAACCAGGGAACAGGTTGATTCAATAACTAGATTAAATGTGCTGGGCAAAAAATGTACCATTGAATCTGGCTCCGTTGGCACATTTCACCTTCTCTGGCTGGAGAGAAAGATGGGTATCTTATGTGCTCTTTTGAAAAGTTGGCCTGTGGTGCAGACCCCAGAATCTGGCTTCATATAACACACTCAGCCTAAATGTGGCTTGTCAAATTTTGGCCTAACATGATGTTTGATGTTTTTTGTGGTTTCCAAACCATGAAGGGCAACCAGCTTCTCACTTAGTTCAAGTTTGCTTAGCTTCTTGCAAAGGGTTGCTTTGATTCGGAATCTCACATGAATCCATTACACTTGGGAGTGTCACTGATGGGTGCCCAAATTTCCTGGACCAAAAAAACCCGACTCTGAGTGGAATGCAGGGCAGGACAATGATTAAATTAGACTTGAGAACAAATCCATTGTTCTCCTTATTTGACCACTTTTAACTTTCAGTCCCATTAAGGCTTTTAATGACAGGGTGTTAATTAAAGAGCCCTCTAATGATAGGAAGCAGGCATGGACCCATTCCTGGGCTGGGGAAACCACAATCCAAGGATTTGGTGCCAGAACTGGGAATGCTGAAATTTGCCAGGCCTAGATAATAGCCGTATGATTTGCAAACATGAGGATCAGAGGGAGTTTTAACTCTGGAACTGATTGGCTTCTCAAGAGGCCTCTTGCTTACAAACATCTGGATGTGTCTTGGAGTCATCCTCATCTCCCAATGATTTTAAAGATGTGTCAATTTCCTGCAGTTTTCTTTCTGTTCAGAAACAATTTGTGCTGGCATTCTTCTACCCTGGGTTGAGAAAGAAGCCTGGCCCAAGTTCACCCAGCAGCTTCTCCAGCTTAAGGCAGGACTAGAACCCACAATTTCAGATACCTAATCAGGAGCTGGGGTCTTTCCAGCCTTGGCAACTTTAAGCCTTGGCGGATTTCAACTCCCAGAATTCCCCAGCCAGCAAAGCCAAGATTGGAGAGCCCAGGTCAGGAGCTTTTAATCACAACACCAAACTGGCTCTCTTGGTTGAGTCAGTCCTGGTGACTAGCTGGGCAGGTCCCTGCAATTTTCTCAGTGACATTTTTTCAAGCGGTTTATCCTGGCCTCCTTGCTAGGGCTGAAAGGGAGAGATTGTGGCAAAAAATCTGCACTTAAATTGAAATTACCACCCCTGAGTGTCCCAGATTCCAATCCAACGTCTTCAACCACTTGGTCGAACTGGCTCTCTCTCCTGTTCCCAGCTCCTCTGCTGGAGGAGCTGCAACATGATACTGCCTGCCTGTTTGGCTTCCTGATTCGAGCCAGCTCCTCTCAGGGTCCGAAAAGATCCTTTAAATCCAGTGGCTGACAACAGGGAAGGGACCCAGGGCAGTGACAAGAGGGAGGCTGAGACCACTCTGCTTTAGTCAAATCCCTGCAGTTGTTTAGCTAGTCGTTAAGTGAATCCGGCTTCCTCAGTGAGTTTGCTCGTCAGAAAGTCACAAGGTCACAAAAAAGTGATCACTTGACCCTAGGACACATCCTAAATGTGAGCCAAGCATCCCCATTCATGTGAGCATGGGGATGCTGCAACAAATGGAAGAGTGAAAAATGGTCGTAAATCACTTTTCTCAGTATTGCTGGAACTTCAAATGGTCACTAAACCAATGGTTGTAAATTGATGACTATCTGCACTGTATTTAAGATATTGCAAGGTTCCTTTCTGGCAAGTGAAGCAGAAAAACTAATGAATCCAAGTGGAAAGTTTGGTTTTTGTGTGAGCTGGAAGCTCTTTGCATCAGTGAAGGCATACAGAAAAGAGTGGGAAACCTAAGTTGTCCCCTTTTCTGGATTACAATCTGGGTTCACACATTACACTGAGGCCCAAGTAAATGGTTTGCCAATTGCACAGTGGCAGATAGGACAGCGCTCCAGAGGGTGAACGTCATTGCCCAGAGGTTCATTGGTTGTCCTCTCCCCTCTTTGGAAGAGCTTCATAGCTCCCGCTGCCTTAAGAAAGTTCAAAGCATCCTTAAAGATCACCCTGGGCACCCTTTTTTTTCTGAACTATTACCATCTGGCAGAGGGTACAGAATAATAAAAACAAGGACAAATAGGGTGAAAAGCAGCTTCTATCCCAGGGCAGTAGCTCTTTTTTAATTCTACTGTATATAGTGCAATATTAATGCGATATCAGGGTTTTCAATTCAATTGCATAGAATGCGAAGGAAGTGTTTTGAGTTTTATTTTTTATAGTTTTCTTGTGTATGATATACAGTGAAGATGGCTTTTGATTTCGTTGTGCGAGGTGCAATGACAATAAAGTACTACACACTGAAGTAAATGCTGGAAGTAGTATGGGCCTTCCCCTTACCCAAGGCTGGCAAATCCAGGACATGGTTCACTCATTTGTGGCTAGTGGGATAAACCTTAGGATGGCTTCCCACGATGTGCTAAACCAGGGGTCCCCAACCTTGGCAATTTTAAGCCTGGCAGACTTCAATTCCCAGAATTCCCCAACTGGCTGTGGAATTCTGGGAGTTGAAGTCCACCAAGCTTAAAGTTGCCAAGGTTGGAGACCCCTGTGCTGAACAGAAAGCCTGCTAAAAATGCAAATAGCCTACTTTTGTTCTTTCAAGATCAAAAGGTCAGGATATTCTTTCCTCCCAATTAAAATTTCTGCAGTGATGTTCCTGTCAAATAGTTCCAAAAACTGCCCTCCAGGTAGCAACTGTGGATTCATCCTCCTGTAGGAAGTTAGCACCCACCCCTCTCCTAGAAAATTGAAATATCCTAGGAAATATTAAAAAGGCAGAATATTTCCTCTAAAAAGAGTAGAAACTCAGAAGCAGAAACTCAACTCAGAAGCAGAAACTCACCCCCACCTTTGTTAACAGGTGAGCCATTAAGGCCTGGGCCAGAATACTTTGCATAACAAAGATCTCCAGGTAAAACTATAGCAATTGCTCAAAAGCCTTTCAGTGCATCATCATCCAGCAAGGCTCAACCAAGCCTGGGGACTCAGGACAGCCGACAGAGTTGCCCCTGCTTGATCCCAAGGGAGTCTGACAACTAATCAGAATAAAAAGCTCCAATTCAAACCCCAACAAAGGTTATAAAACCCAGGCACTCTGGGCACCTCAGCCCTTTCTTGATCTCTTCCTTCACCTTGAAGCATGTGATCATCCTTCCTTTTCACTCTGGAGCTCCAGGCCATGTGAGCCACCATTAAACCTTCCAAACAGCCTCTACGTTTCCAGTGTCTTTTTCTCCACTTGGAACTGAACCCAGAAGGATATTTCTTCCAATACCTATTTGCTTGGCTGCATTCTTGCCCAGGCATTTCATCACTGGATAAGATATTCAAGGGAGAAGCCATGTCTTGTAGTGTGCATGGGAAGACTGAAATTTTACTGACTTGAAATTCAAACGCTGCCATCCCAAACACTAAAGGCCTTATTCCACTCCCTCTCATTCATCTGTGTAGGACTGGGAAGAAATGCTTGCCTTGGTCCTTTGTACGCTTTTGCAATTCGCAGAATCAGCCACATCAATAGGGCTTTGTTTTTTCTCCCTCCTGCATAAATGCTGACTGAATTTCTCTGACATAATAAACCCAGGTTAATAAGCCATAGTTGCTGAGTTCGACAGCCAAGCGAATAAGCCGTGTGGTGGTTTAACACATTCCCCCAACAGACTAAGACGATTGTTGAGTTTCTATGGTGCATTCAGCTTCAAATGCTCCAGTCTCATTTAAGGCTAGCCCAGGCAGGGTACAGGTAGTCCTTGAATTACGACCTTAATTGGCCCCAAAATTTATGTTGCTAAGCGAGACTGTGGTTAAGTGCATGGCGCCCTATTTTACAACCTTTTTTGCCACAGTGGTTCAGTGAAACACTGCAGTTGTTAAGTTAGTAATCAGGTTGTTAAGGGAATCTGATGCCAGCAGCTCACTTTGGGAAAAAATTTTTTGGGGATTTTTGCTGTGTGTGTGTGTGTGTGTGTGTGTGTGTGTGTGTGTGTGTGTGTTGCAAGGGCTGTGAGACAACTCGCACATTTCTAGAATAGAAGTTGACAAAATCTTGGTAAGTTAAACAGTGCCAATGAGGACCAATGACAAGAATATAAAAATAGCGGGGTTTATAGAGATTCTCAGCCATCCAGGTCATGGTTGTCCCAAAGGTGTTTAAGTCAAGAGGTGATTGGACTTCCTGGTTGCAGCTGAAGAGAAAGTCACATCATAGGAAACCATGGTCTCATCCAGGTCCAGTTATAGTTTCCAAACCTTGCTGGTGAAGTCCTGAGAATTGTTGATGTGGTGGGTGGTATTGCCAACTAATAAGGTGATGACAGAGTTAATCCTGCTGACATTTGATCTGAGTGGAGTTTCCTGATCACCCAGAAGTTACTTTATGTGGACTGAACCTCTGAATAGTCATTTCTGAATACATTTTGTTCTTCTTTATCTGATTTCTGAAATGTTTTTTTAAAAATTGTTTCGGAGTGTGGCTTGGCAACAGAAAGCAATCAGAAATGCATTCCCATGCATTATAACTCACTGATTATTATTCAGTCCTGTTGCCTTCCCGTAGTAGCAAACTCTCACAATGGTAGCAGTAGCCAATTGCAAACATTGTTTTGAAGATTTCATCTAGCCCTTTTATTTCATAAACAAAGTAAATATTAAAAATATTTGTATTTCCCATATAATTTCAGGAAGGATAAACTTTTCTCATATTTCCCTCCTGGGTTTCTGAAATTTGTTGAGTAGTATGTTTGAATCATTCCAGAAGAGATACAATCGTACCGGTCTGCATAAACATGGACTCTTTCCATTATATTTATCTATTTTCATTTGTAAATTAGCTTTTCCTAACTGTTTGAATAAACCTTGCATGAGAACCCTTTTGTGTATTTCCAGCGTGGAGCTATATTTTGAGTTTCCTGCTGGAAACAAAAACAGAATAAAATCTTCGGCTTCTTAGTTGCGTCTGGACTTGGCTCAACAGCAGCGACTGCAAGAGGGATCTCTGAGTCCAAATCGAGACTCGTGAGCCAGCCATGTGCTGCAAGCTGCCAAAAAAAAAGCCAATGCACTCTTGGGCTAAATCAACAGAGGGATAGAATCAAGATCATGCAAAGGATTAATACCACTTGATAAGGCCTTAGTAAGGCCGATATAAGGTTTATAAGGCCTTAGTAAGGCCACACTTGGGGAAACTGCATCCATTTCTGCTCACCATGACTCAAAACAAGATATGAGCAAGAGTGTAGACTAGAGAATAGCAGCACCAATGATAAGGAGCCCGGGGGCCGAACCGTATGGCGAGGAATGTTCAGCCTCATGAAGAGAAGGATTGGAGGGGAAATGATTGCAGTCTTCCAGCACTTGAGGGGCTGTCACAGAGAAGAGGTGGTCAAACTATCCCCCAACACACCTGAGGGTGGGAGAAGAAGTAACAGCTGGAAACTTGTCAAGGAGAGATCCAACCTAGAAGTTAAGGAGAAATTTCCCGAGAGGGAGAACCAGTGGAACTGCTTGCCTTCAGAAGTTGTGCGAGCTCCATCACTGGAGGCTTTGAAGAAGAGACTGGGCAGCCATTGGTCTGAAATGGTCTAGGGTCTCCTGCTTCAGCAGAAGGTTGGACTAAGAGACCTCCAAGCCGGGGTGGGATTCTACCGGTTCTGTAGAACCGGTAGCTCTGAAGAGCAGCAGGCATAGAACCGGTTCTATGTCTGCTGCTGTTTTGGCTCACCCGCCCGCCCGGGCTCTTACCTGACCTTTATTTCCTGCTTTTTCAACCACAGCTGCTTTGCATGACACAGCTGCAGTTGAAAAAGCTGAAAAAAAGGGCTTTTCCAACCGCTGCGCACTTGCACGCAGTGCTGCTCAGCTCTCCAGGCAGCTCAGCAGGTTGGACAGAACTGATAGTTATACCAGTCGGATCGCATCCCTGCCTCCAAGGTCCCTTCCAACTCTGTTATTCTAGGGGCGCAGAGAGAGGGAGGGAGAAACAGAGGGGGGCAGAGAGGAGGGAGGGGGAGGGAAAGAGAGAGAGAGAGAGAGAAAGAGGGGGGAGGGAGGGGGGAAGAGAGAGAGGAAAGCAAGAGAAACAGAGGGAGGCAGAGAGAGGAAGAGAGAGGGAGGGAAAGAGAGAGAGAAAGAAGGGGAGGGAAAGAAAGAGGGCAAGAGAGGGAGGGACAGAGAAAGAGAGAGGGGGAAAGAGTGGGGGAGGAAAAGAAAGAGGGGGAAAGAGAGAAGGGAAAGAGAGGGGAAGGGAAAGAGAGAAATGAAATTACCAAAGTTTTTCTTTTTTACTGTTGCTAAATGTAATATTTCAAAAGCAGAAAGAAATGAAGGGGCATAAAAGTGCATTTATCACGTTTTTCTTTGAACAATTAGCTGAACTCTGCCATTGTTTATCTTTATTTTAGGTAATAAAACCTCAGAATTCAGGTTAAATTGCCGTGTTGCGATAAGTGGGTTTGGGGTTGCAGTTTGGGCACTCAGCCTCTAAAAGGTTCACCACCATCACTGGTAGAGAGGATCTCCTGCTTGGGGGGTGGGGGGGGTGATCTAGAAGACCTTCAACATCCATTCCAGCCCTACGGTTCTATCTGTTTTAGATTTGGGGGCTTGTTCTGCAAAGAAGTCTTTTCATTTCCAAAGTTTTTTGGGAGGAAGGTGGCAGGAGGAAGGTAGTTTGGTGATAACTGAACTTATCCTTAAGGGCCTGGCAGCTCTAAGTGGTTAAGGTGCTGATTTCTCATCCTTATCTTCTGCATGGATCTCAGCTTTAGACCGGCCCTTTTCTCTACAAAGCAGGGTCGCAATGAAAATCCACTTCCAAAAGGCTGCCAAGAAAACCAGCCCACGAAGCTCAGTGCTTCTCCAGCTTGGCAACTTGGGAGATGGGTTGACTTCAACTCCCAGAATTTGGGAATTGAAATCCACCCATCTCCAAGTTGCCAAGCTGGAGAAAGACTGGTGTAGCTGTGAGGAGCTCTGTCCCAACCTTCTGTCCAGTGGTGGGATTCAAAAAAAATTTTTCCTACCAGTTCTGTGGCATAGCTTGGTGGACGTGGCAGGGGAAGGATACTGTAACATCTCCAGTCAGAGGTGGGATTTGCCGGTTCTCTGAACTGCTCAAAATTTCCACTACCGGTTCTCCAGAACTGGTCAGAACTTGCTGAATACCAATCTCTGCTTCTGTCCACCGGACCACCAAAAAAAGGCAGGGGTCTCCAACCTTGGCAACTTTAAGACTTGTGGACTTCAACTCCCAATGTTCCTCAGCCAGCTTGCTGGCTGAGGAACATTGGGAGTTGAAGTCCACAAGTCTTAAAGTTG
>BLBF01008237.1:0-11569 GCA_015471245.1 Laticauda colubrina
GAAAACAAATATATATATATATATATATATATATATATATATATATATATATATATAATATAGACCCTGACCCACATACAAACTCTATACAGAAGCCTGATGATGGAAGATGAGATTCTGCTGAAACGTTGCTACAACTTTAAAAGCACTACAATGACGTGGGATAATACCCAAAGGAAGCTGAACAGCACACACACACACACATACACACACACACACACACACACACACACACTTTTGTTAAAATTGTCAGTTTGTTATAATTGTCATATACCTTCTGGTTGCAAAGAATCAGGACTTCTTGTTGCTTCACCTCATTTGAGATCTCTGTTGAATTTGGTTTTTTGGGGACCCCTAGCCAATAATAATCTCGGACTGTCAGGTAGGACAGTCTGAGGACTGTCCTTACTGGGTCAGTCTTAGGACTGACTTACTGGGTCAGTCGTAGGACTGACTTACTGGGTCAGTAAGTTCTTTATGCTTTGTTGCCCTAGCCAGAGTGTCCTAGCAAATAGCTTGCTTCACTTCAAACGACTGGGTGCCCCATATAAGAGCCTTTTTGAAACTGCAAAGATTTTTTGCAGGTTTTACAAACTGATATTTGAATTGAACCAAAAAAGAGTAAAGTACAAACAGATATCTAATTACACCTGCCTGACCTGTGCAATATCCTGACAAACAGCAGTAGTTTAGGCAAAGTTGGGTGCAAAAGGCTAAGTAATTGATGGGGAGAGAAACTAAATGAATGAACTTCAGAGAAAAACTGTCCAGCAAGGTTTTGTTGAGAAACAACCTGCCCATTCCTATTATGTATGGACAATTAGAAGAAAGCAAATGGGCTAAATAACCATAGATATTAAAAACAAACAAATGAAAGTAGCAAAATAAAAAACAGGAAGAAAAGAATAGAAAGTTGCAGACTTCTCAGAGAATGAGGAAGAAGATCAGTAAAGAAATAAATAACAAAATATTTTGTTGAAAAAATATCAAATTGATACATCATAGCTAATATTTATTGTGACTAAATATTGCATGCAATCCTGATATATTTGCCAAATTGATTTTTTTCCTGGAAAAAAAATGTTATAAGTGAGTCAAAAAAGTATTATAAATGAGTCATTTCTCCCCCAAAATGAATCTATTGACCAATTAAATTGACTCAGTATAATTTGAGAGCAACTATAAGCTGTCAATGCCCCAACAAACATTACCACCAAGTTTTTTTTAAGTGAGGACAGTGATTGTATACATGCTAGAATTATTAAATTTAAATCAGATGTAGTTTCTATCTTGGATCTAACTACGTGTTGGCAGGTGGCCCTCTATGTGCTTTATCAATCCCAATTGTGAATGTTCATTTGCAAAAATTATGGACATTAAGCAATTTCATTTCCCCATATTATTTCTGTCCATCCTGAACAATTATGTATAAACTCACTTACCTTATAAAGAAAGGAGAACTGATAATTTTATTTTAAATTAAATGTTTATAAATTATAATATTCAAAAATATGTCAAAATTCTTATGCCTTTGTCTAGCTGACACAAAAAAAATCACATTAAGAACATTAATCACACCTTCTGATAATACAGATTATTATTTAAATATAGTCACTGTTGCAATGGTTCGATATCTTTTAGCTTATAAAATGCTTCAAATTCTAACTTTATCACACGTTGCAAAGATTTTTAGTTGGAATAGGATCTATCTACCTTTCATACATTTCTTCAAAATATATTATATCCTGAAACTAATCTGCCCCATTGCATCTTTTTATGAACATGAAATGTAACAACATTTATGAGCATGTGTGTATGCAGCTGTGCCTTTGAGTGGTTGACAAACCATCACAAATTCTTCATGCGTGTATTCAATGTTTGTTTTGCATGCAATCATGCAGGCCTTTTTTCCCTCTTGTTTATCATCCAATTTGATTCATGTGCTCAATGATGCACGTTTAATTCTTGCTGAAGCCAATATTTAAAAGAAAAGGGAATTTATCATGTTTAGTGATTAAGTGTGAAGTTTTTTAAAAAATGGAAAATGCTACAATTCCTTTTCACTTTGACTTTTTATTACAGAAAAAATAGCCCATTGTGGTTATAATGAAACAGATAAATTTTCAATGTACATTAAGATTGTTGTTAGTGTGCATTAGCTTGACAGCACCCAGTCCTTCTTAAAATCTATATTGTTTATTAACATAATATGCACATTTCATAACACTATATATTGTATTCTGAAGAATGCTCAACTAAGTGTGAAAATATAGAGTCAGTTCAGGCTATTTCTCCAAACCTAAGAACTGACATAATAACCACTGTAATAAAAGGTCAGTTGTGAGTAAAACTGGGTGGCTTTTTTGTTTTTTTGAAAACTAAATGCAGGAAAGTTAAACAATTTTAAACCCCCCTCCCCCATTTAGACAATTCTGTTATTAGCAGCTGTAATGTTCCAATAATTATGAGGGGGAGAAATCAGTTCCAGTTCAAACTTATTTAGGTTTTGAACTTCAGACAAGTACAAATAAAAGGCTAAAATGTGTAATGTGTTTCAATAGGGAAAACAAAAAGAAAAAAGAGAGGAAATGATGGTTAAATGAAAATAAAGCTATTGGGACTAAACAATATCTTTATAGTGCCATTACTTTAGGTTTTTTTAGTGTGTTTTTATTAATTTCCAAGTGCAATGCAAACTTACAATCATAACATTTATAACCTTGACCTGAGACTAGAATATTTATATAGCCTTTAAAAGCTTCTTCTTAATGTCCTTGTCAACTGACCTTCTGCATTGTAGCATTCTGTTTCAGGAAAATTATTTGGAAAAAATACTTTGTTTGCACTGAAACTGTTTTCAGCAAAAGACATTTCTGTTCTCTGGGGGATTTTTTTTTATTTCAAAATGATTGATGATTTTAAACACTCATTATATAGGAATGAGAACTTTGAGATATATTTATTAAATGTGGCTATTCTTTTCATATTTTGTGCCTTTTGAAATGTTTCATTTGCAGTTTTCTTAGACAAGCTGTTATTATTTGAGTTAAAGATGGAATAGAAAGATAGACTGGAGACCTATAGAATGAGCACAAAGGAACTACAGAGTAGGTTTTTTTTTTCCTTGAACACAACAGAAAATTCAGGACACACAGAGAGAGGCAAATGGGCTGAAAGCAAGATGCAGTGTGACATTGCATTCTGACACTGTAGGAATGACCTTGGGAAATACAAAGTAGATCCACAGCCTAGGCAACAGTCCTGGAAAAAGATATCTCAGACCACAGAATGAAAAGAAGCATCTCAGAAGAGACCTCTCAAATTTTCTGGAAAGGTAGTCCTTGACTTACAACCTACAATTGAGCCCAAAAATTTCCATTAAGTCGTTAAATGAGTCATACCCAATTTGCAATCTTTCTTGTCACTGTTGTTAAGTGAATTAGTGCAAGTTTTAAGTTAGTAACATGGATATTTAGTGAATCTGGCTTCCTCACTGACAAGATTGCTAAAATGGGATCACATGAGCTCTTACTAAACATGGCAAAATTTGGCATCTTATTTGTCTGTGAAATATGGCTCAATGCATTTCTCCCTGACTCCATTACCACAGTAATAGACTATCATGTTTACAATCAGATTGTGAAATCCGTAGAGGAGGTGGTGTTGCTATCTTCTATAAAAAGTCCTTACATCTAAAAAAAACATCCCTGTTTTTTTATCCAGTTACCCTGGATCCTGCTTTTCCTGAGACCATCATCTGTGAACTGTCCTTAAAGATCACATTTTGGTTCTTACTATGTTACAGAGCCCCTGATTATGACATCAAACATGTAAACAAGCTAAATTCACCACTAACTTGGGCAACATCCTGCCCACATGCTTTTATCTTTCTTGGTGACTTCAATCTATCTCATATTAACTGGACCCTAAACAAATGTAAAACTGAATCCGTACATGCAACCTTCTACAATTCTGTAACAAATCTGGGACTGGAACAATTAGTAACTAACAATACTAGACTTAACAACTACCTTGATCTCATCTTCTTCAAAAGTTTGAATTCAATTTATGGAATACAAATTAAAGAACCCTTTTTCAACAGTGACCACAACATGATTGACTTTTGTCTCAACATACGTCCACACAAAGATCATCACAATGACATAATCCCCAATTATAACTTCAAAAAAGGCAACTATGATCTTATAGACAATGATCTCTCATCCCTTGATTGGCAATTTCTATTCACTGGATGAGAATTGAAGACCATTACAACATATTTTTACTTGAAGTCAAAAGAGTCATCAAACTATATGTACCAATAACAACTCCCACATCCAGAAAAAAACAGATTACCCATAACAACAAGGAAGCTTCAATCCAAAAAGAGATCACTTTGGCAGAAAAACAAATCTGGTCTCGTTGCCAACTTCAAAAGCCGATGCAAAAATTTATGCCACCAGATAAAGACTGAATGCACCAATTATCACATTAAACAAGAGGAAAAACCTTCTATGCACCAATTCCACCCATGTTTTCTACAGTTTTGTAAACAACAAACTAAAAGACTCAAGGTCCATCCCACCCCTGAAAGGATGTAATGATAAAGAATGCAAAGACAACACCATTAAAGCCAACCTTTTTAACACATTCTTTGATTCAGTGTTTATAAATAGCAATGGATCATGGGCAGTATTTCCTAATCGAACCACAGACAATTACAATGATCTAATACATATTGATTTTACAGAAGACAATGTTAAAAAAGCACTACACAATCTAAAACCATCTCTATCTATTGGACCGGATGGAATATGTGCCTACTGCTTAAAAAAAAAGCTATCCATAGCCATAGCCGAACCTCTAAGCATAATCCTTGAAAAATCTTTCAGGATCAGCTCCTTGCCTAACCTATGGTCACAAGCCACGGTCATCCCCATCTTCAAAAAGGGAGACCCCAGCCTAGTTGAAAATTACAGACCAATCTCTTTATGCTGCGTCACCTGTAAAGTCATGGAATCAATTATTAACCAATCCATTATCCTCTACTTAGAGACAAACAACCTACTCTCTAAAAAAAACAATTTGGTTTCAGAAAAAAAAAAACTATCCTGTAATCTTCAACTTGCACACTGCAGAAACATATGGACTACACAATTTGATCAGGGCAAAGCAATAGATGCAATCTACATAGACTTCTGTAAAGCCTTTGATTCAGTGGTACACAACAAACTACTCCTAAAACTAAAATCTTACGGTATCTCTGGACATCTGCATAACTGGATAGAAGCATTCCTGTCAAACAGACAAGAAATGGTCAAAATTGGGAGCATCCTATCAAATTCTGTACCTGTCAACAGTGGTGTCCCCCAAGGCAGCGTTCTAGGACCAATTCTCTTCATACTCTACATAAATGACTTCTGTGATCATATTAAGAGCAACTCCATTCTCTTTGCTGATGATGTAAAGCTATTCAACACCACAGAAAATATTGCTATCCTTCAAAAAGATCTCGACTATGTATCAGAATGGTCAAACAAATGGCAGCTTCAAATCTCAACAAATAAATGTTCTGTCTTACATATTGGCAAAAAAAATCAGAAAATAAAATATAAGCTGAATAGTCAAGACCTTGTTGATGATCTAAACTTTGCAAGGACCTTGGAGTATGCATCTTTAATGATCTAAGTGCTAGAGCCTACTGTAACTACATAGCCAAAAAGGCATTAAGAGTTGTTAACCTAATCCTATGTCATTTGTTCTCTGGTAATATCACACTACTAACTAGAGCATACAAAACATTTGCTAGACCAATACTCGAATACAGCTCATCAGTCTGGAACCCACATTACGTATCTGATATTAGCACAGTTGAGAAAGTCCAGAAATATTTCACAAGAAGAGTTCTTCACTCCTCCGTAAATTGTACAATGAAGCCCATGTTCCAGGAACAAACACTTTACAAGGGCTAATATTAAAGTTTGGGATATAATTTTAAGAACTATAATGTTTTAAACAATCAACACAACATAATGATAACTAAATAAATAATTTGCTTTCCTGTGAATAACAATTTTTTTTAATCATATCTTGAATTTTGAAGATTCAGTTAGATCTGTAATTAAAAACTGTAAGTCCCTGTCACACTGGCCGATGGATGCAAAATGTTTGTAAAAAGGACACAGCGGACGAGCAAAATGTTCCATCCATTGTTATCCGCGCTCAAAAGTACCCCGAATTTGCATAACCAGAGCGGACAACTTGGAAAGGAATGGGCGGGGGGAGAACGTAGGGTGGATGGAAAGCGGATGCTCCATGGAAGCCTAGCGGATGGAAGCGGATGGGAGCAGATGGCACATCCGCAAGGCTTCTGGGGGAGCACAAGAAAGCAGACGCGGAACGGAAAGAGCAGATGCAGAGCAGATGCCGAGCGGATGAAGCGGATGCAGAGCGGATGCCTAGCGGATGCATAGCGTTCACTGTGCATGCGGGGAGGATGCATTGCGTCAGCCCCGCGGATATAAAGGGAAGCAGCTCGCAAGCAGGTCACCATTCAGGGGAAAGACATGCTTCCAGACACAGGTTGCCAGCCAGCCAGCCAGCCAGCCAGCAACCCAACAATCATGGGGAAGAAAAGGAAGCCTCAGCCATCTGCAGCCAGCCCTGGCAAGAGGGACAGGGCCACCCTCCCACCCCCTGGCCCTGACTCTGCTTCTGCTGGGGCTTCTGCTACCCGGGCTCGATCTTCTGGTGCTGGGGCTTCTGCTGATGCTGCTTCTGGAGGTCGTGCTTCTACTGATGCTGCTTCTGGTGGTGGTGCTTCTGCTGGTGCTTACTCTGCTGATGCTGCTTCTGGTGGTGGTGCTTCTGCTGATGCTTACTCTACTGGCACTGCTCCTGGTGCTGGTGCTTTTGCTGGTGCTTACTCTGCTGGCACTGCTCCTGGTGCTGGTGCTTCTGCTGGTGCTTACTCTGCTGGCACTACTCCTGGTGCTGGTGCTTCTGCTGGTGCTTACTCTGCTGGTGTTGCTCCTGGTCCTGCTGGTCCTGCTGGTGCTCCTGGTCCTGCTGGTGCTCCTGGTCCTGCTGGTGCTCCTGGTCCTGCTCCTGGTCCTGCTGGTGCTCTTGGTCCTGCTGTTGCTGCTGGTCCTGCTGGTCCTGCTTTTGCTGTTACTGTTATTGTTGTTGCTGCTGGTGGTGGTGGTGGTGTGGAGAGCAGCCCCTACAACCTCGAAGCCCCTCTAATGAGGGCCCATATGGCCCTGCCAAAGGGAGGAAGAGACAGACGCGTAAACAGGAGAAGAGGCAATACACCATAGAAGAGGAACATGAGGGGGAGGTGCTGGAGTGGCTGAGGGAGAATGAATATCTTTGGTGGAAGGGACACAGGTTCTATTGAGACACCAAGAGGAAGCAGGCTGTTTGGAGAGAGAAGGCGGAGAGCCTGGGCTACACTTCGGAGGTGCTCCTCGGCTGATGGAAGCACATGCACACCTGGTACGGGAAGCTGCACCACAAGAAATCTGGCGAGTCCACGGTCAAGCTGACGGACCGAGAGACCTATGTGATGGCCAAGTACAGCTTCTTGGAGGGTGAGATCCACCACCGAGGAGCAGCCCCTCTCAAAACCCTCTCTCTCAAGCAGCCTGCTGAGAGCCAGTCCTCTTCTGGCAAAGAGTCAGCTTCTGTGTCCAGGCAGGTATCTGTGGAGCGTGCCACAACGGAGACCCCCCCGACAGCTGTACTACCCCTGGTGGAGCGCATGGAGGAACCCCTGACGCAGTGGGAGAAAGGAGAGGGCACTTCCACCACAGCCCAACCCGCATCCACCCCCAGCTCCACCTCCACAGAAAGGCAGAGAGGCAGACCGGAGGGGCAGAGCCACACTGTCCTGCTGAAGATAAGAGACACCATCAGGAGCAGCGTAGATCTCCTCTCTCAGCTGGTACACACCGACGGCCCATCCCCCAACCGCAAGCTCTTCCTCACCTATGTCAAGCAGACCCTCATGAACATGTCGGAACCCCAGTACCAGGTTGTGAAGGACAGGATGACCGATCTTCTTCACAACCCTCCAGACCAAGATGAACCTGCTCCCACCCAGTCCAGACCTGCTCCTCCACCCCAGGTGATGTCACTGCCCTTCCAAGTCTTTCCACAGGCCCTCCCCTACCAAGGCTACGGCTACCAGGAGGTCCAGCAGCACCGGCAGCCCTTCCCAGTCCAGGCACAGGTACATCAGACGCCACCGGTGCCACTGATGCCACCGATGCCAGCCACGCCACTGATGCCAGCCACGCCACAGATGCCACCCAGGCCACCAATGCCACCGATGCCAGTCCACATCCAGCTGCAGACCAGACATCCCCACTACACTGCTCCTTCCTCCACCCCACAGCCAAGCCCAGCCTCAGTACATGTGTCATCGGTATTGGGGCTGACACTCCATGTCATGGAGGAAGGGGCTCTCAATATCACAGGGCTGAGCCAGCTGTCTAATAGCTTCCTCAACACACCGTCCCCTGTTTTCCTCTCGGGGCCAGGCACCCCAGTGGCACCTCAGACCAGCACTCCAGCATCAGCCACCTCCACAGTACCTGGACCCTTCACCCCTGAGACTGGGCACGCTTCAGAGTGACCAAGAAGAGTGCCAGAGATTGGGTGGCTACCTGTTGACTTTATTTTTGCTTTGGACATTTGACTTGGGTCATTTTTCTTTTACAACTTGTTATTAATAAAAATTATCTTCACACACTTGCTTCATTTATATTTATCAATAAAGTCTTGGTGGAAACTTTTAGAAATGGTTTACGCCTTTGCATGCTTGTGGGATGGGTAAGGATAGCTGTGGGATGGGCAGGGATACCTTTGGGATGGGTAATAGCTGTGGGATAGATAAACCTGCAGTGCAAGCATAGTGGGGCTGTATGGTCCACCCTCCCAGGTGCCACACCTATGGCCCTTTATTATCAATAATAATGTAATCAATCATCCACACATGTCAACATAAACACAACTTTTTATTAAATGCCCTGTTCATTGTAGGGCGACTCAACATACATTGCCCAATCTCATCTGTGTGATGAGACAGGCTGAAGGAAGCATCCATTAATCATCTATCATCCTGTCTTGCCACTCCACTGCTCCAGCGGGGGAGTTGCACCAGTGTCTCAGGAGGTTGCGCTGCTTCTTCCCTTCATGTGAAGCTCTGTTGGGGCCTTGCATATCCTTAGTGTATATCAGGTTTCGCCCTTGCCTCCATTCCCCAGGCTCCATGTCCCCATTGCCTTGTTGGAGGTCCACGAGCCTGTTCTGCAACACTGGGTAGCGGGTGCGCATGAGATTGTTAAGGATGCAGCAAGCTTCCACAATCCTCCTCACGGTCTCTGGGCGATGCTGCATGGTGGTGAGTGTTTTGTTCGGAAAACACACGAGGTAGACCGGTTTCCAACAAGAAATACTTTATTCTTCAACTAGTTAGTAAATAGGAACACTGGGCTGAAGCCGAGGCCAGCCTTTTTATACAGGCTGGCTTGCCTGCTTGCAGCCAATGGCAGTTGTTTAGATTTGGCGCCTTTTAGCAGCTCTTTGGATTGGTTCCTAGTGAACTAATCCAATGTTCATTTTATTTGACCAATCAGGTTTGTAGATTTGGAGTCACCCACTTTACATGTAGAACACCCCTCCCCCCTTAGTTCAATCCTATGTGGTGACGTAGTCTCGCATGTAGGCGGGGCTTTTCCAGACTCGACTTGACTTGCGCGGTTCATTCTTAGTGCAGACTTCAACTGGTTCGGATGGGGCTGCTGTGTTGTCTGTCCTTCTCACTGGAACCGTCTGGAAGGGTGAGTCAGCCATTTTACCGCCGCCTGAGTTTCTTAGGCTGGCGGGTTTGCCGCTCCCTCCCGTTTCCTCCGGGCAGGTCAAGCTGGCCTGGCTGGCCCCTTCCGATGGGCTCTTCACGCAAGTCTCTCCAAACAGTGAGTCTTTTATTTGCTCTTTTTGTTCGTATGTTTCATGGGGTTTGGTTTTAAACAGTTCTTTATTTATTTCTCGCCTTTCCCCCACCACCTTGGTTTGCAATTCGCCGTTTTTTTTGGTGAATGTTTGTAAGTCTGTGGTTCTCTCTATAATTCGGGATCGAAGCTGGTCTATGTGCCGCTTCCATTCCCTGCCATCCTCTATTTTTAATCGGTAGGATTTGGGGCCTGTGATTTGGGTAATCTGTCCTGGTAGCCATACCGGGTCCCCGGTGAAGTTTTTAGCGTATACCAAATTGCCTATTTCGAATTGTCTAAACCGTGTAGAGGAGTCAGGGGGGTTTTATGGGGTAAAATTTGGGTGTAACCTATCAAGGTGAGATCTTAACTTTCGTCCCATGAGTATTTCTGCTGGGGACTTATTGGTTATGGTACTGGGCATTATGTGCTGGAGTGTGAGCAAACGGTTTACTTTCTGTTGGACATGTCCAGCGTCCATTCGTTCTAACCCTTCTTTAGTAAACCGGACCATTCTCTCAGCCCTGCCGTTCACAGCCGGGTGAGCCGGCACGGTTAGGGCATGTCTTATACCTAGGGAGGCTAGGTATTATTCAAATTGTATGCTGGTTAGCTGTGGCCCATTATCTGAGACAAGAACGTCTGGTATGCCATGGGTGGCAAAAAGGTTGTCCAGCTTTTTAATTACCGTTTCTGTTGTCGTTGATGGCATAACTTTTACTTCAAGCCAATTCGAATAGGCATCAACGACAATCAGAAAGGTATGCCCCTTGGTAGGACCCGCGAAATCAATGTGTATTCTTGACCAGGGTCCCTGAGGGGTTTCCCAGTCCTTAACGGGTGCTTTTGGTGGGGACGGTCTAATTGCCTGGCATTTGTGGCATGAGCTTACCCAATACTCTATGTCCTTATCAATACCCGGCCACCAAACATAACTTCTGGCAAGGCTTTTCATCTTAACCATTCCCGGGTGCCCTTCATGTAACAACCTAAGTACCCTGGGTTGTAATTTGGCAGGGATTACCACCCGATCACCCCACAACAAACACCCTGTTAGGGATAACATTGTTTACCCTAACTGGTTTAGGTGAAATAATAACTATGAATCATAGTTAGTGTATATTAGAGTGTATGCAGCTTTAACTGTGAAATAGCAATTAAAGGAGTGGTTATGAAAAACAATATAAAAGTAGCAAGTCTACAGCTTGCTCACTCTCTCTGGCTTTGATGATCCCTGATTACTGCTTGGAATCAAGACTGCATTGCTCGAACGGGAGAGAAAATTAAGGACTGATCTGTAAGTGAACTGACATAGGATATTCTACATGGACTTTGCTAACTGAATATCCCTGAATGGACTGACTACATGGTAAATGACTATTGGACTGTTATTTGACTATGCCATAAACTTATACTGGAATAAAATATATTCTTGATAGCACAAGCATATCTGTTATTTTTACTGTATGTTAATAAACATACAAGCTTAGCTCACTCATTTATCTGTGTGCCTATCTGACTAATGCTGCACATTCTGTTTAGCTTGTCTACCTAACCCTGGTTGGGGAACC
>BLBF01008257.1:0-10873 GCA_015471245.1 Laticauda colubrina
TCACCACCATGCAGCATCGCCCAGAGACCGTGAGGAGGATTGTGGAAGCTTGCTGCATCCTGCACAATCTCATGCGCACCCGCTACCCAGTTTTGCAGAACAGGCTCGTGGACCGTCAACAAGGCAATGGGGACATGGAGCCTGGGGAATGGAGACAAGGACAAAACCTGATCAACACTCAGGATGTGCAAGGCCACAACAGAGCCTCATGGGAAGGGAAGAAGCAGCACAACCTCCTGAAACACTGGTGCAACTCCCCAGCTGGAGTGGTGGAGTGGCAAGACAGGATGGTAGATGCTTAATGGATGCTTCCTTCAGCCTGTCTCACCACATGGATGAGATTGGGCCATGCATGTTGGGTGGGCCTACAATAAACAAGGCGTTTAATAAAGAGTTGTGTTTATGTTGACATGTATGGATGATTGATTACATTATTATTGATAATAAAGGGCCATAGGTGTGGAACCTGGGAGGGTGGACCATACAGTCCCACTATGCTTGCACTGGAGGTCCAGGAGAATGGAGAATGGATGGTAGATGCTTACAAAGAGTTGTGTTTATGTTGACATGTGTGGATAATTATTACATTATTATTGATAATAAAGGGCAGTAGCTGTGGCACCTGGGAGGGTGGACCATACAGTCCCACAATTCTTGCACTGGAGGTTTATCTATCCCACTGCTATCCTAAACCATCCCACAGCTATTACCCATCCACAGGTATCCTAACCCATCCCAAAGCTATCCTTACCCATCCCACAAGCATACAAAGGATTAAACCATTTCTAAAAGTTTCCAGCAAGATTTTATAAAAAAAAAAAAAAAGAAATGAAGCAAGTGTGTGAATCATAAATAGACTTTATTAACAACAAGCTTTAAAACAAAAAAGAGTCTCTGGCACTCCTCTTGGTCACTCAGTCTCAGGGGTGAAGGGTCCAGGTGCTGTGGAGGTGGCTAGTGCTGGAGTGCTTGTCATCAGCTCCTCCAGAAGCAGAAGCAGCAGAAGCCCCAGCCTCAGAAGAGTGAGCCCGTGCTGCAGAAGCCCCAGCAGAACCAGAGTGAGGGCCAGGGGGCGGGATGGTAGCCCTGTGCCTCTTGCCAGGGCTGGCAGCAGATGGATGAGGCTTGCTGTGCTTCCGTATGGTTGTGGGGTTGCTGGCTGGCAGGGAGGCTGGCACCAAGGCTGGCAGAAAGGCTGGCAGGCTGGCAGGCACCAAGGCTGGCAGGCAGGCAGACAGCAAGGCTGGCAGGAAGGCTGGCAGGAAGGCACCAAGGCTGGCAGGAAGGCTGGCACCAAGGCAGGCACCAAGGCTGGCAGGGAGGCAGGCAGGGAGGCTGGCAGGCAGGCAGCCACCAAGGCTGGCAGGCAGACATGAACCATGGCTTGCAGGAAGGCAGGCAGCAAGGCTGGCAGGCAGGAAGGCTGGCAGCAAGGCTTGCAGGCAGGCTGGCAGCAAGGCTGGCATGGAGGCTGGCAGGGAGGCTGGCAGCAAGGCTGGTAGCAAGGCTGGCAGCAAGGCTGGCAGGCAGACATGCAGGCAGGGCAGGCAAGGCAGCCAATCCGTCCGGCAGCAGGTCTTTCCTCTGAATGGCGACCTGCTTCCAAGCTGCTTCCGTGGGGAGCAGGGGCTGACGCAATGCATCCTCCCCGCATGTGCAATTAACGCCAGGCTTCCGCTAGGCTTCCGCTGTGCATCCGCTGTGCATCCGCTGTGCATCCGCTGTGCATCCGCTTTATCCGCTCCGCGTCCGTTCTGCATCCGCTGTGTCCGTTCTGCATCCGCTTCGCTGCGGCCCCCCGGAAGCCCTGCGGATGTGCCATCCGCTCCCATCCGCTTCCATCCGCTAGGCTTCTGTTCCGCATCCGCTTTGCATCCGCCCTGCGTCCTCCCCGCGTCTGTGTTATCCGCTCCGATTATGCAAATTTTTGTCCCTTTTGAGAGCAGATAACAAGGGATGGAACATTTTGCTCGTCCGCTGTGTCCTTTTTGCATCCATTGGGCAGTGTGACATGGGCTTAAAATGCAACTTTCCGTAACAAATGCTTTTATTTTTACAGAAAAAAAATGTAAAGTTGTTGTATAGATGCATACTTGGACACTAAACAAAGTGGGAAAATCATGATACAATGCAATTTAACACAATAATTTAAAACATCCTTTATAAAACCATAATATATAAAAAGTATATGTGTTGTTTAACTTTTTGCTTACATATCAAAACTAATTAAATTGTTTACCCTAAATGAAAATATATCTCCTAGAAACTTTATCTTACTTATTTTCACAGTATCATTTGAATCTTAAAATAACTTTTTTTGATCACTTTGACATTATTCCCAGGGGGTTAATGATTTTACCACAGAAATTGCTTTAACGTGAGTTGAAATCAGTGGACTTAAGAGGGCAAGTTCCCTGTTGCTCTCCATTTTTACAACATAAAACTTTCAGGCATCAATGCTTTTGATGCCAATTTGATATTATCAGAAAATTCATGGATACATATTAGAGCTAGATGGAAAGAGTTAATTCCTCTACAAAGCATTTGTCAAGAAGTCTGGAACTAAAACAGTATATTTTCTCCACTGTCATTAAGTTATCAAGATGCTAGAAAGAAATTGTACAAGTCCCAAAGCAATGAAATATAACTTAAGCCCATGTCACACTGCACCAACGGATGGAAAGAGGATGTAAAACGGAGAGAAACACTTGCCATCCGTTGGTTAACCCGATGCTTCCATTCTGTACTCACTGTGTCCGTTTTTCATCCTCTCTATCCGTCCAGCATCCGTTGACTGGGGTTCCATCCGCTCAAAAAGTTTTGAGCTGCTCAAAACTTTGTGAGTGGAAAATGTATCCAATGCGTCCATTCTGCATCCACAACGCATACGGGGAACATCCGTTCTACATCCGTCATCATCCGTTACGCATCCGCTATATCCACTAGGCATCCGCTGCGCATCTGCGCAACTCGCATCCGCTCCAGCGGAAAACGGACACAGGGAGAAAGCGAAACAGACGCGGAATGGACGCGAAGCATTAGTAGCACGGACGGAGAAAGGATGAAAGCGGATGCAGCTCGCATACAAAGCATTAAAACAGAAAAAACGTTCACAGAGGGGACGTATCTCGGATATTTAGGATGTCTGCAGGATGCCTAGAGGATGCAAAAGGACACCGAGCGAAAAAATGATATTTCCTATAAAAAGGGGAACTCACCTGGATCTCACTTTCAGTCCAGTAGCCCTGCTGTGCAGACCTCTGCAGCCTTCATCTTCCTCTTGCTCTTCCACAGCATCCAGTCATCTCCACCATGGATCGTAACACACTCCTTTTGGAAGCCACCATCATTCTACAACAATGCGAAGCCATCTACAGGCTCTTTCACCTGTTCTACGGGAAGAAAAGGAGGCGTCCAAGAAGTATCTGGGTCCGAAGATGGATCGGGAGAAGAGCAGAGTACGGACTGTACAACAAGCTGATGGTGGAGCGTGCATTCCAGAACTTCATGAGGATGCCTCCAGCCATGTTTAACGAAGTTATGGAGCGGCTGAGACCCAGGTTGACCAAGGCAAACACCAACTTCCGGCCCAGCCTGGAACCTGGGCTCAAGGTGGCACAGAGTCAGGCCTCAGGGACCACCTACAGGAGCATGCAGTACGGCTGGAGGGTGCCACACAACACCATCAGCATTGTGATCAGAGAAGTGGTGAAGGCCATCATCGAAGAATACATGGAGGATCTCCTCCAGTGCCCCTCCACTGAAGAAGGCTGGAAGAAAGTTGCAGAGCAGTGGTATCAGAGGTGGAACTTCCCCCACACCGTTGGAGCCATAGATGGCAAGCACGTGGCCTGCAAAGCTCCAGCCAAGTCGGGGTCCACTTATTTCAATTACAAGGGCTTCTTCAGAATCATCCTCTTCACCATGGTCGATGCTGAATACAAGTTCATGTACATCGATGCTTCAGGCTACGGCTCATCTTCAGATGCCCAGGTATTCAACGCCAGTCACCTCAAGGAGGAGCTGGAAGGCAACCTCATTGTGGGCTTCCCAGATCCAGACCCCCTGCCCAATGACACGCAAGATGTGCCCTACTTCATCGTGGGGGATGACGCCTTCTCCCTTAGAACCTACCTCATGAAGCCCTACACCTCCAGATGCCTCACCCGTGAAGAGAGGATCTTCAACTACAGGCTGTCCAGGGCAAGGCGGGTGGTGGAGAACGCCGTTGGCATCCTGGCCAACAGGTTCCAGGTACTTTTCACCACCATGCAGCATCGCCCAGAGACCGTGAGGAGGATCGTGGAAGCTTGCTGCATCCTGCACAATCTCATGCGCACCCGCTACCCAGTGTTATAGAACAGGCTCATGGACTTCCAACAAGGCAATGGGGACATGGAGCCTGGTGAATGGAGGCAAGGGCGAAACCTGATAGACACTCTGGATGTGCAAGGCCCCAACAGAGCCTCACGTGAAGGGAAGAAGCAGCGCAACCTCCTGAGACACTGGTGCAACACCCCAGCTGGAGTAGTGGAGTGGCAAGACAGGATGATAGATGATTAATGGATGCTTCCTTCAGCCTGTCTCATCACACGGATGAGATTGGGCCATGTATGTTGGGTGGGCCTACAATGAACAGGGCATTTAATAAAGAGTTGTGTTTATATTGAAATGTGTGGATCAATGCTTACATTGTTATTGATAATAAAGGGCCAAAGGTGTGGCACCTCGGAGGGTGGACCATACAGTCCCACTATGCTTGCACTGGAGGATTATCAGTCCCACAGCTATTACCCATCCCAAAGGTATCCCTGTCCATCCCACTGCTATCTTAACCCATCCCACAAGCTTGCAAAGGCTTAAACTATTTCTAAAAGTTTCCACCAAGACTTTATTTACAAAAATAAATGAAGCAAGTGTGTAAAGCAAAGATAATCTTTATTAATAACAAGCTGTAAAAGCAAAATGACCCAAGTCAAGTGTCCAAAGCAAAAATAAAGTCAACAGGTAGCCACCCAATCTCTGGCACTCTTCTTGGTCACTCTAAGGCGTGCCCATTCTCAGGGGTGAAGGGTCCAAGTGCTGTGGAGGTGGCTGCTGCTGGAGTGCTGGTCTGAGGCACCATTGGGGTGCCTGGCCCCGAGAGGAAAACAGGGGACAGTGTGTGGAGGAAGCTCTCAGACAGCTGGCTCAGTCCCGTGATGCTGAGAGCCCTTTCCTCCATGACATGGGGTGTCAGCCCCAAAACCGATGACAGATGTTCTGAGGCCGGGCTTGGCTGTGGGGTGGAGGAAGGAGCAGTGTAGTGGGGATGTCTGGTCTGCAGCTGAGCGAGGTGAGGCGTCGGTGGCATATGTGGCATGGGTGGCATCTGTGACGTGGGCGGCATCTGTGGTGTGGGTGGCATCCATGGCGTGGGTGGCATTGGTGGCATGGATGGCATCAGTGGCACCGGTGGCGTCCTATGTACCTGTGCCTGGATTGGGAAGGGCTGCCTGTGCTGCTGGAACTCCTGGTAGCCATAGCCTTGGTAGGTGAGGGCCTGTGGAAAGCCTTGGAAGGGCAATGACATCACCTGGGGTGGAGGAGCAGGCCTGGACTGGGTGGGAGCAGGTTCAGCTGGGTCTGGAGGGTTGTGAAGAAGATCGGTGATCCTGTCCTTCACCACCTGGTACTGTGTTTCCGACATGTTCATGAGGGTCTGGTTGACGTAGGTGAGGAAGGGCTTGTGGTTGGAGGATGGGATGTCGGTGTGTACCAGCTGAGAGAGGAGATCTGCGCTGCTCCTGATGGTGTCCCTGATCTCCAGCAGGTCAGTGTGGCTCTGCCCCTCCGGTCTGCCTCTCTGCCTTTCGGTGGAGGTGCAGCTGGGGGTGGATGCGGGTTGGGCTGTGGTAGAAGTGCCCTCTCCTTGCTCCCACTGTGTCAGAGGGTCTTCCACATGCTCTGCCATGGGTAGTACAGCTGTCGGGGGGGTCTCCGTCGTGGCACGCTCCACAGATACCTGCCTGGACACAGGAGCTGACTCTTTGCTAGAAGAGGACTGGCTCTCAGCAGGCTGCCTGAGAGAGAGGGTTGTGAGAGGGGCTGTTCCTCGGTGGCAGATCTCACCCTCCAAGAAGCTGCATTTGGCCATCATGTAGGTCTCTCTGTCCGTCAGATTGACTGCGGCCTGGCTGGATTTCTTGAGGTGCAGCTTCCCGTACCAGGTGTGCATGTGCTTCCACCAGCCAAGGAGCACCTCCGAAGTGTAGTCCAGGCTCTCCACCTTCTCTCTCCAAGCAGCCTGCTTCCTCTTGGTGTCTCGATAGAGCCTGTGTCCCTTCCGCCAAAGATATTCATTCTCCTTCAGCCACTCCAGCACCTCCTCCTCATGTTCCTCTTCTTTGGTTTATTGCCTCCACTCCCGTTCACGCGTCTGCCTCTTCCTCCCTCTGGCAGGGCCATATGGGCCCTCATCAGAGGGGCTTCGAGGTTGTAGGGGCTGCTCCTCCACACCAGCAGCAGCAGCAGCAACAACAACAGCAGCAGCAAAAGCAGGACCAGCAGGACCAGCAGGACCAGCAGCAGCAGCACCAGGAGCACCAGCAGGACCAGGAGCACCAGCAGCACCAGCAGGACCAAGAGTACCAGCAGGACCAGGAGCACCAGCAGCACCAGCAGGACCAGGAGCACCAGCAGCACCAGGAGCAGTGCCAGCAGAGTAAGCTCCAGCAGAAGCCCTAGCACCAGGAGCAGTGCCAGCAGAGTAAGCACCAGCAGAAGCACCAGCACCAGGAGCAGTGCCAGCAGAGTAAATGCCAGTAGAAGCACCAGCACCAGGAGCAGTGCCAGCAGAGTAAGCACCAGCAGAAGCCCCAGCACCAGGAGCAACGCCAGCAGAGTAAGCACCAGCAGAAGCACCAGCACCAGGAGCAGCGCCAGCAGAAGCTCCAGCACCAGAAGAGTGAGCCCGAGTAACAGAAGCCCCAGCAGAAGCAGAGTCAGGGCAAGGGGGTGGGATGGTGGCCCTGTCCTTCTTGCCAGGGCTGGCAGCAGGCTTTCTCTTCTTCCCCATGAGGCTTTCTCTTCTTCCCCATGGTTGTTGGGTTGTTGGCTTGCTGGCTGGCTGGCTGGCTGGCTGGCTAGCTGGCTGGCTGGAGAGCTGTGTCTGGAAGCAGGTCTTTCCTCTGAATGGTGACCTGCTTGGGAGCTGCTTCCCTTTATATCCGCGGGGCTGACGCAATGCATCCTCCCCGCATGCGCAGTGAATGCTGTGCATCCGCTAGGCTTCCGCTCGGCTTCCGCTCAGCTTCCGCTCTGCATCCGCTTCATCCGCTAGGCATCCGCTCTGCATCTGCTCTTTCCGCTGCGCATCCGCTTCGCTGTGCTCCCCCGGAAGCCCTGAGGATGTGCCATCCACTCCCATCTGCTTCCATCTGCTAGGCTTCCGTGGAGCATCTGCTTTCCATCCCCTCTACATCCTCCCCCCGTCCGTTTCTTTCCATTGTTGTCCACTCTGGTTATGCAAATTCGGGGCACTTTTGAGAGTGGATAACAATGGATGGAACATTTTCTCGTCCGCTGTGTCCTTTTTACAAACGTTTTGCATCCATCAGCCAATGTGACAGGGCCTTTAGCTGTGAACACTCAACTTCAGGGAAATGCAGCAGGTGTTCTGATATCATGCCTGATATCAGAAAAACTAAACAGATACAAATTGATTAATACTCATAGGGAAGATCAGCAAGAAATTCTAGGTTGGTATTCTAGATTAGGGAAAACAAAAACAAAACACCATTACCTCCCAAAAGAAAGCAATGGCAAATTACTTGCATATTATTGGAAATAAAACTCCAATGTTGTACCTGTTGATTAGGAAGGATCAAATATGACTTAAGCAAGTTTGTGTTCTTTATTTCAAAATACTTCAAAAAGGGCAGAAGAAAGTGATTGCAGTATGAATCTAAATGAACCACTACTGTATACGTGTAATATATATATTATGGATCTGAGTTAATGTCTTTCAAATCATAAACTCTTTAATTTCTACTAAGTAAATATAGCATTCTCCCAGTTAAGAAAATAATGAAGCCTTGAGATTCAAAGTTTATGGAGATTCTCAGTGATCCAGGTCATGGTTGTTGCAATGATGCTTTTTCAAGAGGCAACTGGACTTACTGGTTTTTTCTTTGAAGACATTTCACTTCTCAACCACGAAGCTTCTTCAGTTCTAAAGATTCAAAGGTTGAACTTCATACCATACATGTTTAGATATCACAAAATGATACCAAAAGACCTACAATAACATTTCTGTGCAGAAGAAATGGCCCAGATGGTGCAGAAATTATGCCTTCTACCATGCTGAGAAAGCTAGATTGATATATTCCTCAAGTAAGACTCCTACTTAAAATTGGAAGTGTTCTCTCAAGCATATCATCTCAAGTAATATGGATTCACACACCAGTTATATAGATTCTTCATATTTTCCAATTTACAGAGCCACTAACTTCAATAGGGAATAAGATTATATTAACAGAATGAAGGGACTGGCCTGACTTTTCTATTTTGGATATGAAGAAGAGAGGAAGAGATTACTGGAAACAGACTGCTTAAGACTCATTGTAGACACAAATTGAAGACAAGAGCTTCCTGATTTTTAGTTCAGTTTCTAACGATTATACTACCTCTGTCATGATTCAATGCACTGTTTATTACAAAGATAGAAAAGGGTCATTTTAATATTTTTTAAAATTCGCTGAAGAAAGAATTGCTGTAGTATCATGGAATGTGTTTATATTATCACAATGGAAGTTGTACTTATCATAGTTTAATAGCTATGATGCAGAAAGTTCCTGACATTTGAATTAGAAAGCTGCTGAAGATATATTTGAATATATATTATATTAGACAGAATAAAGAAACAAAGTGGATTAGCTATGTAGTTTTCACATAGCAATAATTCTACTGAGAGCCAATAAATACAAAATAGGACAAGAATATTGCATATTTAATAAATTTGTTGAAAAGATATTTGATAGATGTAGCTTGTAATGGCAGCAAATATCTGGTGAAAAATCTTTTTATAGAATTCTCTTTCTTCAACCTCATAACTTTAGATAGGAATATAACAAAAAGACTTGGGAAAGCAATACAGCTGGTAGATAATAACTAGCATAACTAGCATTCAAAGGACTAACATCTAAGAATTATGTGTACAATTTTAATTGGAGATGTTTACATGAATAAGAGACAAATATAAACAGGAAAAAATAAAAGAAACTGTCTGAAAGAGAATATAGATGCAGAAAGAAGAAAAAAGAACACATTAAATAAAAATTTCTTCATTTCAGCAGTTACAAACGTATTGTCCTTCCCTTTCTAAGATTACATTACACAATTCCCCTCTATTCCATATTCCATCTTCTTTAATTTAAAAATCTAAAAGTCATCCATTCATTTATTCCATTTTCAGCAAAAAGTCTATAAAGGATTTTCAGTCTTTTAAAAAGTACTTAATTTTAGCTCTTAGGAGATCAATCTTATCATCTTTGTGAAATCTGCCATCTTCACAGTCCATTCCTCCATTAGCAAAGACTATGCCTGTAGTAGTTATTTTCTTGTTGCATTTGTTGTGCTGATCTTGAACTATCTTTTGAGCCACTTGCATTTGCTCTAATTCCATTGCTCTGCTGAATTGCTCTAAACAATTCAAAAGTAATTTTACACAAAGAAATATTGGAATATTTCTTTAAATAAAATTACTTCTGAATTGTTTACTCTTAACTTAAGCCCATGTCACATTGCACCAACGGATGCAAAGAGGATGTAAAACATTAAAAAAAGCTTGCCATCCGTTGGAAAATGCTATGCATCCGTTGTGTACTCACTGCATACGTGTTTCATACGCTCTATCCTTTGAGCATCCGTCCACTGAGATTTCATCCGCGCAAGAAGTTTTGAGCTGCACAAAACTTTTTGAGCGGATGAACTTTCCACTGTGTATGATGTAAATCCGTGACATCCGAGCAACAAACGTTCTATGTCCGTTTATCATCCGTTAAACATCCGCTGTATCCTCTCTGCATCCTCTGGGCATCCCCTCAACTCACATCCGCTGCAGCTGAAAACGGAAAGAGGGAGGAAACAAAAGGTACATGGAACGTCTACACAGTGTTAGTAGCACGGAAATAGAAAGGATACGCAGTGAACGGTTGGCATCCTATATACATCCTCTAGGCTTCCTATGAACATCCCTTTAACATCCCTGCTACATACTACCCACATCCATTCTTTTCCTTTCTTTTCCGTTCTGTTTTTGCAAATTTTTGCCACTTTTTGGAGCAGATGACAACGGATGGAGCCACCCCCGAAAATTTGCTTGTCCGCTGTGTTCCTTTTGCATACGTTTTGCATCCATCGGCCAGTGTGACCTAGCCTTTAGTGTTACAATGCTGTGGTAGATTCTGGTCTCTTTTTTTTTCCTAACAAAGCACACAAGTATATATCATGGTATTTCTTGGCACTTTTCCTAAATTTACATGTCTTCTATTAATTCTGTACAACTTGTCAAGTTCTACATCCATATCTTCTTCAACTAATTACCAAATAAATTACTAAGGTAATTTTTCTATAATCACCAGGTTCCTCTGAAACTGCTCTCGTTCTAGAAAAAAACTCTTCCAGTGGTACCATATTATCCAAATCTTGTTCCGTGTATCTATTATTTCTGTCTTATTATCCAAAATTTCCATTTTTCCTTTAAATTGCTCAACATCTCCACTCATCTCCATTATATTAAATTCTTAATTTTTTTTCTACTTTTCTTCATCTTTGAAAAATTTTCCTCTATTTCTTCAAGTGCTGCAGATTCTTCCCTTTAACTGATGCAGTC
>BLBF01008265.1:0-10365 GCA_015471245.1 Laticauda colubrina
ATTTTTTGTATACTAAGACATCTAGGAAGGGAAGTTGATTGTTGGCTTCTGTTTCCATGGTGAATTGTATTTTGGGATGTAGGCTGTTGAGGTGTGTGAGGAAGTTGTTCAGTTTTTCTTTCCCGTGTGGCCAGATTATGAAGGTGTCATCTACGTATCTGAGCCAGAGTTTGGGTTTGTGATCATATTTTTCTAGAGCTTGTGTTTCAAAGTGTTCCATGTAGAGGTTTGCAATGACAGGTGAGAGGGGTGATCCCATGGGTGCTCCTTCTATTTGTTTGTATTTTTGTCCATTGTAGGTGAAGTATGTATTGGATAGGCAGTGGTTGGTAAGATCTAGGATGTACTTGGGGGGGTTGTATTTGTTTTGGATGGCTGTCAAGGCTTCTTTTATAGGCACTTGGGTGAAGAGGGATATGACATCGAAGCTCACCAGTAGGTCGCTGGGTTGTAAGTTTTGTTTCTTTATGATCTCAATGAACTGGAATGAGTTCCTTACCTGTGAGTTGATGGATTCTGCATAGGTCTGTAATTGTTTGGCGAGAAATTTGGCTAAGTTTTGTAGAGGTGAGCCTATGGAGCTGACTGCTGATTGAAGAGGAATGAACTGCAGATTTTCTAGAATAAGAGAATAATTCATTTGTTCACATGACAGGAAAAAAATCTGGTTTATAAATGCTGTGTTTAAAAAACACTGTGAATCTGTATTGATCTCAAATGCTCTTTGGAAATGTTATTTTCTTTTTAATTCTGGAATATCACATGAAAGAAGTGATTACAGAAGACTTCAGTAGGACCTGTGAGCTGCTAAGATAGATAGGGATGTGTATAAGCAGAGAAAAGTTAGAATTTAATGAGCTGCACATAACTTTTGATTAAAAAACCTGCTTGTTTAAAAGGCAGGCTATGCACTTACTCTTGTCTAAGTCTGAAAAGTCAATGAAGGCATACATTAAAATCTATGTGAGGTTTATGATTAATACAATCCAATTAATACAGTGTGCAGCCTTTTTAATAATTGAATTGTGCTTGTCTATTTTTAAGTTGTTTTCAAGAGTAATTATCAAGCTGACTATATTCATGGCATATCTATTTTGTTCATGCCTGACAAAAGAAACAAATAATCTGTATAGCTCAGGTAACTAACAGCAAAAAATGTAAGCTGCTTGTATTTCAGAAGTTTGATCAATGAAAAAGTGCTATGGATTCTATGTTATTTGGTCTTTTTTCCCCTCTTTAAATATGTAGGGTAATGGAATTTTAATAGCAAATTTTTAAATGTATAGTAAAAGACAGAAGATTTATATCAGCGGTCTCCAAACTTTATGGCTTGGCAGTCCAGTGGGGTGGAGCCAGGAAGTAGGCCATGCAAGCAGCAGGCTGGCATGCACGCATGTTCAGCTTGACTTGTGTGAGTGGTGGGCCAGCATACACGTTCATGCAGCTCAATGCGCAAGTAGAGCTGCACACATGTGCACACTGGACCATTGCTTGTGAGGCCCAGTTACAAATAATCCACAGCCCAGTAGCGGACCATGATATGGGGGTTGAGGACCCCTGATTTATATTTTCTGAAGAGAAACCAGAATATTGCTTTAATCTTCCACATACAGGACTCACCTTTATGCTCCTATGTTTGGAGCCCCTCTGTGAGGTAGATGAACCTTAGCTCGAGGTTGCCAACTTTTTGGACCTCAGGGACAACCAAACTCATAATTTTAGATCCCAGGGACCATTAACCAGTTCTGTGGGCATGGCCTAATTTGTGGATGTGGCTTGGTCATGTGACTGACTGGGCATGGCTTTTATGTAAATATTATAAATATTTATATAAATATTAATTTTTTTATAAAAATAGAGCAACTTTTACCCAAAATCAGGCAAAGCAGGCAGATTGAGTTGCTCACAGAATCATTCGGTGATCTATCTATCTGCCATTGGCTAGCTCAGTCTCTCAAATTTGCTTGCCATGAGTCTGCGCTGAATTTGCTTGCAAGCAAACTTTCAGTCTTAAGGGAGATTTGGCTGTGCTGAGCCGAAGATCTAAAGACCAACTGGAAAGCAAGAAATCCAACCATTTCCTGCTTCCGAGCTAATCTAAATCTCCAGGCACAGCAGAACTGATGATGGTCAGAAAAAGGAAAAATAGCAATTTAGCAAGCAAGTCTACTGGGTAAGGAATGAGTGGGTGGGGAGAGTTCCTGTGGGCTATGTGAGCGGCGCAGCCTTGTGTTTCTGCGTAGCCTGGATTAATTGCTTTGTGGGGGTGCTCTGGGGGTGAGATATCTCTGAGGCCCACCAAAATTTTCTCACGGCCCACCAGTTGGTGACTGCTGCTCTAGCTCCTCTATGAGGAAGTTGCAAAATTTTGATGATAAATAATTTAATGTTTATATCCCTTCTTTCAGATTCTTTTATGCTCTTGACTTTTTGTTTGTTTTGTATATACCTTCTTTTTTAATAGATTGTAGTTTTTTCATTTTAAACTCTGATGTCTGTTCTATGCTTTTCAATTGACTATAACCCATTCTCCTTATACTGGTCTATGACTGTAATAAAAAATAACTTGATTTGAGATATATATCTGTATTTATCTCTATTTCTATCTTAAGTATTAGATAGATAGATAGATAGATAGATAGATAGATAGATAGATAGATAGATAGATAGATAGACAGACAGACAGACAGACAGACAGACAGACAGATAACAAATATAAGAGTCTTGATATGTGATGGTACTTATTAAGAAGTGGTATTCTCAATACAATTCATCAAAAATAAAATGCAAATAAAAAATAAAATGTTACAAGAATCAGTGAATTCCACAATTGTTGGACATATTCAGGTAACTATGATATCTCAAACCTTCTGCAAAATAGCATTGTATATGTTTTCAAAACAACTGTTCAAAATATCTAGCCAGCTAAATTTGTGTAAATTACATCTTTCATCTAAGAATCTCAAGAATCAGTACTTATTTTAGCCTGATCATAATCTCATGAAGTACATAGGGCAAAGCAATAGTTAAGTGGCCAAAAGTTATGCAGTAAACTTGAACTTGATTATCCCTGGTCCCAGTCTGACCATAATTTCAGAACTACATACTTTTACATAGATCTAAAAATAATCTTTTCCCAATGGCCTTTTGATATTTTATATTTAGACTTATGGTGGCTTGGCAGCAATATTTACATAACTTTATTTTAGTTGACTCCTAGGGAATTCAGCTCTGGATATCTTCAAAGGTAAAAGTGAGTGAATGGTGACAGGGAGATGGGGAGAAATGTGTGGAACCTGATTTGGTGACAAAGCAGGCCCAGTCCCTCTGAGAACCTGGTGGGGCAAGATGGGACAACAATAGGTAGGTGGGTGTGCTGCAGTGTTTCTGCAGTCATTTGTAAGAGCAAATGACCATGGGGGTACTGCAGAGTTCATGAAATGGATTTTTATTTAGCTTTTGGGGTCTGTGTTGTAACTTTGAACATTTGTTAAATGGTCTGTCTTACCTTGAGAATTACTTGTATAAGTCCCTGAATACTATATTGAAATGAATAGCTTATTCATTGTAGCAATGGTGGAATAACTATACAGATCTTTTATTGTTCTTGTGTGTTGCAATTTTCTTTCTATATATATTAGACATAGTACCATATAGCAGCAAATATATTTCCTCTGTAAAGTGATGCATATATATTGGAGGCAAAAAATAATAATAACTAAGCTCTACCTTTGCATATAGTTGACACATCATATGAGTTTGATATATCTGTTGGATTCCTTTATTAATAGAAGAAATTGCAGTCAAAACTCATGAATTAAGAAATTAGATTGGGCAGAAATCAAGACCCAAAAAGCAAGTGTTTGACAATTCTAGATTTACTAAATAAAACAAGATAATCCCTAGCAAGTATAGACAACGTATCCTTTTTTTCTGTTCAATTGACAGGAAGCTAAAATTATGATCGTGGAGGGCAGGTGGAATAAGTTATTTTTCCCACATTTGGAGGGTGTTGGGAGTTTCAGCAATAAACTGTATTTTTTTCTCTTGTGTCCTCCAAAGTAATAAAGTACCCATTTTATTCGATATCTAGTCCCCCAATGAAGATATGCCCTGACCATTCTGATCCAAGTGTAAGACATGTGGTAGGCTCATAGGGGAATTACCTGGAAGAGAGATTTAAGACAATAATAAACTCTTGTGTGTCTTCAGGGGGAATAAATATAAATGATGGTAATAGTTATATACCTCTTTAAGTTTGTGACAGGGAAATTGATTAAAGATTTTCCTTGGTATTCTTTATACTTAGGCAATTAGAAGGATTTATAGTAGCAACTATTGTGCACATTTGAATTTTTTTTTTGCATGTGACTTTCCTAATTGTCATAATTTTTTTCTGAAATAAGCACATTTACCATTCCCTTTATATGATACTCAATATCCTTTACATTGGGGATACTTAACAATGTAAGCTGTCCAACTTATACTGTAAATTGCCTAATAACATTTAAGATGTTTTATTTTAGAATACACCTCTGCAAATTTACGGTGTGAGGCAACATAATTCTTTGCTGTTGAACATTAATTAACAGATTTTTGGAGAAGTAAAAATCACTGAGACAGAAATGCTAGATGACATCCCTGCCATTGTCTAAAAAATTCACATGAAGGAGTGGAAATATCTGACTGTAATAAATTTCTAGTGTTTCATATACTCAAAAACCCTGGTCAAAGAGAAGGGTCATACAGCAGTGTATTGAACTGAGTATGGTATCTCTTCATAGATTTCATGGAGTCCTCCAGCTGTATCACATGGGGAAGAAGCACTTCTGAGTTTTCTGAACTGAGAAAAAATATTGGAGAGAAGAGAATTAGAGAACTAGAGTAGGGAAAGGTGAAAAAATTGAGTGTGACTCATTTAATGATTGCTTTGCTAAAGCCCCTGTCACACTGCACCAACGGATGCAAAGAGGATATAAAACGGACAAAAAAGCTTGCCATCTGTTGGTTAACGCGATGTACTCACTGCCTCCGTTTTGCTTCCTCTCTATTCGTCCAGCATCCGTTTATGGACGTTATATCCATTCAGAAAGTTTTGAGCTGCTCAAAACTTTTGTGCGGAAAATGTATCCAATTCGTCCATTCTGCATCCGCTACGCATCCGTTCTTCATCCGTTACGCATCCGCTATATCCGCTAGGCATCCGCTACACATCTGCGCAACTCGCATCCGCTCGGACGCAGGGAGGAAGCGGAACGGACGCGGAACAGATGCAGAACGGATGACTAGCAGATGCAGCATGGAAACAAAGCATGTAAAATGGGAAAAACGTCCGCAGAGGGGACCTATCTCAGATATTAAGGATGTCTACAGGATGCCTAGAGGATACCTAGAGGATGCAAAGGGACACCTATACTGCCTATAAAAAGGGGGAGCAACACATCTGGATCTCACTTTCAGACCAGCAGCCCTGCTGCAGACCTCTGCAGCCTTCATCTGCCTCTTCCTCTTTCACAGCATCCAGTCATGTCCACCGTGGATCGTAACACAGTCCTTTTGGCAGCCACCATCCTTCTGCAACAGTGCGAAGCCATCTACAGGCTCTGTGAACTCTACTACAGGAAGAAAAAGGGGCGGCCAAGAAGCGTCTCGGTACGAAGATGGTTTGCCAGAAGAGCAGAGGACGGACTGTACAACAAGCTGATGGTGGAGCTCAGGAATGAAGACACTTGTGCATTCCAAAACTTCATGAGGATGCCTCCAGCCATGTTTGACGAAGTTGTGGAGTGGCTGACACCCAGGTTGACCAAGGCAAACACCAACTTCCAGCCAAGCCTGGAACTTGGGCTCAAGGTGGCACACTCTGCGCCACCTGGCTTCAGGGACCACCTACAACAGCATGCAGTACGGCTGTAGGGTGCCACCCAACACCATCAGCATTGTTGTCAGAGAAGTGGTGCAGGCCATCATCGAAGAATACAAGGAGGAGCGCCTCCAGTGCCCCTCCACTGAAGAAGGATGGAAGAAAGTTGCAGAGCAGTGGTATCAGAAGTGGAATTTCTCCCACACCGTTGGAGCCATAGATGGGAAGCATGTGGCCTGCAAAGCTCCAGCCAAGTCGGGGTCCACTTATTTCAATTACAAGGGCTTCCCTCAACATCATTCTCTTCGCCATGGTCGATGCTGACTACAAGTTCATGTACATCGATGCTTCAGGCAAGGGCTCATCTTCTGATGCCCAGGTATACAACACCACTCACCTCAAGGAGGAGCTGGAACGCAACCTCATCGTAGGCTTCCCAGATCCAGACCCCCTGCCCACCGACACACAAGATGTGCCCTACTTCATCGTGGGGGATGACGACTTCTCCCTCACAACCTACCTCATGAAGCCCTACACCTCCAAATACCTCATCCGTGAAGAGAGGATCTTCAACTACAGGCTGTCCAGGGCAAGGCAGGTGGTGGAGAACGCCTTTGGCATCCTGGCCAACAGGTTCCAGGTACTTCTCACCACCATGCAGCATCACCCAGAGACCGTGAGGAGGATCATGGAAGCTTTCTGCATCCTGCACAATCTCATGCGCACCCGCTACCCAGTCTTGCAGAACAGGCTCGTGGACCTCCAACAAGGCAATGGGGACATGGAGCCTGGGGAATGGAGGCAAGGGCGAAACCTGATAGACACTGAGGATATGCAAGGCCCCAACAGAGCCTCACGTGAAGGGAAGAAGCAGCGCTACCTCCTGAAACACTGGTGCTACTACCCAGCTGGAGCAGTGGAGTGGCAAGACAGGATGATAGATGCTTAATGGATGCTTCCTTCAGTCTGTCTCATCACACTGATGAGATTGGGCCATGTATGTTGGGTGGGCCTACAATGAAAAGGGCATTTAATAAAGAGTTGTGTTTATGTTGACATGTGTGGATCAATGCTTACATTGTTATTGATAATAAAGGGCCATAGGTGTGGCACCTGGGAGGGTGGACCATACAGTCCCACTATGCTTGCACTGGAGGTTTATCTATCCCACAGCTATTACCCATTCCTAAGGTATCCCTGCCCATCCCACTGCTATCTTAACCCATCCCACAAGCATGCAAAGGCTTAAACCATTTCTAAAAGTTTCCACCAAGACTTTATTAAAAAAAAGAAACGAAGCAAGTGTATGAATCAAAAATAGACTATTCTAACAAGAAGCTATAAAACAAAAATGAGTCTCTGGCACTCCTCTTGGTCGCTCAGTCTCAGGGGTGAAGGGTCCAGGTGCTGTGGAGATGGCTGGTGCTGGAGTGCTTGTCATCAGCTCCCCCAGAAGCAGCAGAAGCCCCAGCCCCAGAAGAGCGAGCCCGTGCTGCAGAAGCTCCAGCAGAACCAGAGTGAGGGCCAGGGGGCGGGATGGTAGCCCTGTCCCTCTTTCAAGGGCTGGCAGCAGATGGCTGAGTCTTGCTGTGCTTCAGCATGGTTGTGGGGTTGCTGGCTGGCAGGGAGGCTGGCAGGAACCAAGGCTGGCAGGAAGGCTGGCAGGAAGGCTGGCAGGGAGGCAGGCACCAAGGCAGGCAGTCAGGCACCAAGGCAGGCAGGCAGACATGAACCAAGGCTGGCAGGCAGGCATGCAGGCAGGCATGCAGGCAGGCATGCAGGCAGGCAGGCACCAAGGCTGGCAGGAAGGCTTGCACCAAGGCTGGCAGGAAGGCTGGCAGGGAGGCAGGCACCAAGGCTGGCAGGAAGGCTGGCAGGCAGGCTGGCACCAAGGCTTGCAGGAAGGATGGCACAAAGGCTGGCAGGAAGGCTGGCAGGGAGGCAGGCACCAAGGCTGGCAGGAAGCCTGGCAGGAAGGCTGGCAGGCAGGCAGGCACCAAGGCTGGCAGCAAGGCTTGCAGGCAGACATTCAGGCAGGACAGGCAAGGCAGTCGATGTGTCTGGAAGCAGGTATTTCCTTTGAATGGCGACCTGCTTCCGAGCTGCTTCCATTATATCCGCGGGGCTGACGCAATGCATCCTCCGGCATGCACAATTAACGTTCGGCATCCGCTAGGCTTCCGCTGTGCATCCGCTGTGCATCTGCTGTGCATCCGGTTCATCCGCTCTGCATCTGCTCTGCATCTGCTGTATCCGTTCCGCATCCGCTTTGCTGTGGCCCCCCGGAAGCCTAGCGGATGTGCCATCCGCTCCCATCTGCTGGGCTTCTGTTCCGTATCCGCTTTCCATCCGCCCTGCGTCCTCCCCGTGTCCGTGTTATCCGCTCCGGTTATGCAAATTTTTGCCCCTTCTGAGAGCGGATAACAACGGATGGAACATTTTTCTCATCCATTGTGTCCGTTTTGCATCCGTTGGGCAGTGTGACAGGGCCTTTAGTGTTGGAAGTTCTGGTCCCATCTTTGGTCAAAAGTTGAGGATTACCTGAGGATTACACCATCTATAGCTCATGGTTCTGGCAATATATTCTTCTGCACAATCTGAATCACACATCCTCACCAGCCCATTTCACTGAGAGTGAGTTGTTTTGGCGAAGCAAAACATGGGTTGTTGGGGAAGAAGACTACAGAGTACAAGTGGAAGGTCTGAATGATGAACCTCAAAAAAGAAACTTGCACAGCTTGTTCTTTTATTCCCCTCCAAGTGATTCCAACTTAACTACTGAGAATAGAGAGCGAATCTCTTTTATTGCTGAACGTGATGTTGCTCATTGATTTAGAATCGATCACTCCTCTGGAAACTTTTTATAGCAGTTCTTAATCTGATTGCATAAGAAAGCAGAATTTTGAGATTCCCCCTCTTTCAGATTGTTTCAGGCTGTATTAAAGAGTTGATGGCCTCTATCAGTATGAGGGATCACTTCCTTCTTTCCCCATGGCAATTTAAATCTATTGCTGCTGCTTTCCACATTTGAATGGGCACTTTCCTCTCACTTTCGTGATCTTTTAATGAAGGGATTGTTGGTTGCTAGCATAATTGAATCCTGCTCTAAAACATTTAACTCTTGGCTTCTCCATCAGAAATGCACCTATTAATCTTTGCTTTGCATGCATGGGACTCTTAAATGCTTGCTTCTCTTAGCTATGCTGCATGGTTCCACATTGATTAAGTAATACTAAAGGTAAAGGTTCCCCTTGCATATATGTGCTAGTTGTTTCCAGCTCTAGAGGTTGGTGTTCATCTCTGTTACAAAGCCAAAGAGCCAGTGCTATCTGAAGATGTCTCCATGGTCATGTGGCTGGCATGACTAAACACCGAAGGCTCACGGACCATTTTTACTTTCCCACCAAAGTGGTCCCTATTTTTCTACTTGCATGTTTACATGCTTTCGAACAGCTCGGTTGGCAGAAGCTGGGACAAGTAACAAGAGCTCGTTCCATTACACGGTGCTCAGTATCTGAACTGCCAAACTGATGACCTTTCTTATTGATAGGCTCAGCATTTTAGCCAGAGGTAGTGTTCAGCAGGTTCTGACCCAGTTCTGGAGAACTGGTAGCAGAAATTTTGAGTACTTCAGAGAACCAGCAAATACCACCTGTGACTGGAAATTTTACAGTATCCTTCCTCTTCCCCACCCACCAAGCCACACCCACAGAATCAGTAGTAAAAAAATTTGAATCCCACCACTGGTCTTAGCCACTGAGCGTCCCTGAGTATTTTAAGCAATACTGTGTGGATGCTAAAGCCACATCAGATGTAACATTGCTAACAGGCTGTCCCACTACTGTAAGTATAGTTTACTACCTACACATATGTATAATGCCAGACACCATTATAAAGAATAGACTGCTAACATACATGTCAACTTAAATCATTTTCTGTGATTCATTATGGAGCTCAAAGAAAGGCATATTTGGTTACACATTTACTTCGGTACTGGCCCTGTAAATTGAAGTAAAAATATATTCTTCCATTAAAAATACACATTATAAGAATGTGGCCTTCAAATATCCTAAGCTGTGGTTTAAAATTCTTTGAAGAGATCTATATAGGCCCTGAAAACCCACATAAAGTATGTGGTAATCTAAGCATCCTTTTTAATGAATTCCCCCATAGTTGTATTGTTACTTCATGCATAGGGAGAACCTAAATTGAAGAGTCACTGAATTAAGAATATTTGCCTGTAGAGAGGGGATTTCTTCTCCAATTAGAATATTGAAGAAGAAATAGTACTCTGTCTTATTTCTACCAGGCCCACTAGGCTAATAATGTTTGTGTGTCCAAAGGACATATGTTACATATATATATATAAGCCAATGGCTTCCACAAAAACAATATCACTAGCTTGATCCACAAAAACACACCAAGATATAACAGAGACCTAGAAGATCAACAGACCTATGGAACAGCTGTCCTGCCCTACATAAGAGGTACCACAGATAAAA
>BLBF01008274.1:0-11342 GCA_015471245.1 Laticauda colubrina
GACCTCTCCCATATGGAGTCATAGATGTTCCATTGCTCTGGTCAATAATGGCATCCATACAAACCATGTCACATGCATTGTTCCCTACTAAAGACAAGTGTAGTTTGTGGTCAGTGTTGGCACATTTTGGTCAGCATGCTAGAAATGCACCCCATACCTAGGTTCACTCACTCCCACCATGTTCAGAACATGTTATTTTAAGCAAGCTAGGAACTGGGATCTAAAGACTACATTGCAAGCTAAAATACCAATTTTATTTGCAGGATCATGAAGTGATCACGAGGCTTTTCTCAACTAGCCAAGATGTAGAAAAAGAAACAGCCAAATATTAAATAGAGTTTTCAAGTGTTATTTTATTAACTGGAAGCACTGTTAACAAGTGAAATACAAGAAGATGGAGCACACATTGTAGTTATGAAACAGAATAATTTCAGTTAGATTTGGCCCCGTTTATCTATTTTACCATGGAAGTAAAGCGATGACTAAATTGGCTCTAAATTACAGGGATTTTTCTGTAATGGTAAGTTGTAAATCCACTGGTATAATTCTTTATACGGAATGGTCTGCCTTTGACAATTTATTATGGGAATTTGAATGACTTGACTTTTATTTTCATTTTGCAGGTGAAGCTTTAAAGATAACAGCAAAAAAATTCACGGATGATCCCTGTAGTTTATCTAAAAGAGAGGCTGTTGTGCAAATAGCGCGTGCTCTTCTGACTGCTGTTACCAGACTTCTTATTCTGGCAGACATGATTGATGTTTCGTACCTGCTGCAACATCTAACCACAGTGAGTAGCAACCATGATCAGCAAATGGATATGTGTTGCACAAAAGGCAACACAGTCAAATAAACAAGAAGTGTCCCTTTAATACCTCCAACTTTGCCCCCAGTGTCCAGGTTACCTTCGTCTGGAGAAAAAAAACTCTCCCAAGAACAGTCTTTAAGTGAAGGAAATTCAGTCTGAAAACAAAGTATATACAAACTGTAAATAAAAATCCACACAAACCACGCTGCAGCAATTAATTGGACAAGGCAGGAGAAGGAATTGCAGACTTGAAAGCCCAGCAAAACACACACAGTTGGGAAGATGCCAGGAACCCGGATAAGCCTCCACGATACCAGATAATTCATTATTTGCTTCCAACAACTTTGTTGTGTGCAGCTTCCCTTTTAAAACACTGTGTTCCCAGCTCCAGCTAATGAAGGGTATCAGGGCCCTTTCCACCCCCGTAAGTCACAGAACTCATGTTGCTCCCTTCTCCATTCCTCCCTGCATGCCTTAGGATGAAGAGTGGGTAAGGCCTGGGTCTTCCTCTGAATTCCCTCTTCCTTGCTCTATCTCTCCCCTTGCTCTGCCCAGCTGGCCTTTGCCCTTCCCCAGTTTCTTCCACAACCACCGGAGCCACACTCCCACTCCCTGTCAGCTGCTCAGCCTCCCCCTCTGAATCAGACTAGGGCATGGCAGGATAATATATTTCACAAATTTCTTACTTTGTAGATGGGTGATATTTAAATAACTATTAAAGTCCTCTATCTATAGATGGACTAGATCAGGGGTCCATAAACTTGGCAACTTTAAGATATGCTGGCTGGAGAATTCTGGGAGTTGAAGTCCACAAGTCTTAAAGTTGCCAAATTTGGAGACCTCTGGACTAGAAAGTCCATCAAGCAGATGCCTAACTAACAGTCTGTCATTCACCTGAATTCTTTTTGTTGATTTAAGTTATTTAGAAATGTACTTGCTGCCTTATCCCTTCATGGCTCATAAAGAAGACAAGTAATTCTTGGTCTCATGCTTACATCCCATCAGAATTCAGCATAGGAACCTGCTTCCCATATAGCCTTGTTATTGCCCTCATTCTGGTAATTATCCTGCTATTTTTGATTTTACAGACTGGAAAAAGGTTTGAAGAGGGTTTTCTTGAATTTACCAATATCTGATTTGTGGGGTAAGTGGGGTAATCTAAAGGCAGATTTAGCTCATAGATCAAATTTATTTCTATAATACATGTGAGGTTTTCCTTTCTTTAATATTTGTGTAGATATTGTAACTTGTTAATATGTGTGCTTGGTAGTATCTGTGGTGGAAATAAAAGTTGAGTACAGAAGATAAAACCTGAATACTGTTTCTAGATATTTAAATAACTCCCTCCCCCAGATGTCTTCTTCAATAGGATTGTGTATTTGTTAGTAGGATTCACTGGCTTCAGGATTTTCTGTCTTCATTGTGTTTGGGGGGGGTATTGTGTTTGGGGAGGTGCACGAAAGGAGGCTCAGCCAATCTTATTATGCACATGTACTCTGACAATAAAGGTTTGAATTTGAATTTCATACTTGCCTTTATAGAATATATTGTTCAGACTCCCATAAAGGCAAGGCCAGGATAATAATGGGTGAGGCACTTATTGTGTCATCATCTCACATCATTTTCAAAATGGTGTGGGGGATCCAGATAATAATTTAGAATCCCCCTGTCTTTCTACCACTGATTGGTAAATGGTGAAACACCTGGACCATATGTTTGACTATAGTCAGTGGTGGGATTCAATTTTTCATTTTGGAGCTGTCCCAACTTCAGCCACTTTAATGGCTGCCTCTTTGCCGCTGGCAAAAAGAGCTTCTCCTGGATCTACCAGGGACTTTGCAGTATCCCTGGGATTGACAGGATGCAGTCTTCACTTTCACCATCTCTTCGGGATGGTTAGATCCAATTGGACCATCCAGGAGCAAAGATATCGGCAGCTATCTCAGACCTTCCAGATCACATGCCGTATTATCACGACGCCAGTGACGCCCCAGGGTTCAATGTTTTTACTATCGGTTCTGTGGGTGTGGCAGGGGAAGAATACTGTAAAATCTCCAGTCATTTGCCGGTTCTCTGAACTACTCAAAATTTCCACTACCGGTTCTCCAGAACTGGTCAGAACCTGCTGAATGCCATCTCTGACTATAGTGCTTTGGGGGCCTTTATCAGGAAGAAGTACTGCATCTAAAGGCCCTGTCACACTGCCCAATGGATGCAAAACGTTAACAACGGACGAGAAAAATGTTCCATCCGTTGTTATCCGCTCTCAGAAGGGGCAAAAATTTGCATAACCAGAGCGGATAACATGGACAGGGGGAGGACGCAGGGCGGATGGAAAGCGGATGCAGAATGGAAGCCCAGCGGATGGAAGCGGATGGGAGCGGATGGCACATCCGCTAGGCTTCCGGGGGACCTCAGCAAAGTGGACGCGGAACGGATACAGCGGATGCACAGCGGAAGCCTAGCGGATGCCGAGCGTTAATTGCGCATGTGGAGAGGATGCATTGCGTCAACCCCGTGGATATAATGGAAGCAGCTCAGAAGCAGGTCGCCATTCAGAGGAAGGACCTGCTTCTGGACGGATTGACTGCCTTGCCTACCCTGCCTACATGTCTGCCTGCAAGCCTTGCTGCCAGCCTTGCTGTCTGCCTGCCTGCCAGCCTTGCTGCCAGCCAGTCTGCCTGCCAGCCTTGGTGCCTCCCTGCCTGCCAGGCCTTGGTTCATGCCTGCCTGCCAGCCTTGGTGCATGCCTCCCTGCCAGCCTTCCTGCCAGTCTTGGTGCCAGCCTTCCTGCCAGCCTTGGTGCCTGCCTGCATGCCTGCCAGCCTTGGTGCCTGCCTCCCTGCCAGCCTTCCTGCCAGCCTTGGTGCCTGCTTCCTGTCAGTCTTCCTGCCAGCCTTGGTTCCTGCCAGCCTCCCTGCCAGCCAGCAACCCCACAACCATGTGGAAGCACAGCAAGCCTCAGCCATCTGCTGCCAGCCCTGGCAAGAAGGACAGGGCTACCATCCCGCCCCCTGGCCCTCACTCTGGTTCTGCTGGGGCTTCTGCAGCACGGGCTCGCTCTTCTGGGGCTGGGGCTTCTGCTGCTGCTTCTGCTGGAGGAGCTGATGACAAGCACTCCAGCACCAGCCACCTCCACAGCACCTAGACCCTTCACCCATGAGACTGAGCGACCAAGAGGAGTGCCAGAGACTCATTTTTGTTTTATAGCTTCTTGTTAATAAAGTCTATTTTTGATTCATACACTTGCTTCATTTCTTTTTTTTAATAAAGTCTTGCTGGAAACTTTTAGAAATGGTTTAAGCCTTTGCATGCTTGTGGGATGGGTTAAGACAGCAGTGGGATGGGCAGGGATACCTTTGGGATGGGTAATAGCTGTGGGATAGATAAACCTCCAGTGCAAGCATAGTGGGACTGTATGGTCCACCCTCCCAGGTGCCACACCTATGGCCCTTTTTTATCAATAATAATGTAATCAATCATCCACACATGTCAACATAAACACAACTCTTTATTAAATGGCCTGTTCATTGTAGGCCCACCCAACATACATGGCCCAATCTCATCCGTGTGATGAGACAGCCTCAAGGAAGCATCCATTAATCATCTATCATCCTGTCTTGCCACTCCACCGCTCCAGCTGGGGAGTTGCACTAGTGTTTCAGGAGGTTGCGCTGCTTCTTTCCTTCATGTGAGGCTCTGTTGGGGCCTTGCACATCCTCAGTATCTATCAGGTTTTGCCCTTGCCTCCATTCCCCAGGCTCCATGTCCCCATTGCCTTGCTGGAGGTCCACGAGCTTGTTCTGCAAGACTGGGTAGCGGGTGCGCATGAGATTGTGCAGGATATAGTAAGCTTCCATGATCCTCCTCACGGTCTCTGGGCTATGCTGCATGGTGGTGAGAAGTACCTGGAACCTGTTGGCCAGGATGCCAAAGGCGTTCTCCACCACCAGCCTTGCCCTGGACAGCCTGTAGTTGAAGATCCTCTCTTCACGGGTGAGGTATTTGGAGGTGTAGGGCTTCATGAGGTAGGTTGTGAGGGAGAAGGCGTCATCTCCCACGATGAAGTAGGGCACATCTTGCGTGTCGTTGGGCAGGGGTTTTGGATCTGGGAAGCCCACGATGAGGTTGCGTTCCAGCCTACCCTTGAGGTCACTTGCATTGTATCTGAAGCTGACCCGTTGCCTGAAGCATCGATGTCCATGAACTTGTAGTCAGCATCGACCATGGCGAAGAGGATGATGCTGAAGAAGCCCTTGTAGTTGAAATAAGTGGACCCTGAGTTGGCTGGCGCTTTGCAGGCCACATGCTTGCCATCGATGGCTCCAATGGTGTGGGGGAAGTTCCACCTCTGATACCACTGCTCTTGAAACTTTCTTCCATCCTTCTTCAGTGGAGGGGCACTGGAGGAGCTCCTCCTTGTATTCTTCGATGATGGCCTGCACCACTTCTCTGACCACAATGCTGATGGAGTTGTGTGGCACCCTCCATCCATACTGCATGCTGCTGTAGGTGGTCCCTGAGGCCAGGTGGCAGAGAGTGAGTGCCACCGTGAGCCCAGGGTCCAGGCTGGGCCAGAAGTTGGTGTTTGCCTTGGTCAACCTGGGTGTCAGCCGCTGCACAACTTCGTCAAACATGGCTGGAGGCATCCTCATGTAGTTTTGGAATGCCCGAGTGTCTTCGTTCCTGAGCTCCACCATCAACTTATTGTACAGTCCATCCTCTGCTCTTCTGGCGAACCATCTTCGGATCCAGACTCTTTTTGGGTGGCTCCTTTTCTTCTCGCAGTAGAGTTCACAGAGCCTGCAGATGGCTTCGCACTGTTGCAGAACGATGATGGCTGCTGAAAGGACTTTGTTACAATCCACGGTGGACATGACTGGATGCTGTGGAAGAGGAAGAGCCAGATGAAGGCTGCAGAGGTCTGCACCGCTGGGCTGCTGTTCTGAAAGTGAGATGCAGGCGAGTTGATCCCCCTTTTTATAGGCAGTATAGGTTTCCGTTTGCATCCTCTAGGCATCCTCCAGACATCCTTAATATCTGAGATAGGTCCACTCTGCGAACGTTTTTTTCATTTTCCATGCTTTGTTTCCATGCTGCATCCGCTAGGCATCCATTCTGCATCCGTTCTGCGTCTGTTCTGCTTCCTCCCTGTGTCCGAGCGGATGCGAGTTGTGCGGATGCGAATGCCTAGCAGATATAGTGGATGCGTAATGGATGCAGAACGGATGCCTAGTGGATGCGTAGCGGATGCAGAACGGACGAATTGGATACATTTTGCGCGCAAAAGTTTTGAGCAGGTCAAAACTTTCTGAGCGGATGAAACGTCCATAAATGGATGCTGGATGGATAGAGAGGAAGCAAAACGGAGGCAATGAGTACATCGCGTTAACCAACGGATGGCAAGCTTTTTTGTCCGTTTTACATCCTCTTTGTATCCGTTGGTGCAGTGTGACAGGGGCTTAAGATCTCAAATGCATGGGAAGCATCCCTCTAATCTAGTCTTTAAGGTTTAAGATCAAACTGTTCCAATAAGTGGATACATTTGATTTTATCATCTGATTTTATAGAAGTAGTATTTGTCCAGGGTGCGCCTGTCAAAATCAAAAGATGGTGACTGGAGGATTGCAGTGCGATCCTCACTCTTTTGAAGACACGCATTCATGTTCAAAAGGACCAGAGCTTGCACTGTGTTTTTGCCCTCTCCCACAAATGTTCCTGTTTTGATGTTTATATTGTATTGGGCTTGATTTGTTACACAGTTGTTTTATTTGTTAATGGTTTGGTTCTTAAAAACACCCTGAGTCCTTGCAATTGGAGATTTTGTGTATAAATTAAATAACCAAATATATAAAATCCTTTGTGCCAGGTCAGCATTTCATAGGCTGGCAGTATTGGCTATAAATGATAACAGTCCTGATTGAGTTGATTGTTCTTCAGCAGCCTTTTCAAGAATAGAATTTTGTTTTCCCTACTTTGACCAGCCATGAGTCAACCAGAGGTTGTACCTGGAGATACAGCTTGTTACATATTAGCATACTCCAAATACTCTGTTCCCGTTGGTCCACAAATACTCAAACAAACCACAAACCAAATTCTCAAATAAACCTAGAAAGAAACAACTGCTTACCTGAAGAAGACTTTGGCGAAGAGGAACAGGAGGCTCAAGAACACCAAGAAGCAACTCTGGCAGGGAGCAGCCGAGCCGACTCTACCAGCCCGGGTAGGCCAGGCGGGAGCGGCATGGCTGACTCCACCTTCCAGGAGGTTCCACAGAGAAGGACGGGAGAAACAGTGATCCCGTCTGAACCTGCCGAAGACAACAGTACGACTAAACTGCGCAGGTCAAGTAGACAACATAAAAGCCCCACCTACTTATGTGACTACGTAACGTAGGATCAAACCAAGAGGGAAGGGGTGTTACATATTAGCATACTCCAAATACTCTGTTCCCGTTGGTCCACAAATACTCAAATCTGATTGGTGTTCTACTCGACAGTGATTTGTCGAAAATAACTAGTTTATGATTGGCTGCCTCAGCGGTGGGAGAATCAAGGAGCCGTCATTGGCCGCAAGCCATGAGCAGCTTCTATATAAAAAAAGGGCTGCCGTGGCTCCTGGCTCAGACGGAATCCAGCAACTAATAAAAGAGCTGAAGTTACGTTGGTCTCAAGTCTCATTCTTCGTGAACACAACACAGCTCATAAGTGGATCTCAGCATAGCATAATCACCTATTCAGCTGCGATTTTTGTAGTAGTCCCAAAAGACTAACCAACACGAACATTTTATCTGATTTCTGTGGCATTGTATTCATTCACAAAGCATATGAGATACTCACCAACACATCCTTTTGAAGTGTTTTCCTTAAGTGTTAGATATTTTCGCCTGCAGATTCCTATTTAGGTGATTCTTTATGAAGAGTAGCACTTCTGTGCATCTACAGATAAAATCTACCAGATAAAATCAACCTACAGTTGTGAGATGTTAGGCAAAAGGAGGCCATGCCTTCATTTTTATCCTCATATTCTCCATCTTATAGGCATAGTTTTAAAATCAAATATTATTTGGCTTTTTATCTTTCTTTTAAAAATTGGTCTGTCTTTACAACGGTAGTCATTCCAACTTTTGTGCACTGTGACCTTGTCAATTATCTGCTCCTTTCTTTCCCCCTTTGCTGATAGACTTGATAGATTTATGTTATTTAATGTTATTTAATGTTATTTAATGTTATTTAAACAACTTCAGTCCAGGCCCTTCAAATCTTTGATCATTGGAGTCTGCAAATCACATGATCCATCAATATGTTTCTATGGTAAAATTTGAAAAGGTGCACATCAATCAATTCTGTATTTTCACTAGCAAATGTTCTTGAAAATAACGATGTGTTGAAAAAAAAGCTTTCAACCGAAATAGCAGTCTTTCTGATGCTTTAAAAAATAATTTCATATGAATGTAGGCATAAATATACATTTTTGGCAGTTTTTTTTAGTATACCTTTTTTCACAGATGCCAAGAATGTTATACAGTTAGCGTGCCTTCTTTTCCACCCCATTTGTTCTCCTTTTCAATTTTTTTGTGTCCTCCTTTCCTTGCTCAGGTACCTGGTAACCCTTGTCTCACTATGCTCCATTTCTAACTGGTGAGAGTTCTAGATCCACACACTGGTAGGCAGAGCTCACTTATGTCATCCAAAGTCGGGGTCGCCACCTTTTGTACCTCAGGGACCACCAAACTCATAATTTTAAATCCTGCAGACCACTAATATGAATTTTGAGTGATGGTGGCTTGCTGACGTTGGTGGGAGAGAGAGAGAGATCCGATCTAACCTCAGAGGGCTGGTGGTGATGTTCTCCCTCTCCCTCCCTCCCTCCCTCTCTCTCTCTCTCTCACACACACACACAAAGGTCCATCACACACCCTCACCCTCTCCAAGGCAGCTACATTCCTAACCTCCTTTTAAGTCCATTCTCAGGGGGGGAGAGAGAGAGAGAGAGGGAGGGAGGGAGAGAGGGAGGGAGAGAGAGAGAGGGGGGGAGGGGTATCCTGTGATCCCAGATAAAGAATCAGTAGGAAAATGAGGTGGGAGATTTTCCTGCAGATTCTTTTGGGGATTTTCCCAAGGTCTCTGTCTGCAGACAAAGAGTCAGACAGACCCTGGGGATTTTCCCAGAGTCTGTCTGACTTTTTGACACTCTATGGAAGTAAAAGTTGGACTTTGAAGAAGCAGGGTAAAAACAGCATTGATGATTTTGAACATGTTGGTATTGGAGAAGACTCCTGAAAATATCATGGACAACCAAGAAAGCAAGTGACCAAGTTCAAATTATCTTTTTTTGAACATAGTATGAAAACACCTAACTGAATAGAGAAGATTTAATGTTAGGAAAGGTGGGAGAAAAGAGATGGATGAACTCAGTTATAATGCCAATTTCAAGACCAGGTTTGATATGGATCATCAGGGAGAAAATCTATCTTTGTGGTTACTAGGAGTTGATAGCAACTTAATGGCACATAATCATGAATCACTCAATACTGTATGTGACACAGTTCCTCCCACTGACCCCAAGGCAGTTTGAAATTTATACATTGGAATAGATTATAAGATAATTGGGGTTTTGTGTAAACTTAGGCACATATAGTTAGTACAGAAATTGTTCTTTATGGCTTTCTGTGTTCGTAAAATCCAGCTAATTTTGGTTTCTTCAATAAATCATAATTAACAGATCCATGTGCAAAGTACTTACAGTTTTCCTTACTCCAGAATAATACCAGGCTTGGTTGACAGAATGATTACTATTTAGTCTGGTTTTGATAAAATTTAGTTTTATACTATGCAAAGTTGGAAACAAATAAAATTTAGCTACTCATATCACTTTCTAGGCAATTAATTGGATAGAGACGTTGCTTGGGTATGAAAATCTCAATTTGGTAGGGAAGCAAAGTTAAGGCCCGGTCCCACTGGCTGATGGATGCAAAATGTATGCATAAAGGACAAAGTGGACGAGCAAATTTTGGAGGTGGCACCATCCATTTTCATCCGCTCCAAAAATTGGTGAAAATTTGCATAAACAGAACGGAAAAGAACGGACGTGGGTAGTATGTAGCGGGGATGTTAAATGGATGTTCATCGGAAGCCTAGCGGATGAAAGCGGATGGAAGTGGATGATACCTCTGAAAGGGGTTCCGGGGAGAATTTTGAAGTGGACGCATAGTGGAAGGGGTGGATGCATAGCGGATGAAGCAGATGCATCATGGACGCTTATAGGAAACAAAGTGGATGCTGCGCGGATGTATATTGGATGCAAAGCATTCACTGCACATGCGGGGAGAATGAATTGCGTCAGCTCCACAGATATAAAAGGATGCAGCACGCACACAGTCAGCATACAGGGGAAAGACGTGCTGCCACATACATCTTGCTGGAACACCATGGTTCGTCAGTCAGGCAAGAAGAGGAAGTCCGTGCCTACTTGTTCAAGCCCTGGCAAGGTGAAGAAGGGCAGAACCAGCATCCCACCCACTGACGCTGACTCTGAAGCTGCTGCTGCTGCTACTGCTGCTGTGGTGGACCAGCCCCAAGCCCCTCAAAGCCCTGCTGCTGAAGGCCCTGCTGCTCAAGCTCCTGAAGGCCCTGCTGCTCAAGCCCCTGAAGGCCCTGAACAATCTCCAGAAGGCCCTGATGCTGAAGCCCCTGAAGCCCCTGCTGAAGCCCCTGCAAGAGGGAGGAAGAGGCAAGGGAAGGAGAAGGGAGAGAGGAAACAGTACACCATTTCTGAGGAGCATGAGAATGAGGTGCTGGAATGGCTGAGGGAGAACGAGTACCTCTGGAGAAAGGGCCACAGACTCTATCGCAACACCAAGAAGAAGCAGGCAGCTTGGAGAGACAAGGCAGAGAGCCTGGAGTACACTGCAGAAGTACTCCTTGGATGGTGGAAGCACATGCACACCTGGTATGGCAAGCTACACCTCAAGAAATCTGGGCAGGCCGTTGTCAAGCTCACTGACCAGGAGATGTATGTCATGGCCAAGTGCAGTTTCCTGGAGGGTGAGATCCGCCACTGAGGAGCAGCCCCTCTGACACCCCTCTCCCTCAGACAGCCCACAGCCAGCCAGTCCTCTTTCAGCCAGGAGCCAGCTACCCTGTCCAGGCAGGTGTCTTCAGAGGGCCCCACAGCAGAGACCCCCTCGACAGTTGCACTCCCCATGCTGGCGGACTTGGAGGATCCCATGGAGGATGACGCCCTTCTTCCTCCACAAATGGAGGAAGAAGCAGCAGCCACCAGAGGCCAACCCACCCCCACCCCCAGCTCCAGAGGATGCAGGCAGAGAGGCAGACTAGAGGGCCAGGACCGCAGTGTGCTGTTAGAGATCAGGGACACAATGAAGACCAGCACAGAACTTCTCTCTCAGCTGGTCCACTTGGACAGAGCATTCTCAGGTCGGAAGACCTTCATCAAGGATGTCAGCCAGACCCTGAGGGACCTGCCCGCAGCTTCATATGTACAAAACTCATACCACTTCTTAGAAATGATC
>BLBF01008279.1:0-10068 GCA_015471245.1 Laticauda colubrina
CAATCAGGTTTGTAGATTTGGAGTCATCCACTTTACATATAGAACACACACCACTAATGCCAAAGCAGGTGAGGCACTGTAAACCAGTTTTGTTTCTAAAATGGTCATGATTGTTAACAGACTCACTGGGAAGATATGGATCATTTACAGGAATTTCTTTTACAAATGGTAGGGAGAAAGGGAAAGAGATTTTCAGCATGTGACTTTTGGAAAGACAAGAGAGAAAAATAAAAATATCCACAATGAAGTAAAAAATAAGGTGAAACTAAATACTGCAGCTGGGGAGGGGAAAGTGTTCAGAATAGATTTTTGCTCTAAAATAAAAGAGCCATTGGGAAAACTCAGAGGGAGTTTTTGATTTTGACCTATTTCTTCAAGCGAAGGCTGATCCTTAGAGACTCCTGTCCAGAGTGCAAAGATGTCCTAGCAACCTTTCTAATGCTGTATCCTCATGATTCACTACCTTTGTCTTCAACCTTACTTGAAAATTGCAGTGGACATGCCCCTTAGAGACAAAACATGTATATTTTCTGCACTCTTTTGACCCAGCATTAATGCTTGTCTTCTCAGGCATTTAAAAAGGCTCAATGGGATATCTTTTACTGCAAAGAGTGAGAATAGTGATGCTTATCCTTAGGGAGAATCACAAAAAGCAAGCCTTTAGTTTACTCACTTGAGAGTGCCTGTTGTGTTAATTGTGAAGACTTAAAGCACCCCCTGCTAGCAACTGTGCAAGTAACTAAACAGCTGGCTTTTTTTTTTGGCCAGGATAGTCCTGCGTACTAAAACATTTTCTTTTTTCTAGTGGACTACCAGCTGTTGAAAAAAAATAACAACTTTGTTTCACAGGGCATTTGGACAGTTTTCCAATCCAGCCTTTACCCATAAGGATTAAAGTAAAAACCACTTTAACACATGACAGAATAGGCTAGGAACACAGGGAGGCTGCTCTGCACTTCCCTACTTGCCCCTCTGCATTGAAGAGGGCAGGAATAAATGCTGTCATCCTCAATCCACACTTATACTGTTGAAAAGATGTCCTCCACCTGAACTTTCTTGCTCCGCATCAAAAGCAAGTGTCCTCCTCCCTCCTCAGCTAGCACAAACAGAAATGTCTGGTTCACGTGTTGCACTTCATTCAATTTAATTCAAACCTTTATTGTCAGTACACAACATATGTACAATGAGATTGGCTGAGCCTCCCTTAGTGCATCCTCCCCCCAACATAATGCAACTCACGGTGAAATACAGAAAATCCCTAACCCAGTGAATCATACTAACAAACATGCAATCCTATTGCACCAATGAGAACATATTGTACATTGCGCCAGCCCTGCAAGTCTATCGTATTATGTAGTTGTGAAGTTATTTTGCACTCAGGAGTCTGACAGCCCATGGATAAAAACTTTTTTTTAGCCTGTTTGTACGACTGGCTATGCTTCTGTATCTCCTTCCTGATGGTAGGAGAGTAAAGAAGTGCTGACCAGGGTGTGAGTTGTTCCTGAGGATTTTTCTCACTCATCTAAGGCAGTGGCCCCTAGCAATTTCATCTAGAAGTATCAGGGGACAGCCCATGATGTTTTGTGCTATGCTCACCAACCTCTATAATGTCTTTCTATCTGCTGTTGTCAAGCCGGCTTAGAAAGTTGTTGTTGTCCATTCTGTTATTTTAGAGAAATACCACCATTCCAGTTGGCTGGTTTACGCATTGGAGGCATTGATCCCCTACACAGACACATACAATCTGCCCTGGATGATCATTTCCTGGTCAACTACCTGTAATAGCTTGGTTCCCACCCCTACCCTCTACCGCCGTCTTCAGTGCCTGAAGTGCACATCTTAGGGGGAAAGTCCTTTTAACTGGGCAAAGCCCACAATAGTTGTATCAAATTTACCCTTGTTGTCAAAGTAATTAGAAAAGTTGTAAAACCCAATGCCCCCCCTTTTTTTTAATTACTTGGCATCAATGGGTGGGGAAAAGAAGCATGAACATCAAGCAATTGGGAGCCACATTAACCACTAGCCAAAGAAATAACTTCTGGTCACATTGTGGCCAAAGTGGAGGAAGGGGTGAAAGTCCTGACAGAAATTTATTACTCTGGCTTTTTTTCCAGCCACTTTATGTGAGAGACAAAAGCAGCTGAGGGCCGCACAATAGAAATTTCAGAGTGTGGATTTACTTGTTTAACTCTTCCAGTTTGTTTAACTTTTTAAAAAGCCAATGTGAGTCTTTTTGTACACTTTGTCCAGTTCTGTGGTTATTCACAAAAGAAGCAAGGAAGATAAACAGAAAACTATCTGCAAAGAGAGGTTCCTAAAGATTGAAGATCCCGGATTGTCATATCCTCATTTTTAAAAACTGCAATCTCTCTGAACATCTATTTGAGGGAAGGATAAACACTAGCCAAGAATTACTTGTGACTGCTGTTCACCTCACCTTAAATTCCTCTCGGAATTTGTTGCATAATTATTTCTCTTTTATCCCCATATTTGCTAGGAATAAACTAAGTTATAGTCCCACATATCTGAAAGACTCAGGAGCTTTGGGAATAATTATTTGTTATAAAGATCCTTGCAAAGTAATAGGTCATTTTTTAGAAATATATAAAAAGGGCTTGCAAAAATTAATTTTGAAAACATCCCTGTTTATGGTGAGAATCCATATCAAAGAAGTCTAAATCTGCCCAAGAGCTGTAAAGCAAGATCATTTTGTAACATTTATAAAATGAATGGCTGTTTTTTAAAAATTAGTTTTAATATGTCTTTAACTTTTTCAGAATTTCAAAATAGCTAATCAAAGCAAATGTGATTTAAGAAAGCTAAGAAATCGGAGCACTAAATCAAGGCTTTTAGGGAGACTGTGGTATGCTTTAAATTTACACATTACACGAAATCATAATGCAATACATTTGTTTTCAAGCTTAGATTGATAGTTTTATGAAATTTTTCAGAGACACTGCCATGACATCACCTGGATTATAATCAATTAATTAATTAATTTGGTTTGTCAATTGCTTACAAGATAATAGGTATAAGTAAAAACATAGTTATGAATACAAGGATACGTATAAGAAAAATAAACAAAACAATAGGACGGGGACGGTAGGCACAATTGGTGCGTTTATGCACACCCCCTACAGACCTCTTAGGAAAGGGGTGAGGTCAATAGTAGACAGTCTAAGGTTAAAGTTTTTGGGGTTTGGGGAAGAAACCACAGAGTCAGGTAGGGTATTCCAGACATTGACCACTCTGTTGCCGAAGTCTTATTTCCTGAAATCAAGTTTGGTGCCGTTAACCTTGAGTTTGTATCTATTGTTTGCTCCTGTATTGTTATGGTTGAAGCTGAAGTATTCATTTAATTCTCCAGGGTGGAATCTAAATTAATAAAACCCTGATTCCCATCTGCAATCATGGCCACCACCACCACCAATTCAATCCCCTCCATTTGTAAGTTCACCATAATATAAATTGTATTTAACAGTATCTATGAAAATATGAGAGGTGCCTTTGGTATATTGTATGTTATGGTTGCTACACCTGGAGAAATAAGAGTGAGCACAAAAGTTTTAACAGAATAACAGAATTGAAAGGTTCCTATTTCAGACCCTTGCTTAAACAGGAGATCCTATACATTTCAGACAAGTGGCTATCCAGTCTCTTAAAAGCCTCCAGTGATGATGTTTTGTTACAGTTGTTGTTTGTACAGATGATGTTACAGTTCCTGTAACCGTTCTTCATGTGTTTTAGTCTCCAATCCCCTAATCATCTTGGCTGCTCTTCTCTATACTTTTTTCTAGAGTCTCAACATCTTTTTTATGTGGTGACCAAAACTGGAAGCAGTACTCTAAGTGTGGTCTTACTAAGGTTTTATAGAGTGGTATTAATGCTTCACTTGATCTCGATTGTATCCCTCTGTTAATGCAACTTAGGAATGCATTAGCTTTTTTGGCTGTTGCTGCACACTCATATTTAGTTGGCTGTCCACGAAGACTCCAAGATCCTCTCACAGTTACTGCCTATTGAGCCTGGTTTCACCAGTCTACATGTGTATTTTTGGTTTTTCTTGCCTAAGTGTAGGACTTTACTTTTCTCTACAGTGAATTTCATTGAATTAGGTTCAGTATAGCTGTCCCTTGTCTACCTTTGCAATGACAAAGTTTGAAAGACCTGTTCGATCTCCCACTCGATACAGAGTTTGTCTCTCAGTTGATATCAGAGTAGTTAAAGCCCCCCATTACTATGTGGTGTGTTTCCTACATACATTTAACTGGTTAGCAAAAAGTTAATCTATTTCTTCTGCTTAGTTGAGTGGCCTGTACTATACACCTATGGGAATGTCATTATTTTTCCTTTTGTACTGACCCATATGCATTCTAGGAGGCTTTCATTCTTTGTTTTTATGCATTTCTGTAAATATCTAGTAATCTCTTAAATATAATGCAACTCCACCTCATCTTTCATTTGATCTGTTTCTTTTGAACAATTTGTATCCTTCCATCAGAGCATTCTAGTCATGAGTTTCATCCCACCAAATGTCAGTAATGGCATCTATATCATACTTGCCCTTGTGTACTAGTACTTCAAGCTCACCTTGTTTGTCCCCAAACCTGGAGCATTTGTGTATAGGCATTTGAATCCTTTATTACTGATCATAGCTCCTGCTTTTTATCTACATTTTTCTTCCTTCCCATCACTCCCTACCTCATTGTTTGATTGGTTGTCTTAGGTTTTATGCTTGGGATTAGATCCTAAAAATCCTAAGGATTAGTCACCTTCCCCCCACAATTTTAGTTTAAAACCCTTCTGATACATTGAGCCAGTTGTTTTTTGAGCACATTCTTCCCAATCCTTGTGAGGTGCAGCTGATTTCTTGTAAGAACCAGGAAGAATGACTGGGTTCAAGTTTTCATTGGGTTCAAATTTTGGGAATTCAAAACTCATCTGCACCTGAAGTTGCAGCAATCACTTCTGCTATTCTTGACAGCAGCTGAGTCAAAATTTTCTGTATTTTCTAGGTGCTGCTATAAAATGGAAATAATCCAACTAAATAAAATGTAGATCAGAAAATTAGAGGATTACCTTAAAAATAAAATCTGTATCCTAATTATTACACAAATGTTCATACTCCTTTGACAATATGGTATTATATTTGTTTAATTATTTCTAATAAATTGTAGTTTTGATATATAATAAACTAATTATTCAAAATACAATAATTAGTTTTATTTTTTGCCCAGCTGTAGCCCCAATGAAATCATTTTTATTTGGGAGAGAGTATGGAAAGAAACCTCTGCTACAAATAATTGATCAATGTCTGTTGAAATAAATTTTGGATTAATGTAAAATTGATAGTATATTGACACATACTTGTAAAATTACCATTATAATATATAGCATTTCACTATGAATTGTGTTTTACAAAAGGATAGGCATAGACTCGCTTAATGTTGCAGAATTACCACACACAAAAAAAAATCACTATTAGCCATGCTGACCGAGTTGTTATAGCTAGGCAAGGACTCAAGGTCTATAAGCTCCTTATTTCTGGTATCCATTTCTGGATGTCTCTGTGCCTGAGTAATTTGTGATCTAAATTCGCTTTTCACATTCATGCTGGAGGACCCACTGCCATTTCCTGCTGTGGGCTTCTGCTAGCTTCAGCGAATCCTGGAAGGCATTTATCCTAGCATTGAAGGTGATCTTGAAGAGAATGGCTTGCTCGTTGATTGCCTTGATCTTTTCCCCACTCTGCCAGCAACTTGAGGTTTTCCATCTCACTTAAGGACCTCTGGAAAGCTGCCGTGTTTGGAGATCAGGTCGTTGCAAGTGCTGAGGTTTTTTTTTCAATGTGCAGTTCACTCTTGTCTGACTGCAAGGCATGCTCTTTGTCTCGAGTCATCTGACTGGTTGCTCTTGATTTTGATGGGCCTGACCTTGGCCAGCTCCAGGATCATGCTCCACTGCTGTCACTCCTGCTTTTAAAAGACAGGTCCTTACCCATTAGAAAGGACAATATTGTAAGAATCCTCCATATCGTTGTGAGACATGGACAGGCTGATGGTTTTTTGACAGATGTATGCCACCTGCAACAGCAAAGGCCAATGAACATTACAAGTTGATTGTAAAAAAAAATGTTAGAAAATTGCATGGAAGAAAAACATATTGTGAAATTTCCATCACAAGGAAGTGAGGATGGCTACCATTGGCCTAGAGACGGTATCTTGGCTGTCACAAGAGGGAGACTGGATAAGCCTCTTATTGGGCCTGAGAAGATATACTGTGGCAATAGGATTGGTGAGGGGCTATTTGGCTAAAAAGGACAGGCTCTGAGACATTTTGCTCACCATTTAAATTTTTTATATTATTTTATATTATTAAGAGACCCGATGGCTCGATGGTTAGAATGCTGTCCTTCTGCATTCTAACTTCTGCTGATCACCAGCTGCCAGCAGTTCGGCAGTTTGGATCTCACCAGGCTCAAGGTTGACTCAGCCTTCTATCCTTCCGAGGTGGGTAAAATGAGGACCCAAATTGTTGGGGGGGGGGTATATGCTGACTCTGTACATTGCTTAGAGAGGGCTGTGAAACACTATGAAGCTGTATATAAGTTTAAGTAAGCTATTACTTAAGCTATTGCTATTGTTGCTTGATTTGATTTTTATCTTAATAATCATTATTGTAATTAAAGCCTATAACTCCCTCCAAATTGTGTTGCTGTGCCTGGGACAGGTCACCTGAGAAAGGGATAGAAGGGCCCAATTGCTGGTGGTCTTTTGGGGGGAGCGCTACATATCTATGAAAACATTTATTATGTGAGATTCCTCATCGGAGAAGTCTAAATCTGTCTAAAAGCTACATGGTGAGATCATTTTGTAATATTTACAAATGAATGTGTGATTTTTTTAAAAAACAAATTTCTAATTCATTTAATTTTTTCAGAATTTTAACATAAAAGCAAATATAAATTTAAGAAAGTTCAGAAACCTGAGAATTAAATCAAGGTATTTAAATCATAATGTACTATCTTTGTTTTCAAGTTCAGACTGATGTATTAACTCAGTGTTCACAGTTTAACATATTTTACCTATGACTATTATTAAGTACTCTATGACTATCATTAAGTGTTCTACCTTATGATTATTGACTCTTGACGAATGTATCTTTTCTTTTATGTATACTGAGAGCATTTGCACCAAGACAAATTCCTTGTGTGTCCAATCACACTTGGCCAATAAAGAATTTTTTTCCATTCTATACTGTCCTATTCTGTCCTATTCTGTCCTATTCTGTCCTATTCTGTCCTATTCTGTCCTATTCTGTCCTATTCTATTCTATTCTATTCTATTCTATTCTATTCTATTCCATTCCATTCCATTCTTTGCTGGCTTGGCATTATTTATTTATTTATTTTAAAAAATTATTGATTTTTAACACAAACATAAACAAACAAAACATAAAAACATCAAGCCATCTTCCATATTTATATATACATACAGTGTGCTGGTTGGTTTACAAACTGTTTTGTGCTTCCATTTCATAGTCTTTAATTACAATTACATTGTATATGCTCTCGTATTTTCAATCAAATTTTAAATACATTAATATCATTATTAATCATTTGACAATACTTTTATTCATTCATGTTTTATGAAATAATCATTTTTTACTTAATTTGTTTTATGATGGTTCATATTATCATCCCAAATCTATCCTAGATTCATTTTGTAGATATAATAATAAAAGAATAAATCTTTATATATTTATTATTTTCTAAGAATCTACATATTTCATTACTATATTTTATTGTCTAACCATTGATGGAACAGATCCAAAATTTTATAAAATTGTTTATCATCTTGTTCTCTAATTTCAAATGTCAATCTACTCATTTCAGCACATTCCAATATTTTCTTAATGATTTCCTCCTGTGATGGTGTTTTCTCATTTTTCCCATTTTTAGCAAATACAATCCTAGCCGCTGTTACTACATTTACAATCAGGTATTTCAAGTTTTTACTATATATTTCAGGTAAAATTCCCAATAAAAATATATCTGGTTTCAAATCTATATGGTTTTTTGTCATTTTTTCCAACCACGTGTGGATTTTAGTCCAATATTTTTTTGCATTTGCACAAGTCCACCACATATGGTAATATGAGCCAGGTGTCTGATGACATTTCCAACATTTTTCAGATTTATTCTTGAACATTCTTGCTATTCTTGTCGGGGGAAGATGCCACCTAAAACACATCTTATACAAATTTTCTTTATATGCTGTTGACATTGTCATTTTATAATTTTGAGACCACAATTTTTGCCATTTCTCTAGATCAGTCCCATATCCAAAATTCTTCCCCCAAGCAATCATTGTTTCTTCAACTTGTTCTTCCTCTAGTTTAATTTCTAATAAATATCCATAGTTTTTTAATCACCTTTTCATCACTATCTGTCAAAATCTTATCTAAGTCAGTCAGTTTATCATAGAAACCTTCTGTTTTAATATCTTTATCATACCTTGAATGTATTTGTGCATAATAAAACCAATTCATCTTTATACCTTGTTCCTGTAGTTTTTGGATAGATTTAAGTTCACATTTTTCATTCAATATTTCACCATATCTGTTTGTTCCTTTTTGTATATTATAGGATAAGAAAATGCTTCAATAGTCGATAGCCAAACTGGAATTTTCAAATAACATTGTCTTTTAGTCTTCTCCCAGTTTAACCACAGAGGCTCCCATATATAATGTCTTCTAAAATACCTGTGTTTTCGTTCCTTTATACCATAAAAAAGCATGCCAGCCCAACAACAGATCATGTCTTTCTAATGTCAACAATCTAGCATTTCTTAATGTTATCCATTCCTTAACCCACATCAAATTTGTAGCTTGGTAATACAACTCCCAATTAGGCAAACCAAATCCTCCTCTTATTCTAGCATCTTGCAAAAGTTTTAACTTTATTCTTGCTTTCTTACCTTCCATATATATTTAAACACAATTTTATTTAAATCTTCAAAGTAATATTTTCCAAGCCTAACTGGAACTGTTTGGAACAAATATAAAATTCTGGGTAATATATTCATCTTTGTTCCATATTAACATACTCCAAATAGCCTATTCCTATTGGTTGAGAAATACTGGAAGCTGATTGGTTCATTACTCGACGCTGATTGGCCAATAACAGCTGACCTGTGATTGGCCAGCTCAGTGGCGGGAAAAACAAATAGCCGTCATTGGCCACTAGCCACGAGCAGCCTCTCTATAAAAAGGGACGGCTCCTGGTTCAGACGGACTTTCTGCACTAAATAAAAGAGCTGAAATTACGCTGGTCTCTGGTCTCATTCTTTGAGAACTCAACACTGGTGACGAGGATGGGATACTGAGAGAGGAGACCAGTCGAGCACGTGGCATCGAGAACCGAGCAGATGAAATGGCTTTTTTTAGCAAAGCCCATCTGTTCTAGCAGTAATAACATGAATTGCCAATTCACATTATCAAATGCCTTCTGTGCATCTAGAAATATCAAAGCCATTTGTTTTTCAGGATGTGCCTCGTAGTATTCCAAAGTGTCCAAGATTACTCTCATATTGTCTTTGTCTCTTTGCTAGAAATCCATTTTGATCAGGATGGATAAAATTGTTTAAGTATTTTTTAAGTCTTTCTGCCAATATTGAAGCAAAAATTTTATAATCTGCATTTAATAAGGAAATAGGTTTGTAGTTCTTGATTTGTAATGGATCGGCCTCCTCTTTTGGAACAAGTGTAATATAAGCTTCTGACCATGATTTAGGTATCCTCTTCTTTAACATAACTTTATTCATAACTTCTAGCAATGGAAGATTCAACGATTCATTCATTCAACAAATGATGATGAAGTATGATGAGAGACTCCAAAAAATTGAAGAAGATAAACAAAGAGATAAGAAGATTGGAGATATAACAGATTAACTGTGGTTGAACAAGATAAAAGTGGTATGCTGAGATGGGAGATGGACAGATCAGAATTTTATCAGGATGGTTTTTTCTACATCCTGATTGGTTGGGAGTCTTGGTCTGTGTTTATTG
>BLBF01008284.1:0-10000 GCA_015471245.1 Laticauda colubrina
TTTGTATGTGGAGTCTTGGAGTAGGTCTGTCAATTTTGTTTCATAGTTTTTTCTGTCCATTACTACTGTGGCATTTCCTTTGTCTGCTGGGAGTATTATTATGCTGTTATCATTTTTCAGGGTTTGTAGTGCTCTGAATTCATCTTTTTGCAAATTATTTTTGGGTGGTTTCGTTGTGCATAAGATGTGAGTAACCTGGTGTCTTATTCTGTCAGCTTCATCTGTATTTAATTTGGTTAGGCTGGATTCTACTGCACATATGATGGAATATGTTGGGATTTTTTTGGGTGCTATGGCATAAATGAATCCTTTGGATAGGACATCTGTTTCTGTTTTGGTGAGTTCTCTGTTGGAAACATTATATACTAATTGTTTCAGTTGTTGTGAGTTGTTGGGGGTTTTCTTGTCATGTTCTAATTTCTTTAGTTTCTTTGAGAGTTTTTCATTTTTGTAAGTGGTTTCAGTTTCAGCTCTCCAAGTTGTAAGTTGTTTTATCTTATCCCAAAGTAGAGGGTGGATTTTGTTGCTCAATTCCAGGTGTAGTGCTAGAAAATCTTTGTTTTACTGATCCAATTGGAATCTTTTACTGTGAACTTCATTTCTGAGTAGAGATATCTCTGTCCTTTTCAGGATACGTTTGGTAGCTGCTGTGTTGTTATGAAATGTTAATTTGAAGCAGGTTGGTGTTGCATTGTTGTCTCTGCAGCTGCATAGGAATTTTAGGTCACATAGTATTCCTGCTCTTTTAACTTCCAGCTTCTCATAGCTTTTGATCTGGCTGTTTATTTCCTCCCCGTAGAGGACAGATATTTGTTTTTTAAGCTTTCGCGGGTACTTACATGTGTGCTGTTCAGCTTCCTTCGGGTATTATCCCACATCATTGTAGTGCTTTCAAAGTTGTAGCAACGTTTCAGCAGAATCTCATCTGCCATCATCAGGCTTCTGTATTGAGTTTGTATGTGGGTCAGGCTATCACCCACATACAAACTCAACACAGAAGCCTGAAGATGGCAGATGAAATTCTGCTGAAACGTTGCTACAACTTTAAAAATACTACAATGACGTGGGATAATACCCGAAGGAAGCTGAACAGCACACATGTAAGTACCCGCGAAAACTTTAAAAAAACATATATATATATGTATGTATGTATGTATGTATGTATGTATTTATGTATTTATGTATATGTATGTGTGTGTGTGTGTGTGTGAATGTGCACATACACACATATTGTCCACAGAAAGAGAGATTCTAAACAGCTTACAAAATTTTATTTAAAATCTTAACATTATGAAAATAATGATGAAACCTTATGAAAACATGAGTATAATGAAAATATTTGTAAATCCTATAATGTAGCAGTTTCAAAATTACAATATAGTCTTGATTTTATTATACCCATTTCAACTGACCTGTAAACCAAAATTCCATTGTTTATTTTAAAAAAATACATTCCAGACTTCCGGTTTGCAGGGCTTCGGCAGCAGACAGGAATCCGCGATCATGCATGGTTTCTGCCTGGGCTTGCCACCGGAGCGCCCATAGCCAGCTGGCTTTGGGGCTAAGCCACCCCATAGAGGTCGGTGAAGACGCGGGAGACTCCAGCAGGGTCGAGGAAAGCCACATCTTTCCTCTCCGGCTGGCTAAACTTCCTTTCACGAAGGCGGAAGAGTGGCGGTCAGAAATTGCTGCCTGACAGAAGCCCTCATCCGGAAAGGATGTGCAGGAGGAAGAAAGGGCTGAAGTGAAAGTTTTGGCTTACCGGGATAAGAAGAAACAATTAAGGCATCCTGGAACTTAAACTTTTTTTAAAAAAAGATACATTGCTCCCAAAGAAGACTCGGAAGCAGCGAATGAAAATGAAAAGGGAAAGTTGTTTTTTTTTCACTCTCCTTCCTTAAGTTGACAGAGAACAGAGATGAATGAGAAATCAGAAAAATCTGCTTTGGCATCAACAGGTATTTAAAGTGGAAAATTTAATGCCTAAGGGATAATAAAGATTTCTGAATATAAAAGGCAAAAAAAAAAAAGAGAGAGAAAGAAAATTTTCTTTTGCTGTAAGTGGGAAGGGAGAGGAAGAGAATAAGAACAGGATTTGGAAGGAGGAAATAGCCTGGAATCTGAAGAATCTAAAGTTAAATTTTAACAGGACTGCTAAAAGATACATTTTAACTGGAACTTTGTAACTAAATACTAACCCCAGAAAGAGAAAGTGCAAAAAGGAAGAAAGTGTAAAAAGAAACAGCTTGTGCATATTTGGATTGTTTGGTGACTTTGGGACTTTTGGAATTATAATGGAAGGATTAAAAACACTTGGGTGGTTTTTTTAAAAGAAGAAAAAAAACCTCTACAATGGCATTACTTGTGGATGAACTGAAAATAGAAATTTAAAAATATAAAGAAGAGGAACAAGAAGGGAAGGGCTCTCTAGGTTCCATTTTTCAATTCTTAGAAATGGCGATCTTTACCTACGAGAAACTACAAGAAAAGACTATGCAACAAGAAGATTGGGACAAAGAAGAAGCCATCTTTATCGAACAAGTAACTTTACTTGGGGAAGAAAGGGGAAAGAGGGGAAAGAGAATGGAGAATTTGAGACCTAAAAAAACAACCAAAAAAGGGAAAATTAAGGTGAAAAGTGGATATAATGTGAGAAAGCAACAGAAAAAGGGAATACAGAAAAGGGAAATAGAGGTGGAGAGACAAGGGGGTAAAAAGGGCAGAGAGCAGAAGCAAAGGAGGAGGGAAGAGAAGAGAAACTACAAGGGTGTGAAGCAAGATGTAAAGAAACAGGACTTATTTAGAGATAATGGGTAAAAATTTAATTGAAAAAGTGATTCTGCAAAGGTACATATGATTGTATTGTTATATTTGTATTTAGAAATAATATTAGAAAATTGGAAACAACGTATGATTTAGTGAAATATTTCTGAATAAAATAAATGGAATGAATTAAATGAGAGAATTAATTTAGAAAGGATTGGAAACATATTAATAACATAATATTTTAAAATGAAAAAATACATTCCATGAAATTTAGAACATAAGAAGTAGAGAAAATGAATAGGAGGACCAAATTTATCCAAAATTCCCAACTATCATTGGATACTACTTTTAAAAAAATAATTCATAAAAGGATTTTAAATTAAAATCAAGATAGTTCCAAGGAAGCTTTTTTTTTTTTTTTACAGTAGAACCTCTGGTCATGACCATAATTTGTTCCATAACTTTGGTGATTTCTTCATCTTTCCAATGTTTCATCTTCAGGTATGTTTTGGTCAGGGGTCATGTTTGATCTCAGGAACACTTACAGGAACCCGTATGTGTTCCTGACCAGATTTAGAAAGGATTGGAAACATATTAATAACATAATATTTTAAAATGAAAAAATACATTCCATGAAATTTAGAACATAAGAAGTAGAGAAAATGAATAGGAGGACCAAATTTATCCAAAATTCCCAACTATCATTGGATACTACTTTTAAAAAAATAATTCATAAAAGGATTTTAAATTAAAATCAAGATAGTTCCAAGGAAGCTTTTTTTTTTTTTTTTACAGTAGAACCTCTGGTCATGACCATAATTTGTTCCATAACTTTGGTGATTTCTTCATCTTTCTAATGTTTCATCTTCAGGTATGTTTTGGTCAGGGGTCATGTTTGATCTCAGGAACACATACAGGAACCCGTATGTGTTCCTGACCAGATTCAAAAATTTTGTGAATTTTTTGGTGGGAACCAATTTGGTCATGGTCAGAATCATTGTGACCAGAGGTTCTTCTGTATATTTTCATGACAAAAGATAGAAAAGATGAGCTATTGTGTCAACAGGATTACTGTTGGCTAAAGGAAGAACAGGATGGGTTAATTATTTAGCAAACTGATTCACTGAACTTTAATATGAGTTTGTAGGTAGTAAGAAAATCGTACTATGAAAGGAATGAGGGAAGGGAAGGTTTGTATCTTAAGGGGAAAATGCTGAATTCCTATTATGCAGGTTTCTAATTAAGTAGACTAAAAAAAGCATAATCTAACACATTTCAGAGCAAGAAGGGTTTCTGTCTGAATTGTTACTGTATTTAGGGAAGGCTCCCTGCTGGGCTTCATGTTTTAAGTTAAGGTTTTGCCAATTAATAGTTTGTTATCAGGTAGCTCCACAGGGATTGTGAGCACAACACAAAGACAAACCTATTCTAGTTTTCCTATGGCTGATAAATTGTCTCTTTTTTTTTTTAACAAAATCTTATGACAAATGAGTTCCAGCTATTACATTTCAGATGTTCGGTTCTGAATATCTATCACTTTAGAATGGAATATGCTCTGTGTTAATGGCAGCTTGTTATAGCGTGACTCAAAATTACATTGATATTTAAAAAATAAGATCGAGATCTCTCTCTCTCTCTCTCTCTCTCTCTCTCTCTCTCTCTCTCTCTCTCTCCCTCCCTCCCTCACTCACTCCCTCCCTCCCTCTCTCTCTCTCTCTCTCTGTGTGTGTGTGTAGGCTTCATGTATCAGAGCATTCCTCAGGGAAGTCACTTTTTCCATGTGTTCAGCTCAATGTGTTTAATTATGCTCTCTAAATATTTAAGCATATTAATACTAAATTTGCATTTGATTATATCATATAATATTGTAATAATCATAAATATTTTTTTAAATGACACCACTCCAACAACAAACATTGAATGAAAAGATAATTGATAATACCCAAGGTAAAAAACAACAGTAGAAATGTGAGAATACTATCCTGTATAATAATTTTAGTTGTTTCATCATACATTCATACTCAAATAAGGAGCCCCAAGTAATTATTTTGATTTGTAGTTTTTCAGGCTTATTATATATGGTATATTACTTGAAATGGCAAGTTTTCCTGTTTTGTATTTAAAAATTCATCCTGTTTTTAGGTTATCGGTCTGTGCAATCTCAATAATTTGCATTGGACATATGCTTTGCAAGCAGATGAAAACAATACTGCTAAGTAAAAAGCTATGTTTTAAATCTGTAGTAGTCAGGGCTGCTTTGAAAAGATTGAATGAAGTAAAGTGAAAAATGATGTGATTTGTACAACTGAGTGCTTCACTTACAACAAAACTGTGATTTCTGGTTTGTTCAACCAGAAATATCTTAAGGATAATAGCTCTGAGTGCAAAGCACACAAAATCTGACCCCCCTCTCCTTTCAGCTTTTATGTCTTGGTTCATTTTCTAGAAATATTTTTTTTTATTTTCTTCTCTCATGAAATATAATTTCTGTTAGGCCATCAGTTTGTAACATAGCAATATTTTGTGCCACTCTTCTTAGGTCTGCATGCACACATGAATCAATCACTATGGAATATATAGAAATATATGAAAGAGAAATGACTATTATTTTTGGAAATATTGGAACCATTTGATCAACTCATATATTCTAGGAAAAAAATAATATAGAAGATAAATTGCAGTTTCTGCATTTCTCAACCATTTGCCACATACTTGTTAAGTTTATGTGAAGCCATTTTGCTTCAGGATTATATGAAATATAAATCTTTACCTTATATGTTCTTCTCTTTTCAGGATATATAATTTTTATAATGCAATTTTATCAGGAAGTATTGGCACTCTTTCATAAGTTGTTATGAGCATTCAGAGTTGTGTCCTAAGATAGATAACCATACATTTTTTAAATAAGTAAAATCAATAAAATAGTATTGGAGGGTTGGGACTTGCATTTACATGTTGTTGTTTCAGGAAGAAGGAAAAATATTATCATTGTGTTATCTCTAGATATTTACAGCCTTCGACATTTTAAAGTTTATTACTTTACGGCTTTAATTATTTCTTATAAACCACATAGTTATTAGACAACCATCATCACATAGAGACCATATTATAATTCTCTTAGAGACCACAGAGATGAATTTTCTCCCAAATTATATCATCACATAGAGACCATATTATAATTATCTTAGAGACCACAGAGATGAATTTTCTCCCAAATTATTCTATGATAAATTGTTAAACGCTGTCATAATTTTCCACTACATATCTATCAAACTGCAGGTATGTTCCTGTAGATTTATAACCCATTTGTTCAGTGGCACTTAGAAGTTGCAGTGGTGCTGAACCAAGGGATTTACCACTCTTGACCAAAATTACAGTTGTTGCAATGCCCTCATGGACATGTTCTTGCAATCCATTCACACTTAGGACCAGTTGTTAAATGCCCCACAATCCTGTTCAACAGGGAAGCAGGCAGGAAGGTTGCAAGTCACTGCAGTTTGTTAGGAGGACTTCCTCTAGCCTGTAAGGGCTGGCTGAAAAAGGTCTATGCCAAAATCCAAGCCGGATTTTAAGTAATAGAGCAGGGGTGTCAAACTCAATTTCATTGAGGGACATATCAGGGTTGTGTTTGATCTCTCGGGTCCAGGGTGAGTGTGCCAGGGTGGGCATTGCCAGCTCAATGTCACTTATGTCAGGGGCGCCTGTGGTAAACTGAGTGCTCTACCAGAGAAAATGGGCTCCTGAGCTCCAATTTTCAGCTGCAACAGCATCCTGCAACACTCTGCCAGTGAAAACAGAGTTCGGGAGGGTCACCCGCAACCCTTCTGAGTTCCATTTTCCCCAGCAGAGGCACTGTGGGGTGGTCCTTTACTGTTTCCAGGGTGGCCCTGCAGGCCAGATCTAAGCACCCTATGGGCCGGATCCGGCCCCTAAGCCTTGCGTTTGACAGCCCTGCAATAGAGGATTTTTAACTTCAAAGCAGGGACACAAGTCTCTCCATGCCAAAATCTAAACAGGATTTTCAGCCAAGAGAATTTGTAGTCCCAAAGTGGAATGGTTTTCAGAAGTCTCCTGGGTCTAGGACTGAAAATCCAAGCAGTTCTGCATACCCTCCTGAACATTCCCATGCACTTCCTCCCTCCCTCCTCTACCCAGCAGCACTAGGGCTTGCAACTTCCTGATGTTCTCCCCACTAACTTGATTGTGGGAAGTCAGCAGGAAGTCACCTCAGCTAATGACCAGGTCTGCCTGCTTTGCCATCACTTTTGCATTAAAGTTGCCCAGAATGTAAACAATGTCTTTTCTGGATACTTGTTTTCTTGTACCATGGCAAAAAAAAGCCCTCTATTTCAAGCTCTGTTGCAGCAGCATAGACTTGTATAACTCTGATGTTGAGGGGTTTGGCACAAATTCTGATGGTCATAATTTGATTGTTGACAGTTGAGAAGCTTTCTATTGCTCTAGCAAGTTTCTTGCTTACAATAAATGCCACTCCATTTGTCTTCCTGATATCATGTTCTGTATAATATACAGTGAAATCCTCAGACTGGAAAAAGCCATTGTCCAATCAGTGTAGTTTACTGGCATTAAGGAGATCAATTGCACTCTTGTTTCATTTCCAGATAAAATGCCAGGGCTATGACTGATCTTTGCAGTTATTAAGACATCACAGAATTCATTTTCCACTCCCCCCTCCAAGCCTTCATGGCTGTCCTATTAGTAGTGCTAGCACATGGCATATTTCTTGACTGCTTGTTTCTTTATTGTTGGTAATGTTGTAGTAGTAGTGTTGATAATAGTTATCCTAAAAGCAGAAATTATTTACCCATTCAGTACCTTCATTACTAATTCAAAGGCTGGTTGTTGCACTGGTTGTCATTAGTTTGGTCTTCTTGAGGTTTAGTTTTAGTACCTTTTTTACTGTGCTCTTTGATTTTTAGTATTAGAGCTCCTAGTTCCTTTCAATTTTAATCTATCAGAGTAATGTCTGATTTCTGTGATCAGTGCACGTTACTGATGTTTCTTCATTCAATTTTAAACCACATTCTTCCTCCAGTTTAGCTTCCCTTAAAAAATATATTCAGCATACAGGTTAAATAAATAAGGTATTCCTTTGCAATCTGGAGGCAGTTTGTTTCACATGTTCTGTCCATCCTGTGGCTTCCTGAGGAAGGAAACTTATATACAAGTTTCTTACAAAGTGCAATGGTAAAGACCGTGAAAGATAGGGGCAAAGAGATGCTGCCTAAGAAATTGTCAGATAGGAGAGAGCATACCTAAAGGTAAATACTGGGTAGACCAAGAGATTCAGAAGGATGGGAGATGTGCAAGATTTCATAATGTAATTTAACAATAGAGTAGTTATAGTAGTAGTTATATCTGTTGTGTTTCATATCTGGTCTATCTAATAAGGCTGAGAGAAGGACAATGAGATGTTCTGGAATTCCTATTTTTCTGAGGACCTTCCATAGTGTGATGGAATTGATATAATCAAAGCACTTTTTGTAATAATGAACCACATAATAACTTTCTCTTCATTCTCTTTGTCTTTCTAAATTTCCCAGCATACATCACCAATAATGTCTCTCAAGTTATTAGGGCAATTAGCATAACAATAAAACAGGTATGCTTATTATGAAACCCTCTCATAAGAAGTAATAATACAATGTTTCCGCAAAAATAAGACCTATCCTAAAAGTAAGGCCTAGCTTGGTTTTTAATGATTTGGAAGAAGTGTTCTTGACTTTGTGCAAATGCAACTACCTCCTTTCATTAAAATAGCACATAAATGCAATGGTACCTTTTTTTTCTAGCTGAGTAAGAAGCTAGAATAAATTTGGGTTGCTTTAATGAAGAGCAGAAAGATGTTATACTCTTAAAAATATCCAAAGCCACATAATTTTAGTTGTGCTTTTAAAGTTGTAGCAATGTTTAGGCAGAATCTCATCTGCCATCATCAGGCTTCTGTATTGTGTTCATCTGTGAGTCAGATTTTCACTGCCATTTCTGTTTTAAATTTGGGGCAAGCCTACTGCTGTGCCAGAATGTTTTTTTCTTCATCCTGATTGGTTGGGAATCTTGGTCTGTGTTTATTGCTCTTGGAATTTGCTGTTTTCTGCTTGATTGGTGTTTCTAATATCTTCTGTCTGTTTTGTGGCTTTTTTTGTCTTGAATGACTGGCAACATTGTGTTCCTGTATTGGAGGCTTTTAGTGCAGCTTGGCTCCGAGTAAATGGACGGCTATCATTTGTTAGGAAACCAGGTTTCATCTGGGTGCCTGGTTGGGGTGTGTTTGAGCTGGAGGTATCAGAGGGAGTCTGTTTGTGGCCAGGTATTTGCCTGGCTTGTGATGTGGAAATTTTTTTGTTTGAAAGTGCAGGTTTCCAGACAATTGACAGTCTGGTGGAGTCATCTCTTCTATTCATGCTTTCAGGTCTTTTATTCTGTAGCTGGGGTTTTCTATAGTGTCTAGGGTTTTGGTTTTGGGTTTTGGGTTCATCTGTGAATCAGACGAACACAATACAGAAGCCTGATGATTGCAGATGAGATTCTGCCAAAACGTTGCTACATCTTTAAAAGCACAACGATAATGACATGGGAAAATACCTGAACAAAGCTGAATACCATATATATAAATACCCATGAAAACTTAAGAAAACCTATATGTATGTATGTATGTATGTATGTATGTAAGTTTCTCCTCCCAGCTCTACATATTAAAAAAAAACCTGAATTATATTCTACACTGGTTCTTTAAAACCTGTAATATTGCAATGAAAAGTGATAATGTGTGTTTCATTAGAAAAAATGTATAAATGTCACTGTGTCAGAAGCAGAAGAAATGGCTCTTGCAGTCATATACATCTTACCCACCAGGCCTCATTAATTTGGAATTATAAAGAGAATCCTATCTTTACAAAGCAGACAGGTATTGTTCTGATGAGATGATGGCAGCCCACCACTTGGCAGTCCCATTGGGTGATAAATGTCCTAAGGCCCCAAAGCTGACGACACATTTTTCATCATTAATCCAGCACGTTGTGAATTGGTATAGTTGCATTGATTTCGACTAGGGGGTATCATATGCTGTTAAAAAGGTGATGACTTGCTAAAAATGAAGGACTGAAACTAATCAAATGTTTTAGAGCCTTTCCTGGCTGCTTGCTTAGATAGCTGTGGGGTACTAACATAATAAGACTCTTGGCAGGCATATTTCAGGTTAGTATGGGAATGT